>CM057007.1:11804520-12391957 GCA_029891345.1 Dryococelus australis | reverse complement strand
AAAATTTTTTTTGATTTACCCAAAAAAATTTTTCATTAAAAATAGTAGCTGTATTAAATTAGGTTTACGACCATTTTTCTTGTTTTTAATTTTTATTAATTTTAAAACCTTTTTTAAAATCATTTAATGCTTTTGTTTTTAGTATTAAGAACACTTTTTTTTCATACCAATATAACAAACATATATCAATTTTCCCCAAAGGGTTTTGCTTGTCTAACTATTTTTTCATGCTCAGCCCCCTTTTTTTTTTTTTCCTTGACAGACATCTGCTCGCAATGGAAAAAGTCCAAAAATCCCCCCTTATCTTCACCCCCCCATTGCATATTCTTTAAAAGATCCCCAAAGAAAAAATTTTAAAATTTTCTATGAATATATTTAAAATAATTTTGATTTAGTCAACTTTAAAACATGGCATCAACACACACCAGAGAAAAGATATCTGTACACACATTGGCAAATGCTACCACCCTCAATGCACTTGCTAACAAAAACAGTATGTCCTACTCTATGTCCTTATGGGATAATTCTTTCAGTCCCAGGATACAGGAAATCCCATATAATATGGCAAAGTTGGTAACTCAAATGCAAGTGTGTGCACACACACACATGTATACTATGCATATATGTGCACACAGACACAAAACTAAAATTAATTATGTTAAAATTTCTTTACCTGGAATTATGGACTGCTACAACTGCTTTTACAATAATCTTGTAGAAAACATCTCAACGTCTTGTTTATTTGTCAGAACTGCTATATCTGAAACTACAACACGCACATATTTTATCAATTTCAAGCATGACACATTCACACATCAAGCACACTTAAGAACACATGAATAATTTTGGTTTTGATGTCATGTATAGTTGATTCTAACTTTGGCCTTTTCTGAAGCCCTGCTAATTACCTAGTTTTGGTAACTGTTTATGTATCCTTCCGCAACACGTAAACATAAACACTGCCATGTGACGTCTACTTTTATAACTGTCAAATGTGTTGGTTGCTGTTCAAAGAATGATTTCTTATTTATTACGAATGTTCACAATTTAGGCCTACAACAATATTTAGGTCGGCTTTATAACTATTTGTTACACACAATATAGCACGTTACACACACATTTTATATTTTGCCACGACAGTGTTTGTTAGAAAACTGTGGCAAAAACAGTAGTATTTAACCTGTTGTTATTAATGTGTTGGGTTATTTCATTAAAAGGATGATCTTATTTGGAATAAAAATTAAAACGAAGGGACGAAAGTAAATTCAAGCACGCAACTAGTGTCGCATGTTTATTGTTTGTAGCATCGACAAACATAAAAGATGGTGACGAACATGCAAACTTATAGGTCTACAGTAACGTTTATCCCGCTAATGTTTACATGCATTGATACTTACTGGTTTGTAGGTTTTATTGTATTATTTATTTAAATTTATCTGGTTGGGCTTAGTATTTTGAGGAGATCGTGGCATATTCAAATCACAGAAAAGTAAGCTCGTTACACAACTATGTTTCAAACACCTAGCGCAAAGGTACAACGTTGTGATAAACAGACGTGAATTTCAATATGTAACTTCATCATATCATCAGTTTATGGTTAAAACGTATACATTTTGCACATATTTGAAATCCACACACCTGGCTTGCATAATGATTACAATGCAGTCCGCCACCACGCACTTTCAAACACATTTTTAACACAACATTGTAACCTGCTAGGAGGTTTAAAAAACACGAGTACGAACTTGACGCTTCGTTCAGAAACACGCAGTTGCATTGACACGTCGCCACATCACTACCCGTCGTAAGGCAATGGGTATAATCGCCTGCCATATTGGGTTGGGTTGGGACAAGCGCATGATTGTAGATTCTCCTTTCCACACCACATCTGCCAACCTGCTGGATTTGTAAGCCTCGCACCATCGCATCACATCTAAATAACATATAATAGGTATTTAAACAATAAAATCTCGTTTCAGTTGTAAATTACAATTTAAAAAAAAATTATTGTTGCTGTAATTAGTCTAAAATGTGCTGAAATTAGAAATAACAAGATTTATACTTTTCCTGCCACACAGGTGTTACAAACTGAGATAGAGAGAGAGAGCAAGCAACAAGATCTGCTTCGCTTAAACTTTTCTTCCGGACGAAAAAAAAAAACAGTCACTAGAGTGAGCCTACACACTGTAATTTCCGCTCATATTTTTTACTGCAGCAATAAAATGTGTTTCCGTCAATGCTACCTAACAATACAAATACATAATTTGGCAACGTTTAATTTACAAATAGTATACATAAAAACGAGGTTAAAAAATATTGTAACTGTGAACTATTTCTTATTGGCCGTAGCCAACATTTCGCTGCTCTCGCCGTTGTTAATTCGTATTTAATACTCAATGAATATTACAAGTTATAGAAGATACTACGTAGATTATTAATCTATTCAAGAACACAGGGTTTATATAATTGTGGAATAAAAGTGATTGAACACAACAGGTTGACATGTTACACTTAGGGTGATTTTTCAAAGGTTTGATTCCAAAAGGCTGAAGAAAGTGTGAATGGACTATATCTCTGTAATCCCCCAGTAAACTGATCAAATAAAAACACAATAAATCTTTCAATGATTTACAAACAAACTGACTATGGTATATTTTACCAAATTTTACTACATTATATCATATGAATAATTTTGTTTTTATAGTCATCCTCAAATAAACATGTAAAATAAAATTCAAATACTTTACAATGCTATAAATAAGCCAATTGACTGTGATATATTTTGCTACAACAAATACAAAGTAGCTAGCAATATTCTGATCCAACATTCCCTGGTATTTAACTGTCTTTTCCAGGTATCTAGTTACTTTTCCCTAATCAAAATACATGACAAAAATAAATTTTGATATGTTATTTCAAACATTACGTTTCTGCTATGGGTAAACCAATAAAGCCTTCCTTTATGGATGCTTTACTACGAAGTAACTAATATTGTGTACAAATATGGCATGTGGAAAAAGGCAACAGAGGTGGAATTTACTAGATACCTTAGGCTTCTTTCACATGAAGAAGATGTGGCCTGCGCCAGCATGAAGGTGCTTATCAACAGGCATTTTTAACTGCTTGTGCTAGTGCCAACTTATGAATGGTGGGTGTGGGCCTGGAAAGCAACCGTCCATGTTAAAACTTTGTACAGGCTTGTATCCACCATCTGTTTTTGTCCATGGGGCCAAATTAACTCCATGTAAAAGGAGCCTTAGGGCCTGAAATAAAGTCATACTACAAAGACAAGACATACAAAATAGCAAACCACTGAAAATATTCTAATGATTACTTCTGGAAATATTTAATTTAATAACATACAGCTGGCACCTAAAATCACTTTTTCTTTGAGTCAATGCTTGCTGTATCAACAATAAAAATATTCAGCAAACTCTATATATTGATGCGTGCGGCTTATTGAACTATTACTTATCGACTACAACTCATCCTAACGTGCTTTGTCAACCCAAGGAAACTACTCCAAGATGTCTACAAGATGTGATCCCGGGAAGGGACATTGATGCTACTTGGTTTCCGGACTGTTGCTGACCTGCCTTCTCTCTCTACTACTAGTATTAAAACCCGAGGAAGGGTCAAACACAGCACAATGTTCTACAAGTGTACAGAGAATCATTTCAACCCAAACTGACGATTCCTACATGTAAAACTACGAGCATTCCAAGCGACCGCATGACACGTCAGCCTCCCTGAAGCACCCGGCAGTGTGTCGCCATACCTGCCAAAGATGGCCGAGCGCCCGAGGCCATATACCAAGCACACGAGGGTAGTTCTCCCACCCCGCTCGCTCCAGGCAGATGTTACAGGGTACGTCACACCTCCTACCCCGGTCCGGCACACACCTGTTATTGAGCCACATATTAGGCAGTGCACGGCCGAGGTCTGCAGTTATAGTCTCCAGTAGTTTGCCTCAACACTTAGTGTGCTGGGACTCTCTACTGACTTAGGCCCTCACGGTCCTCTTCAAGAAGAGCTTCTAGTTCTACGACAACCACCAGTGGCTACAGCCACCACCCTCCAAAGGCTTCAACACCTTCTGGAATCACCAGCGACCAGAAGCCTTCGACTACCAGAAGACATGACCATTATTTAACATTTCCGTTGCCAATCCTCCTGGGTCAACAACCACCACTTGCTGGTAGTGGCCCCCATTAAGTTAGTGTCTCTTCTAGACAACCCGATACGTTAGTTACATAGTATTTAATTTCAATTATCCCTTGTATCTTAAGTAGTCTTAGGAGTGGGTCACCTCCACCCGTTAATTTGCATAGCAATACTTCCGTATACGCTCTGCTTGGTTTTCGTACATGTCACCCAGTATTTATTACCACAATAAATACTAGTTCTATTACCTTGTCCAAGAGCACTGTTGTCCTAGAGGTAAAACCTTTCTTCCACTAAATACTGACTTTGGAAGGGGCAAGCAAGGGACAGAGCTATTTACATTGCAAACTCGGAATAGGCTGACAGACTCCCTTCAGGAGCCTGCCCATCGCCACACACACACATCTTTCGATGGCCACCCATTCTGTTTACCCTGGTATACAAAACGGTAGAGCCTCAACCACTAAGTACACACCCCACAGAGGCAGGACAGCCACCTTGGGTTATATCACTGACCAGAGCACTTGGCTAAGGTGCTGGCAGGGGTATTTACCTGGGTCTGGAGGCCTTACCTTTGTGGACTACACCCGGCAGTGATAGGAAGGCGGTCTTACAACTCGCAGCTCAAGGTTCGAGTACTAATTACCTGCACTGATTGGAGTAACGGAGCACACCGTCAGCCACTGTCGTAATTACATTTTTGCCATGGTGTTCGTCAATTACTTCCCACTACTGAGGGGCTATTGAGTGTTGTTCTACTTATACGCCATTCAACACCAGACACGGGGCTCAGAGAAACGTAAAGAAGGCTGAGTTCAGTATTGTCAAGCAGGTCTGTGCCACCACCCTTGTCACTCTGAGTATCAAAACCCCATGGGGTCAAGCTCAAGCCGCTCGACATGCGGGGAGATCAATTTCTCCTGTTGGGAACTTTGTGTACTTTTCAAACCCTACTAGAACACGCAGTGGATACCATCCGGTGGTTTGGGCCCTAGTCACCAGATGCGACACCAGTCTCAGGATCGCCAACTCCAATTTCGGCAGCCGGGCAACCAGTGGAATCACCAGCACCTGACTGACCACTAACACAGCTCCACAACCAACGAGACACTGAAGACAAGAGACCAACTGGCCATCGTACAGCACCTCTGCTGTTCCGCAGAACCCTGGTAAGTCGACGTTACCCAAGAGGGCCAGTATTCCGGTCTGCCATATTGCCAGACCGGCAGAACCGCACTTTGTACCTAGCCGACAGCCAACGCGGACAACATTAGTGTATAGTACAAGGTTGAACTAAGTCACCTAGAATAAGTGCACGACTGACCTAGCGCCGTCCTAAAAGACACTTGAACAAGACTGTTAAGCGGCACGCATCAGAATTTTCAAAGTAATGTTTGAGTAGGCGGTTGGCGCCGCGCGTGCAGGCGAGATAAGAGGAAGGCAACCAAGCGGCAGGATGTATTACTTTCAAAGCGAGGCCGACAAGATAATCTTTTGTGGCATGATGCTGCCTGACCCTGGTTGTAGGGATTTCCTCATTTATTGAAGAATGCTCTGGATTACTGACCTTGTCTCTCAGAACTCTGGGTGTGTTGAACCTTCAAGATAGTCCGGGCTAGGCTATAAATTTCACAGCATACCTCTAGACCAGCAGCCTGAGTTGGAGTTGGAGCTAATGGAATTTGAGCGATAGAAGAGCGAACTACATGATCAGATGTGGGGAAAGGAAGGCAACGACTATGAGGGTCAACGTTTTGAAGAACGTGGCTGGAGCCTGGACTATGTGCTTGAGTGAGACACACAACTATGAAACAGACTGACCACATGCTACTAATGTGTATTAGTTAATTAACTGTAACCAAGAGAGACATTAAGGACGTTAATTAAAGTTGAATTAAACAAATACTGCACTCACAGTTTAAATAAAGAGTAAAAAGTGGAGACAGGTAATATGATATACATAGTAGCAGAGTGAATAAATTAGAAATCAAATTTAGGTTCTTTTATTTATTTATTTTTATTAAGACCTCCATCCCTCCCGAACATAGATATGCCCCTCAGGCGTCCTCACATGTAACAGTATTGTTGTATATATAATAAGGGTGCCAATATATTTTTTTAATGTTTTTATATGTGCAGGTGTTTACATACACATTTCTAGTACCTAAATTAATTTAGTGTACTCATGTTGTCTTTCAATAGCTTGTCGGCCCAGGTTGAGGAAGACCCTAAGTCAGCATTCCATTAGAAACTATTACACACAATCTGCTGCCTACTGTACGACACCATAGGATGACGACAAGGTAGGACCAGGTAGGGTCATTTTTACCTCGCCTTCAGCGCCATAGCAGGCAGATGCTAGTTCGCCCATATGCCTTTCATGAGTAGTCTTTGTATATATTTCCTAGTGTCTTTTTTAAATGTGACGTTCATGTCTTGATTTTTCTTTCACACGTTAAAATTTGTTAACTGATCCTTGTTAAAGTATCCACAGCCTTCCGATACCAAATGTAAAGCAGCACATATAATATCAAAGGTCATAAATCACCCAACACCGGATTCCCAATACGTCCCTTATCTCACACACACGGGTAGAAGACACCGCTATAAGGTTGTTACCAGTGACCACCTGCCATGCTAAGAGATAGCGCCAACCCTGCCATGGGTCCAAGAGACCGAGCATGCATGCACCCAGCTTGCAAGGCTGTGTTAGGAAAGAGATGGAACTATACAAGGTCGTTACCCAGCAAACAGCTGCAGCGCTAAGAGAGATAGCTCCCACCCTGCAATAACTAAGAGAGACAGAGCAAGCCAACCGCCACTACCTGCTGAGCAGATAAGTGGTGCTCTGCTCCATAACCCAGAGACCTCAGCACACAGAGTCGAACCATTTACAGAAGCTGAACCGATTTCTCTTGAGAGAACAGTTCTACATTCTCTCAAGCAAAATAGCACACAGAACCGAGCCAACTACAGAAACCAAAGCCATTTTCTTAAAGGGGCCAGTCCTACATCCCCTCATGCAAAATTTTTGTTTTTGGTTTGCCCAGCTGCAGCTCCATTGCAACGGAGGGGAAAAGGGGGGCATCACGCATGACAAAACTTCTTTCTCATACTACTAATAATATGATTTTGCATCATCAGTGCGAACCTAAATATCGCTACCAACAGGGTAGCTATAGACAGTAAACATCTCCAGAAGTGCCTACAGGATATGCCTTTTATACGAGGGGCTATTACAGGTGCCAATAAATACTACTGTTTACCCCACGGTAAAATAAAACTCATTTCTACAAGCCGAAATGAGCTAACCACTAAACCGACAATATGACTCATGATGCCAAAGAAACCAGCAGCAGCTCGCTCCACCATCTCGTGTGCTGGGGCCATTTACCATCATCCAGGTCTTCTGAAACTACCAGACGCTCAACTACGCCTTCGCCAACACATCGTCAACCCTCTCCAGAGATCCTCTGGAGCTAACCTCCGAAAGTTTTGTCAACCACACGTACATACCACTATCCCTTCAGGAACGCCACCACATACCACTGCTTTTCTGGTTAATGGTAAATCTCTAAAGTCCCTTCTGAACGCCAAAATTAGAGTATTAAGTAAAGTTGTGTTTTCGTTGCCACTTAATCTTTCTATGTCACCATCTGTCTACCATAGTTTACTTCCTTTCAAATCTGGTTTGATAGAAGATAGTACTTAACACCAGGTTTATTCTTCCAGGAATAAACACGTTTTATCCAACTGCCGATTATTATTTCAAGTGCGTTGTTCTAATTCTTAAAACCCATTAAAACTTCAGAGAACACTCAACCCCATTACTGAAACCTTTCTAAGCCATAAGTAAGTCCCCATTTGGTATAGCAAACCCCTGGATCATGGGCAACCTGCTTTCAGCCAACCTCGGGCCACCAGCAGTGACAGCCACAGCCGACCCGTCAGCACACCAGGTCCAGGTGCCAGCACCAGCCAGCCACCACCAGTGCGGTAGCAGGGTCAGCAGCCTCCACAGGCTATCCTTCACCCAGTTATACAGGTAACACCAAATCCAACCCGACAAAAGGTCATACTCGCCACCCTCAATTTCATTCCTGGGTCAATTCATATCAAGTGTCCCAACACAGGTTGCTTGACTATTTTAGAAAAAATTAATTTTTTGTGTGTGACCTCCCCAGTGTATCTTGAGTTCAAAACAACAGTATTTTAATTTTATCATAGTTATTAATGGTTGCCAAATTTACATGAGAGCATGCCGCAATTTTGGTGTTTGCAAGCTTTTGGGAAAACTGTGATAAATTTGTATTGGCCGGATCCAAAGTTCTGAATCAAGTAGCGCTGTACTCCGCATGTTCTGGAGTAAATTTATTTGTATTAAAAAAAGTTCATTTTGTTAGTCTTAAATCTGAAAATTGTGTACAAAAATAGTGAAAATTTGTGTCCAAAATATGAGATTCTGTGGTGTGTAGTAAATGGAAGGCTTTGAGTCTCAAAGATAAAATTCACACATGGAAATCCTCTCTACCAGTCGTCTTTGTATACTACAAATCAAACCTGTTTCCTTTAGCTTCTATGAGCTCTTCAATTTCCCACTTTTTGCAATTTTTGCAAACTGATAAAAATCTGAGATTACACCAGAATGGAATCCTGTATGATAGTAAACTCCAGTAAAAATTTGGACTTTGAGATTTAACTGAGGGTGCCACACCTCCCTTTGTTTATACCTGCGAGGCCCAGGTACTTAACTAAGTAACCCAGTGTGTCTAGTTTAACGCCAAACCAAAACAGCCCGACTGTAACAATCCGCTATTAATCCAAGGATATCACATGTCATGTTAACACATATTTAATATTTTTTCCGAAAAGGCTGTGCAGAATAAGCAATGTCTAGCTTAAATGAGTCCAGATTAAAGAAGTTCTATTGTAATGTCATTATAAAAAGATTGAATACAATAAACTGTGATCTCAAGAGTAATGAATGGCAACAAAGATAACATTGTATGAAAAAAGGACAGCAATGGTAAACCAACACCTGAGGATGATGCAGGTGATGTGTGCAATTCTGACAACATGCCAAGTAAATAAACCTAGTGGGTAGTTGCTCCTTTTATATCTCATGTATCAAAAAAATTTCTTTTGCATTCAGTTATTTTTAAAAGACTGTATTTTAAAATTATGTTTTTGTTTGATTAAACGTTATTTTACCCATTTAAGAAGCCAAATGTATGTACTTTTAGTTATATATTCTAAAACCATTTTTTTTCTTCAAAATTTATCTTACCAAAATTTTTTACCTCACGATTATTTCAATTATTTAAGGTCAAATTATGTATGCAAATACAGTAATAACTGCACAATACAATACGAGCTAATAATTTTACCAACAAAACTCCTAACTAAACTTTAGCTTCAATTTGTCCAGGACAGATATATGTGATTGGTAAATCTATTTTAGCCCATACCTGTGCGACCACATTTGTCTTGAAGAAATGGATTTCCACCTATCGACAGAAGAAGCTTCAGTGCATCAACTTGACCTGATCGGGCTGCACAGTGCAACGGGGTGAATCCTGTCTCTTCAGACTTTACATTCACACCTCTATTACACACGTGTATCAAAAACTTTATCACGTCTAAATACCCAGTCTGTGCAGCTACGTGGAGAGCACCAAGCCCCATTGCATCACAATGCGTCAAAGAAGCACCTTGGTTTATCAGGTACTGTACAAACTCCAGAGTTCCATTTCTTATAGAGTCCAGTAATGGAGTAGATCCACAAAAATCAACAGCATTCACAGTTTTTGGACAACTTGCAATCAGTATTTTTGCAATATCTTGCTTTCCATGGAGAGCTGTGAAAAACAAAACCAAAAAAATCTATATTAGGCCAGATATGCTTAAATTTCGTCTACCTATTATTACAGTAAAAAGAAACACAAAAATATTGAAGCTAATTATCTGATTATGACCCTAATTACTAATTAATTAATTATTTTTAACAGGGTGTACACTGAAATTCCATTTTGGAATTCTCTGATTTTTCTCTTTTCCAGACAGAATCTCGTCATTTTCCCGAAACTATTTTCACAAATACTGAAACCTCAAATATATTTTTTACCAGTGACAGAACGAATATGCTATCAATGAAATTAAATTAAATTACACTGCAACAGACGAAGCAAGAACGGCCAAAACATTTTATTCAGCCCATCAATATTTCTTGCAATACATGCTGTTGACTACACAATACTTTATTTTATATGCATCTGCCTTAAGTTACTTGACAAATACGTATTGTTGCCAGTTTACAAAATTAAAAACTGAACTATCAAAATATACATACACTCATAACTACATTATCCTGTATTCACACAACTAACAATTTTTGCAGAGTAATTATTATTTACATTTTCCCTGACCCAGGTGAAAATTCCCCAACATTTCCTTGTCACATGAAATTCCCAGAGTTTTTCCAGACACCAACAGTTTAAGAAATTTTTGTACACAATAAAACCAATAATTAATATTTTAGCACAGGAACCACTCTGTAAGCTTTTGTATACATGGACGTAAGGATGCAGGAGCTTACCGGACTCAGATGGGCGACTGCTACTTGCTGGTCAGAATGCAGCAATCCACACTCACTCAGGCCATCTCACTTGCCACTTACAATGACAACAGAATTAGGATGTTGTACGGTGCACAATAACAGGATTATTTAATGGACTTGGGGAGGGAGAGTTGGCCGACTGCGGTGCCAATCACAGCTTTCTTCCCTTTCTCCTGGGCCAACTAGGCACAGAAGCTACAGGTGCCGCAGTCCACAACTGTATTATGTAGTACAGTATTACTCAAGTGTAAACTGCATTTAGAATTAGTCACTTCTGCAAGAAACTATTCATATTATGACAGTATTTTCACGATTTTTGAGGGATTTTAGTTTTTTGTTAGGATACCTATTTTTTTGTTATGATACCCTTAATTTTTCGGGACGCTCCCTGTGTTTTTGTTATCATCCATTAGATAATTTGGGTAATTGTCGTAGGATTCTGGGAATTTTGAATTATAGCGTGTAGGTTAGGTTTATTGTTCAGAGCAATCCTAGGCATTGTTCAGTTGCCATTTTGGAGTTAGGTTTGAACTTCTTTTTATTTGTCCAGATGCGAATCATTTCTGTTTAATGTTTTGGTAATGACTTTGATTTAATAATTTTTAATTTAATTGAGTTTTGGGTTGTAACTTTTGGAACATCTTGCTTCTGTTTTGGTGTTAGGTGCTTGTCTTTAGCCCTAACTTAGTCGTAGTGGTTGGTTTGAATTTTAATTGGTACAATCATCTTTTTCTTTTGATAAATAATTTTTATTAATTTTTCTAGGCAGGGTCCTTAATGGTTTTTTTTTTAAAAACAGTTTATATAATTCATTTAATCCCTTTTAAGTCTTGTGAAAGGTTCGACCTGGTGATAGACTGTTTCAGAGCTGTTACTGGAGCTGTTTGCCTTGAGTGCAGAACTAAGTCAGCCACTGCACTCTTGGTAATCGGGCAGCTGTGTTCCACTTGGTGTTTTCGCAGCTGCACTGGGAAAGTCTTAGTCATCGTTATTCTGAATTTTTTGTGTCGTCCCACAGTGGTTTGGAACTGTTTTCGAACTGCACGTGTGTCGAAAAGCTCCTGGAGTGATTAGCCAACGTCGACGTTTCAAGTTGACAGCGGTGTGTATGTGGGCCTTAGCAGGGAAGAGGGGAGAAGTAGTGCTGCGGGCCGCAAACAAAGTCTAGACAGCTAAGGGGACAAGGGAGTGGCCTCGTGCTGAGCTTTTGTTTGTCGATGGCCGCACGTGTCCTGGGAGGGCGGTGATTGGCTGGGAGACCAAGTGATGTGTGCGGTGATGTTTTGTGGTTGGAGTCCAGCTGTGGAGGGAGGTCAGGTTTTAAAGAGATGATGTAGGTGGGGAGTGGGACACACACGGACAGTCGACAAGACACACGTGGTCAGTCTGACTGACTGTCGGAAGCAGAGGAGTCGCAGTCGGCGTGGGGTGACAAGGCGAGAGGAGCCTTCGAAGGACCGACATCATGTAGCTGTTAACAAGATAAGTACTCTGGAACATGTAGATATAGTTTAACTTGTAGGGGCACCAGTTAGGTGGCATCATGTGTAAATTTAGTTTAAATAACATTAAGATTTAAAGATTTAAAAGCCAAGTAAGTGTAAAGTTAATTTTAAAAAAATCATCGCAGAGGAGGACTATGTAATGTGGTTTTCTTTTTGACGACAAGAGAGAGAGAGTTTCAGTTTGGTCGGTATGTCATGAGTTTATCAGTAAAGACCGTAGTAAAACAGTATCGAGAGTTTTCATTTTATCTGTGTGAATTGACGTCTTCTGTCATAAATTTGTGTCCAGTTGCCGTAATGTTGATGATAAAAAAATGCATATGATGGCAGAATGTTAAAACAGATTAAGAAAAGTTGTTTACCGTGAAGGTAAACAATGAATTAGCTTCTATAAACATTTGTGACCCAGTGTGATAAATGTAAATGACCAAGTAAGAGAAATAAGTTTTAAGTTATGACGTTTCTAAATGGTCTGTTATTTTAAAAATAACTATTTGTTGTTGAATAGATTCCTAATAATTATTTGAGTACTTACATCCAAGTCTAAATTCTGTTAACACATTTGTCTTCTTGTTAAATGTAATTATTGATATGAAATTATGTTTTTGCTTTAAAACCTTTCATGTTAAAGAATGTTATCAAAGAAACTATTATTTTTTGTTATCTAAATTCCTTCCATGTTATACTAAAGTCAGCTTTTACAAATTATATTTTTATAACAATTTTTTATTTAATTGTTTTTATATTAAAGTTTGAACATTTTAATGAAAACTTAATAGTTTATTTCCAAACCGTTAATTCCACCCTCCATTTTTAAGAAATTTGATTAATTTTGAAGAATTCTTTTTATTAATTATTTTATTTAATGATTTTTTTTTTTAAATTTCACCTCATTTCCTAGATTTCATCCAGTCAGTGATTACCTGTCAAAGATCGCACAATTCCTCTTATAGGCTGTAGAAGTGTGTGTGAGCTCTACCAAAGTTTAAAACAGAATTGATGAAATGATTATGTTTTGCACTTCAAGGCCGCCCCAGTTGTACAAGTGCCTTGTGGTGGAATGCCCCCAGCAGAATTTAATACAGCCCAGCAGTTGAAACAGATGATAATGCAGATGTTTTCAGAGATAGATAGGGAGGAGATGTAGGATGGTGATCTTTAATTTTTTTGCAGTGTTGAGTAGACAATGTGCAGCTGAAGACGAGCTGTGGTGTACAGGTAATTGTGGAGTTGAGGGACAGTGCCCCTACAAGAGGGTTTAGGGGTTTAGTAGTTTATTTAGTTAGTAATTGAGAGTTTCCCTACATCTCCCTCCACTACGAGTCGTCGAGACTTCAGATGCTGTTTCAGCCATTTTATTTTAGTTCTTTAACAAGTTGTTAAAGAATGATCTTATGAATAAACCACTTGATTGAGATCAATCAATTAAGTAACAAGATGAAATAAGTAAGTAACTTATAATAAAATAATAATAATAATAATAATGAATGAATGATTAATTTCCCACATTACACCAACTTACCCTTCTCTCCATTTATCCTACTCCCCTTTATCCCATACCTTTGCCTCCTTTTCCAGTTTCTCTTCTTCCCTAACCTCCCCTCCTCTGTATTCATCCTTTTTCCCCTTCCCATTTTCCAGCTTTTTCACAATATTATTATAAATTATGTAATTTAGACTTCTTTGAGTATGGAACTTACATCCACATTTCTTCTTGACAGCGATCTCATCCTAGTGTGAATGTGACAACTAGATTTAGTACCGACTACGTGAACTAGGTTTTCAGAGTACCTCATAACAATGATCTGTAGTTACATGGCTAGGGGCCAGGTGAACACATCTCTGTTACCACGATCATTCTGCCATGCGTTAAAGTGACTACAGAAGCCATTTCAACAAACTGTTTGAACCATTATGGAAGTAAACACACTTCCAACATTTATACATCACATTTTAAATGTTAAAAAAGTAGGATAATCCACTGGATAACACAAAAGCACATAACTCTTATTATCACAAATATACAGCTTACAATCTAAAATATACATCAATTGTTATGAAATAGTTACCAGCAGTATGCAGTGGAAGTCTGCCATTGTTACTTTTCTTTCTTGCAAGGCTGCTGTCGGCACTCAATAGAGCCCCAACAACAGCAATTTCACTATCACGTGTTGCTATGTGCAAAGCTGTCCACCCATCCTTATTACACAGTTTTGGATCTGCATCATTCTTGAGTAATATAGTGACGGTTTCCAGAGCCTGTATTCCTGACTTTGTGCATGCCAACATCAATGGTGTCCAATCAGCACCTTTTATGCAGTTCACTTCAGCTCCTAAAATCAAAACATAGTGATCCTAGGTATTAACATAATGATTACCCAAAATAACTGGAATAAACTATGGTGTAGAAATTATATATGTGAAAGAAAACCTTTAAGTGTAAATTTGGTCATCTATTGTGAATTACCAAATTTTATCAATCATGGCAATCATAACAGAACACATAAGAGAATACTAAAAACTAACAATATACACAAACAAGACATTTCAAATTCGCGAGTTCAATGACCTAAAGACTAGACTACAGTCGTATGTACAGATTTGCTGATGTCAACTATAAGTTGTTTGTCTGCTATTTCAGTAATGCAACGATTGGGCCACCGGTCTCAAACAGGCATCAAACGCAGTGTAGTCCAATGGCTAAAGTTATGTAACCACATGTGTTTTTAATTCTTGCTTGTCCCAAAATGAATCTGCGAATTCTTCAGGTCTCTAGTAATGACTGATTTTATTATGCAAAATGTAGGGCACCATGGGATGAAAGAGGACATGTATTGCAAACATATTTTAGAAAGTGAAAAATACTGAAACCAAATGGATATTCATATTTTCACACATTCTTTAGGTTCAATTTATTTAAACTACTTTAAATACCAACTCCCTCACAATATATAAGAAATATAAATTATGTAGCAACGTGGCCTGGTTGCTAGTGAGGGGCGGAGTATGCCGGATTTGAAAGAAACCCTGATTCATAACGAGAAATTCAAAAAAGGTGTTAAAGTTTTACAAAGAGCACCAACTCATCTACGGCATGGGTGAGCATGTGGAGACTGTATCTCAGGGCAGTAGCAGGTCGACAGCCATGTGGCGATCCCCTCGCTGCACACGTTAAAGAACAAAATTAAGACAAGAGTTCAGTTAGCACACTCGCACAGCTAAGTTGTGCAAGTGGAGTTTCTGCAGTGGCCCAAATCCCAAAGGTACGTAAAGTACCAAATGCAACAAAATACGACGAGGGCCATCTGAAAGTGTATATTGGCTGAGCGAGATTACATACACATGACAATACACTGTGTCCCTCAAATAAAGCAGGCATGGCATACCAGGCTTGCCATAGACCAACCTGGCAAAAAGCACTTTTAAGCACAAGTAGAAATTATGGTGTGAAAATCTCCGGGGCCACGAGTCTGACAGCTAAGATTGCGAGTGCAGAGGGGGCAAAAGATATGAAAAGGTTCCGGATGTTAGGCGTAGGAATTGGCAACAGTGGATAACCAGTCAGTATCTAGTACACAAACTTGGTGGCAGGAGTGTGTTGCCTTTTGGCTTTCGAATTATTAATTGTTAAGCAGAAATAAACCTGTGTCGAAAAAGTAAACGAGTGACACACAATTGTGAAGTGATGCGGCACATCAAAGATTAGAAAGTATCCTGGTGGGAGCAAAATATGAGTCGGGAAACAGACCTTCATGTGCACGCCAACATGGCTCGTAGCTTCATATTGCCATGTCCTCTGCCGCTGTCGAAAGAATGCAGACAATTGGAGAATTTTCAAGAGGCAGTATCAAGACTATGCACTCGTGACAGGACTAGACAAACTACCACAGACAGTTCAAGTGGCCACAATCAGAACAATTTTAAGAGTTGAAGGTGTTAAGACATATCACAGTCTTAACCTCAAAGATGATGAAACAAATATGGTAAAAAAGATAACGGAGTTAGAAAAAGTGTTCAAACCAAAGACGAATGTCATCTATGAGAACTTTAGTTTCGGATTGACTGTGCAAACACAGTCAGAATCGGTAGCAGAATATGTGGAGAAATTGAAAACTCTGGCGGCGGCATTAGGTGGACTGTTAGACGAGTTAATAAGAGATTGGGTTGTATTAGAAATACAAAGAGACAGTCTCTGGAAAACGTTATTATCAGACAAAAACCTAACCTTGGGAACAGCTATCATCATTGCTCGCACCCATGAACTGACAGAACAACAAGTACAGCATATGAGAGTGCCAAGCCAGACACAAACTTTCAGAAGATGTGATTCACACAGTGCGAGGATCACGACAAATGTAGTCCCGACAGTTGCGGCCCAGTAAGACAACTGCGTAGGAAAAAGACAACCAGCAAAAGTAAACAATTCCCAGGCTTGCATCTACTGTGGAAGATCTCACCAACAAGGTAAGCGGTTTTGTCCAGCAGCAGGAAGGAGTGCCACCGCTGCAAGAAAATACGTCATTTTGCGACAGTATGTCCGTCAAGGCAAATGGATGATGCAGAGAGTAAACAACCTATTCATTTGATACAAGATCAAGGTTGTATGGAGCAACATGATGAGGATATTTTGTACTCCATACAGGAAGTAGACCTGGATCGTGTAGTGAATCAGTTGCAAGCAGACACAAATAAAAACAGTAAAAAGTTGTATACAACTTCACATTTTCCAACAGCAGTAGTCTGCCAAATAAACAGTGGTTCCCCATGCAATGTCATGAGCATTCAAGACCTACAGAGAGTTACAGGTGAAGCAAACTCATAACTTTGACAATTCCACTACAGTGCTGAAGAGCTACGGCATCACTCAGATCATTCCATTAAGTCAAAGAACATTGCAGTGCACATACGAAGGGCAAGTACATTATCTCACCTTCCAGATAGTAGATTTACAAACTACACCAATCATAGGTGCGACGGATAGCATGCGGCTATGATTAATACAGGTCAACACCAAATTGTACTCTGCGAAAGGATGTGTGAACAGGCTGAATGAACACAAAACACAACTGGGAAACAAATACCATGGAAAATAACAGAAGATAACATCAGACAAGAATTCAAAGACATATTACAAGGTCTGGGGCAAATACCAGGGTAAGTACAGTTGGATGCGAAGGATGATGATAAACCACAGCAAGATCCACCCCATCGTGTGCCAATACCACTTAAGAAAGAGTTAAAGATATTACTGCAACAGCTGAACAACAACAGGTCATAGTGCAGGAGACAGAACCAATAGATTAGGTCAGCAGCATGGTGATTGTTCATAGGAACAATTCAGAGGGCCAAGCCAAACTACGCATTTGTTTGGATCCACAAAATCTAAATGAGGCAATCAGGTGAGCACATTATCCAGTACCAGTGCTGGATCAAATTTTACCACAGCTCACTAAGGCTAAATAAAGTTTTCAGTCTGTTGGATACAAAAAATTGATATTGGCAGATAAAACTCTCAGAAGAAAACCGCAAACTCACCACCTTCAATACACCATTTGGACGATACAGATGGCTAAGGTTTCCTTTCGGCATATGCAGTGCTCCAGAAATCTTTCAGAGGAAGTTGTAGGAAACATTGGGTGATCTACCAGAAGTTGAGATAGTGGCAGACGACATCTTAATGTATGGGTAAGGACAAACAAACAGAGGCACGAATAAATATTGACGAGAATCTGCTGAGACTATTTCAACGCGCCCAAGAAAAGGATGTCAAATTTAACCCTAGCAAGTTATGTCTCTGGAAGACAGAACTGAAATACATTGGATACCACTTCACAAGCAAGAGACTGAAACCAGACCCAGAGAAGGTACAAGCCATTCAAGAAATGCCAGCCCCACGAGATCAACAGGAAGTACGTACCTTGTTAGGATTTGTCAACTGATGAAGTTCTTACCACATATAGCAACAGTATGTGAACCCATCAGACAGTTAACACACAAGGATGTCCTTTGGCACTGGGAACACCGGCAAGAGGTAACTTTCGCAGAAATAAAGAAGCCAGCAACCTCGGCAGCAGTTCTACAATATTATGATGTTGAAGTGCCAGTGGTGATACAGATGCAAGAATGTATGGGTTGGGGGCAGTTTTGCTTCAGCATGGACAACCAGTTGCATATGCATCAAGGAGAGTCACAAAACAGAATGGAACTGTGCTCAAATAGTTAATGAGGCAATTTCCATCTACTTTCATACAAGATGTTCCACTCATACATCGGGGACAGAACAGACAATAGTAATTCACACTGATCACAAACCACTAGAGACAATTTTGAGGAAACCAATCTCACAGGCACCTCCACAACTTCAAAGCATACGCTTAGCACTTCAGAGGTACACATTGGAAATTGTGTACACGCAAGGCAAAGAAAAAGTACCAGCTGACCATCTAAGTAGAGCAACAATATCAAACACAGGTCCAGATTCCAACTTACAGATGCAAGAATACCTACTCAGTCTAGAAAGCATAGAGCCTGTCACAAACATGATACTACAGACACTCCAGGAGATAGCAGAAGCAACAGGAAGTGATGCAACACTACAGGAGTTAATAAAACTAATACAAATAGGATGGCCAGCGGAAAAAAGGTGACATTTCCCCTGCCATACAACAGATTGCCTACTGCAAGGATGAGCTCTGCTGGTAGCTCTGCTGGTATGACTACACGCATCACGCGTGTAGTCATACCAGCAGAGAAACACAGGGACATGTAACGCAAATTACACACTAGTCATGTAGGAATAGAAGCAACATTACGATGAGCATGAGAAACGGTATACTGGCCCCAGTCAAAGAAAGATATCAAACACCACATAGAGACCTGCATGGCATGTTTGACATATCAACCAAGTCAACAGCCACTACCTCTCCATGAGCACAAAACACCAACAAGACCATGGCAGAAAGTCGGATGGATTTGTTTGAGCTTGAGGAATGACAATAATTGATTGTGATGGACTACTGCTACAATTTTTGGGAGTTGGATGAAGCCACGGATCACCAAGTACTCAAAATAATTGAGAATCTCAAAACACATTTCAGCCGATATGGCATTCCAGAAGTCGTAGTAACAGACAAGAAACCACCACTTGGGAGCAAGGAGTTTGCAAATTTTGCAACAACTTGGCAATACAAACACATCACATCAGCTCCATTTCATCCACAAGGCAATGGCAAGGCAGTAAAGATAGCCAAGACAATGTTAAAGAAATGCAGATGAGGCAATACAGATCCAGCCATGGCTATCATTGAATGGTGCAACACACCCACACAAGGTATGGAGTCTAGTCCAGCTCAATGATGCATGGCCAGGCGCCTAGGAATGCTCCTCCCTATATATAACAGACAGCTGAAACGCACTCCCAAGCTTAGATCCTGGACGAACAGTTATGATGCAAGGTATAGAGGGAGCCAATAAGTCATGGACACCAGGTTTGAGAGTCTAGAATATCAAACACGTCATATGGCGTGCAGATCGAGGACCAGACCTACAGACGACATTGCACAATGATCAGACCAACAACAGTAGTTCCCTCAAGAACTCCATAAACCTGCAAAACAGCATCAGGAACAACAACAACGAAGAACAAGAGATCATCACTGGCTGTGGCAGAGCAGCACAGAATGCTGTAACTCCAGCTTCAACCCCAGTACGACCAGTGGTAGCAGATGCAGATTCAGTTTCCCTATGGGACAGGTGGCGAGACTGGGACATCCAACAGGAGCCACACAGCACACCATCAAGAAAAGTTGGCTCCACAGGGCAGACACACCATAAGAAAACCTAAGATATGGGAAGACTTCAAATAAAAAAAAGAAGGGGAGATGTTATGAGTAGGAGTTGGCAACAGTGGATAAACAGTCATATCTAGTACACAAACACTGGAACTAATAAACTTACTATTTCACCTAAGTGTGTCCACAAAAGAAGTTGAAGGCTCCCACGACGCGAAGCACATTCACTCTCCTTGGCCCGCTGGTCTAGACTGAAGATGGTGGCTCAGAGATCCCATTACCTAATGGAGATCTCCCACCAGCACCACGAGGGAACGTACAAAATACATGTACACTTCGACAAGTATACATAAGAAAGCAACCAGAACACTAAACAACACTTGGAGGAATTAAAGGAGTAATTAAGACATCTGAAATGTATTAATTAATGCTGTTGTTGCACGTGTCAAAGAATTAAGAATTGTGTGGAAAAGCTAGAACAGGCTTGCGAAACAAATAGGAAAACATAATAAAATACAACAAAACATTTTACACATGTATAGGCACTCAAAAGGGCAATATGAAATTAAAACATTAATTTAACATTAAGTTGGAGAATTTGAATTTGGGTATATGGCATGGTGGATGCCAGAACTGCCGAGATCATTTACCTTACATTTTAGCAAAACTGAATAACATGCAAGATATCCTTTTTAAACAAAATACACTACATAAACACTGCAAAATTATGCTATGAATTTAGTGTGTCTCAAGTCATTGGTTAGGAGATTACGTGAACCACGTGACTTTGCACTCTGAAGTTTATTACACTACATTAATGGGGAGCACAAGGGATATAACACATTCCCTTTTATATTTGAGACACTGCTTTCAGGGGACCAGATTACTTTAGCACTGTAAACACACTGGGCTGAGTTTACTTGTCATTACACGGGCCACTACATGGTTCACTGACCCGTTCATGCATGATCGACTTGATTGACCCATACACTGAACGCACGATTGTGTGGGGCTGATGCACGGGCAGAGCAGCAGTGGGCTGCATTCCGAGCAGGACAGTGAGGACGACGTCAGTAGTTCAGGCAATGTCTTCTTACAGAGGCGAGTTGTAGATCACTATTTTGATTTTAAAATTACGTACGTAACATGTAATTAACTAATCCAGGATAGCAATTGGTAAGTTATAAGTTCTATGATCACGACCAATGGTTAAATGTTCTGAGACAAGAACATAAAAAAAAATTTTAAATTTCTCAGTTCAGTTTTCATGCAACTAATAGAGACCAAAATAAGCAGATTGTTCCATTTATGCAGGTTGGCGTCAGGCGTTGGCATCATCCCTGGCATGGAGGCGTTTGAAGAGCATATCACTAAAATTATAATTCCGGCACTTTTGGGCCTCTTCTCTGCTTGCTCGCGCACATTTACATACTCACACGTCTCTCTAACATGCCTGCCATTAGGAAGGCGCAGATAATTAAGATTCATCTAAAATCAGCTACGCCTTAGCATAACATATCTGCTCATTATTAAAGCAGGTAGGAGTGTCCTTTATTAACTCCAAGGCTTCCAAAATCAGATCCTATTATAGCTGGAAATTGCAGATTAAATTGGTGAATATGACAATTTAAGAAAAGTAATTAAAACAAAACCTCTTAGGCCCATCTGTACTGATAAGTATAATAAATAGAAACAGCTGTGTTTAACATTGTCTAAATGGAGAATTACGACTTTACAGAGTATCTATGAAGTTTTAGTATGCATTAAACTGATTATCAGAAATGTAAATAATAATAATAATAAAACTGCTTAGTTACCTGGGAGTTGGTCATAATGTTTACACACCAAACTCAAGGAAAATAAAAATATAATAAAATGAATTTAGAATTATAAACCAAAACATTAAGATTACTACAAAATAATCCTAGTACCACTACAACACACACAATTTCAGGTAAAACAGATTATCATACCATATTCAATTAGATAGTTTACAATCTCTGGTTCTGTATTTTGAGCAGCTTCGTGTAATGCTGTTTTACCATTTTTATTTGTTATTGATAAACAGTTTTGTGCAAACCAGTTTTCCACAAGAAATCTGAAACAAAAAAAAATAATATTTTGGTTTAAAATGCAGTAGTACTTTATTAGTGTTACTAAAAAGTATACTCTTGTTTAGTAGAAGAAGTTGCTGAATGGCGTTATGTTTCCATACAGAAAAATTCTGTGGCATCACTGAACATGAGTAGTATGTTAAAAAATTTGGGAGAAAATTCCTTAAGAAAAAAGAGTTATACAAAATTTATACAACTTATGACCTAAAGTGATTACTAAGGGTAGATTTGTACCCCCGAAAATGGGAAAATAAAAAGTTTTCTATTAAAAATATTAGAAACTACTAGGGATGAAAGAAAACTAACGTAGACAGTGTTGCACAGAAATAAGATAAGCAGCCTCAGAAACTATAAGTGCAAATAACATCCTATAGCTGCAACAGAATATGCAAGGGTTGCAATTATCACATTTATACTGTACTTACATAACCTCTGAAAATGTATGCGTGCGTTCGACATTATTACATATGAAGCATCATTCGCCTACTTCCTATGCAACTTGTCCTACATGTATGATTGCACAATCTTGTTCTGCAGGTGTTGCATACCCCAAATTTAAACACAATTACTTGATATAAAAATTTGTTTTCGGATGAAAGCGTATAAGGCTTTTGTGATACTATTGGTACAAAGAAACTATGTCTGGATATATATACAGGATGGGGCTGAATTCGACCTACAAACTTCGTGAGGCGATACCTTATGCAAAATCAAGTGGCAAATAAATAGGACACTTTGTACCTAAACTAAATATTAAGGGCGTAATAAGTCCCAGAAAATTGATATTTGGAAATTACTTTTGCAAAATATCGGAAACCAGGTACGATGAAAGTACAATTCACAGAACATTGATTTATGTTATCGGTATCTTCAACCTCAGAGCAAAGTCACAATATTAACACATGCCATTAGGAAAATAAACGGGGTGGCCACCCTCTTATTGCCGGCAACTTTGTCACAGTTGGGAATTATGAACGTTTGATGCTGGTTTATCGAGCAGTATATGACCTACGAAACAAACCTGGTCTCCTTGTTTCAACTGCCTAGGACCCACCGTTTTCATTTAAAAAGCACACAAAGTTTCCTCTATGTTCCGCTGCTGCCATACAGTGCCTCGTACATAGGCAATACGCCATTATGCGTGTATGGTATGCATTGATTACAGTAGGTGCTAACTTTGTCCGCCATCAATTTTGCCAGCGTCAAACTTGGCCAGATGGAACGGTGCTATGTCATGAATGAATGGGAATGTTTAGCCGTTGAATGGGCCATTCACGCTGAGAACGGACAACCGGTACCTAGTGTGGTTGCACAGCATGCGTGAGGCAAGAAGTAAGCTAACCAATTCGGCACTACTCTTACAAGCGTAGGACTTCATTGTGGAGAATGTACCAGGAAAAGAAAACCAGTTGGCAAATGCGCTATCACGCTCCCCCAACACTGATGTAATTGTTCAGGACGAAACGGAATGGGAGGATCTTTTACTGCCAACTGCGCAGGACCCGATACAGGAAGTGAGTGTACAACAACTAGATGCAGTAAACAACGAGGTTTTGATTAGTGAACTTTACCGCGAGGTCGAGCAGCCACAGCTAGGATGCACATTCACACAAGCCAAAATCAACACGTGTGCACAGTAGGAGATGGAGTGCTGGCATGTAGTGGGCAATTCCAAGAAGTGGCAGTTGTTTGTCCCCACGAGTGCGAGAGAGAAGATATTAGCTTACGTACACAGTAGTAACGTGGCGGGACATCCAGGAACCGACCAAACTGTGCACAATGTAAGGGAACATATTTTCTTGGCCCGGCCTAACAAAACACGCACGCCAACACGTACAACTGTGCATAAAGTGTAATCTGTTTAAGGCAAGATGTGCAAATGGGAAACAACAACAACAGCCACCTGTTTCATGTGAAACATCTGAAACTGTTTATACCTCATGGGACCGTACCCCAGGACTGCAGGAGGGAAACGCTTTATCATTGTAGTAATAGACTACTTTCAAAATGAGTGGAAGAGTACCCGGCAAGTAGCGCACACACTGCAAACATCGCATAAGTGTTTAGTGAGGATTTTTTCCTAGGTAGGGGTATCCCAAAAACCTCCTAACTGACAACGGAACGCAATTCACAGGATAAAAGTGGCAAGAGTTATGCAACCGGTGAGGGATGCGACATATTATGATGGCAATCTACCACCCAAGGGCAACCCCACTGAGCATCGTAATCAACTCAAAGTGTAGCTACAACTCTGGGTGGGCGACCAATAACACCAGGTGGACTGACCACCTACCCTCCGCATTGTATATAATTCGCTATCATGTCAATGCCGCCACCCGCAAAACACCTGCCGACGTGCTACTGGGGTGAAACCTTGCCTGCCGGGCGAGGCAAACTACCCACAGGTGGGGGGAGAGCAGCGAGCCCACCAGTAGTGACTCGAAGATAATGCCATCAACAACTGCACGAGATACACCAACATCAGGTGCAATACACTGCAAAATGGCTGCCCCTCAATGCAGCCACCACTGGTATTGCACGCAGGACAGATTGAAGGTCTACCTGCACGTCCACCAGCAATCTACCACCCTCAAGGATTTCTGAACAGAATTTGCAGCAAAATGGAGCTGACCACACCGGATCATTCAAAGCCACGGACCCACCACCTACTTAGTCTGACTTGGGAGGAGAAGGGTCAGAGTACATTGGGACGACATCTGGCATGCGCTGAGTGCCATTGCCGACAAAGTCACGCCTGACATTCTGCCGCCCCCAACGGCGATGGCAATGCTGAGCTCCCGCAAGCAGCAAAGGAGGAAGAAGGTGCATCAGCACCTACAGCAGAGGGATCTGTATCAGAACAAAACCGCAAGAAGAGGAGACAGCTGTGCTGCCAAGAGGCAGCACTGCTGTCAAGCAACCCCTGGGGAAATTGAAGAGGAAGGTGCGTCAGTACCTACATCAAGTACGCCACCAGCTGGGGCGAGAAGCCCGACCTCCCGGCATACCAGCACTCCACAGGGAACGTCAGGCAGCTAGCCCAGGTGACGACAGCATGGTACCCACCAGCGCCACCGTTCAACCACCGGCACATGCACTGGTGCCAACACTTCCCGTGGCAAGTCAACCTGCTGATGCCACAACGCCCGTTGTAATGGCACCACCTAATCAGAGGCGTCCACCTCCCCAACGTTGCCTGCAACAGATGACATCCTGGGCTCCCTGCCACAATATAGATGGCGTTAGGGCAGTTTTACAGAAATGTCCACTGCTGGTGAGGGGGTGGCCACAGACAGCAGGCAATCAGCAAGAGTGCCGTCACCGGCCGGGGACACCAGCGCTTGACCAGCACCCTTCGGGCGCTGTTCACAAGGGTAGCTAGACAGTGAGGTCGACTAGACAAGTAATGACATGAGTGAAAATAGTGATGCCGGAAATGAAGGCAGTGAGTCAGCCGACTCGTTCTGCTACAGCTGGTCACCATTGATGGGCACACCCGCCCCAGTCATGCCTTAAGTGCGGGAACACCACAGCCGCCCGCACATAACAGCATGATCGGCAGCTGGCCCAGCGCCGTGCAGCCCAGTCAAGAGGACGGTACAACTTGCAAATGGTTTCCAGAAAGGGGGGAATCTGAAGGTGAGGGTACCCACCTGCTGCAGGTAGTGGCATCCAGCCTGCAAATGGTCTCCAGAAAGGGGGGAGGGGGGCATTTGATATATTCTCACACCTCTCGCCCTCCTAGACCGTTTGCCTGGCCGTGCACCTCTGCAACCATAGCAGCATGCATTGTCACTCTATCAGCACGTGATGCTACAAGTAGGGCGCTCTCATACAAGGGCTTTACAGCAAATGCCGGACACACCCTAAGTGAAGGAACTTAAAAGCCATCCCTAATAAAGCACCTATGCAGTTATTTGTTGAGAGTGTTTATTTGCAAATATCTGTAGTTTTCATATCACGTGTTTTCACCCTCATCTCTTCCCATCTATCAAGCACCTATGTATGTTTAGTTAAATGCAGAATGATTAATTGCCATACCATATTGCAAGGTTAAAATGTTTTGCATGTTCTATATACATTGTTTTGCAAGTCGGTCAGAAAATTGTTCCGGTGTGATGCACTAACCCAACCAAGATAAGTCACGTGCCACAGCAGAACAAGTCAGTAGTGTCCATGACTCGCAAGGGCTAGTCTGCATTACGTTGTGCTCCGGGGCCGCACCATTTTTGTGCCGATCATTCATCAGGCAATAGTTTACTTAATTTGACCAGAACTTTTTTTTTTTCGCCACCGGAGATGTCTGCCCTCCTCCCCTGTGGTTTGCATCACCCAGGGGAGCTTAATTGTTCACGTAATTAATTTTTCAGCCATTGCACCTTTTCTGTAGCATAGCTTCAGCTGGTGGGCTTAGGCCCGACAACTTGTGTAAAGTGTCCTCCGACAAAGGATCTTACCTTGCTGCGTCCTAAACCAAAGGCATGGCAAGGCAGGATTTGCATAAAAAATTAGCAAAACCAATCAGAACACTAATAATGGCAAAAGCCATGCAAAACCATTTTTCTGTACAGTGTAAGGGTAATTGAATGTTTTAAACTATTTGTAATAGAAACAAAGAAGTGCGGTCATGTTCTTTTATTTTAAGTATTTTTTTTTTATTTTTATTTTTTTTTTATTTCTCTTTTCATTGTAATTTCTTTCACAAATATTACACATTTAATACTTCTTTGGTTATCTTTGGACATGTCATCTAAAAGGGTAACATTGTTATTTTCTTTCCCATATATCACAATTTGATACTTAAAATTTTTTTCATAAAACCAAGGTTGCCAAAAAATATAGAATAAGATGCAACCCAATTCAGGTACCAATACTTTCGCTGATATTCAGCTAATACTTATATAGATTATATTTATGCTCCATACTGACCATATTAAAAAGTAAATACAAACTGCAAAAGGCCATCACAAATTATATTAACCAGGTGACCCCTATTTACCATAGTTACAATGGCTACTATATTTCTGTCGTACATACATTTACCATTTTCATTATCACATCATGTAGGAAAACCCCCATTTTGGTAACACATTACTGGTCATCAAACAATAATTATGTTTAATTTACTCGCACTCCCATGTGGATGGGAGCAACTGCCAAGCAATGCCAGCGTTAACTCCAGCGAGTAAATTGGATTTTTGAACAAGCCTTAAACTTCGTAAAGTTTCTCTTAAGTCCTAAAACAAAGAGTTTGGCATAGCTCCTACTTAATTCCAGAAGCTGAGACCATAATCAACGATTATTGGCAAATGTTCACAAAAAGTTACCAACAAAATGTTTGCTAAGATTTGCAATAGTTTACAAAGGTTTCAAAAATGTTCGCAAGTGGTCGCAAAAGTTTACTCATGATTTCTAGTGGTTACCATCACTTTACATCTTGGTGACGACATAGCCACTAAAACTTAATTACAAAAGTAACAGTATTGGGTTTTTGGCTAACAGGCCAAAATTTCACAAAATTTAAAAACTTTTAATTATTTTACGGCCATCATGGCCCCTGCCTAACGTCAAAGTGAAGTAAGTGAACCGTTTGCTTTAGGAGCCTACATTGGTGATTCATATGAGGTACTACTCATGGTAGAAGCTTGTCCCCTCGACGTCGCTGAACTGACCCAGAGAGCAACGCGTGCCGGCATTAAATACCCTGCTCCGCCTACTTGCGCTACAAATCAATTTAATTTTTCCCCTAAAAAACAATTCTTCTAAGAAATCGTGGAGTTTACTATTACTCCTGGGAGGGTTCAAGCTATTCACAGCCAATGGCTGAAAACATTACCATTTATGGTGACCGATGCAGCGGACACCAATTCCCCTTAGGAGGTATAACACAATATAATTCAAAACATCCAATCAGATTACAAATACACCCTCAACTTCTGTCCTCTTGACCAAGATGCCGAAAGTAACATAACAAAATGTCACGTTTTCATCGACAAGGTGCACTACCTTCCCAAGCTGGTTGTTGACTGTGCTGCGCTACCACGACGAATCACAGAAACATCAGTTCGCAACACACTTCTTGCCAAGCCTTGGTGTTGCTGCACGTGAAAATTTGACAGGGACATAGTTATTATTCCGGGTACCTCAAAAATTTAGAAGTATTTTGCAGTGACGTAAAGCTGGTAAGAACATCACAGTTCTATTTTATTAGCGTTTAAACCACATCGAAAAGTTTTAAACCTTGAAACAGCATGTGTGAAAGTTTGTACGTAACGGGTCGTACGTTGCACAATTCAATAGGCTACCAGGCAGACACAGTAAGTACTATTTGTGCTACACGATCCAAACCTCCTAATTTTAAAAGCATTTTTAAGTTGTTTTGCAAGTTGAAAATATTCACAGACGTGCGGTGAGTGGTCGCCCATCACAAGGAGTGGTAATGCAATTCACCAGTAATATACACTGACATGACAAAATTCATGCGACAGCACCATGCAACTGAATGACTCGTGGTGCCACTGCTGCAGAATGAGATTGCATGACCTAAGCCAGTCTCAGTTGTGAACAGGTAGTCAGGTCATTCAGATTGAATGTTGTTTACATGTTCATGGCAAGGCGACGTGAGATAGAGTTCGAACGGGGAATGATTGTGGGTGCCAGAAGGATGGGACATTCAATTTCAGAAGTTGTGGAGACTCAATATTCCTCGATCTACTGTGTCACGTGTGTACAGGGAATATCAAAATCAAGGCATTACAATTCACCATGGACAAAGTTACTTGATGATCATGACCGACAGAGGTTGGGTAGAATTGTCCATGCTAACAGAGCAGGAACACTTGCTCAAATGACCATCACGTTCACTGCACGAGGTGTCAGATGTGTATCTAACAGATCTGTGCAACGTGCATTAGCTTATATGGGACATGGAAGCAGAAGACACACCAGAGCGCCCTTGTTAACAGCACAATGCCTGTCTTGGGATTATGAGGTTGCTAATTGGACCCTGGAGTACTGGAAACATGTGCCTGGTCTGATCAGTCACAATACAGGTTGTTTTGGACTGATAGCAGGGTTTGCGTATGACAAACCCAATGAGACCATAGATCCCATTTGTCAACATGGCACCGTACAGGCTGGTGGCGGTTCCATAATGGTATGGTGTGTGTTCACATGGCATGGGCTGGGTCCACTTGGCCATGTACCCATGAAACTCAATGGTAACTGCTACAAAACTCTCCTTGGCGACCATTAGCAGCAGTTCATGGTCTTCAATTTTCCTGACAAAGATGGGATGTTTCAACAGGATAATGCGCTGTCTCATTGGGCTGCGGATGTCCAGCACTGGTTCGAAGAGCATTCTGGAGAGTTCCAGCAAATGGAGTGGTTAGCACGTTCCCTTGACATGAACCCAATTGAGCATTATGGGACGTGGTGGAGGGATACCAGGGAACTTTGGGCAGCTATTCAGACAGAATGGCTTAACATCTCTCCAGAAGTCCTCCGTCCACTTGTGGGGTTCATGCTACGTTGAGTTAATGTACTTCTTCAGGTTAGAGAGGGACTTATATGTTATTAGACAGATATCCCATGACTTTTGTCATGTCAGTGTAAGTGTGAAAAGATTTACGTGTATTATTCCCGAGTAATGCCTCATGGCATTTCCAGGCAACGGCTCTTACCATATTCACCACTAATGTTCTGTATCTTCAAGTGTTTTTGTATAATTTCGCCAATCTAGCTACATGTGCATGTTCTGATTAATTATGCAGTTTATCAGAGGCATGTAACCAGCCAGAATAGGTCACCGGTTAGCAACCAATCAGCTGCATTCTATCAAGCTTGCTATGTATGCAATATCATTAATCCATTTTATCAAGGACGTGTGACCAGCCACAATAAGTCACCGAAAAACACACCGAATCAGAGCACAACAAATATTCAATATTAGGGGCAACATGTGTTGCTCAAGGAAGACTACGTATGGGTGAATCGACCCGCAGCACCCCAAGATCACCAGTCTTGCCAGCTCCCGCATCATCATCATTGGCGCCGCCACTGAGCGACGCCTGGTGTCAAATTGGGTAAAACACTCCAAGATTTCCTATCCAAAATTTTTACCTCCCCTGAAATTTCATCTCAACCGCCATCACCCCATCACAAGGCATTATGTACTCAATGGTTTGAGATACAATGATACTATTTTAAGGGCACGCTTTTTAGACCTCCCCTATTAACAGATAATAACCCCTATTCATTGCATGAAAATTTCATTTTGAATACATTTTTGGACACAGTTTCTACAACACTGGCATTAGAGACTTCGTACTCTATGCGGGCATGCAACCAGACCCTGTTCATGGCACCTACCTACACCAAAGTAATCTGAAATGTATTTTCAGTTGTTTTTTCTGCACTGTTGTGTTGGTCTTCAGTACGAGAGTATACACCCACACCCCAATCATGGTGCCATTCGGTATGAGGGCATGCACCCCAACCTTGTTCATGGTACCAAAACCAATGTCATCCAAAACAATTTCTGGCCAATTTCCACACCATAGGTTTTGGAGTTGATATTTGGTATGAGGATGTGCACCCAGACACCGCTGAATAATGCATACACCGGAAGAAGCAACATTAATTAACAACGGTGTCAACACAGAACTTCACCCCTAATGTATCTCAAGTGACTCCCACACATTTTCTAGAGTAATCTAAAGAAACAATGATGTGAACCAACTACAGAAATGGCAACAGGCAGTGGGTATTCATCCTAACACTGTCAAAAATTCTGGGCTAACAAACAATTTATTATAAAAAATGGAATCTAAGATGGTTCCTCCGACAGAAACTACTCTCTACAGTAAATGACCTCCCCCCCCCTTCTCTTCTACATACCAGCCAATGGTAAGCCAACAACATGCTCGTGATGAGCTATGTTTGGCTCAGCTCAGCTGATGCCAATTCACTGTCAAATTGCCGGGCACCAAGCTGGACTCTTTTTTGTCGGTATGTGAAGGAGTTTGGGAAATTGAAAACTAAGAAGTGGACTGAAACTCAACTAGGAATCTCAAATAGGAATGGGAATATGCCATTTATGTGCAAAAAAGTATTAACTGAGTGGTGTATGGTGGAATACAACAAATGAAATATTATATATATATATATATATATATATTATATATATATATATATATATAATATATATATATATATACACACATATATATATACATACACACATACATACATAGATACACACGCGCACGCATCTTGCTAGATTTACGTGAAAATACATTAAATTACACGTTACTTATGAATATATTTGTATATCTATACAATGAAAAACTGAACTAATATAATAGGTTTATTTAAGTATGTACTAATTTCAACTAGTAGAGACCCTAAAATGAATTAGGTGGTGTATTTGATCAGCAAGACTTTACAGCCCCATTGCTACTCATGAATCCTTCATTTGTTTATTGGCTGCTACTTGTGATAGAAGCCAGCTACTCCCTCTTGTAGCATCATGAGCACAAGGTACTCAGCCACTAAAGCACCAAAGGTTTAATGAGTTAAGAAATTTGGTCAGCGCCTACGAGTGCTGCCTACCTGGTGACAATTACTTTGCAGTGTGTTTGAAATCCATGTTTTTTTATTAAACCATTAAACACATCACCATTATAACAATGTATGAAAAGAAAAAACACTTCAGCCAAGGTACTACTACTAATAGACTTAATACATTAGTGGTCCATAAATGCTATTTCTAAACACTCCAACAAAGCTAAAAAAGGCTTTTTCACATTTCTGTATCTCATTATATACTGGTTGGAAACATGCAACACAATTATAGGGACCTACACTGAACTTCGCTGCAGCCTTTCCATGAATAAAATGATAGGGTCACAGCTTAAAGTCCCATAGGTACATGCAGCACGACAGAAACACTGTATGCCAGAGCAGTGGTAGACTAAGGACAGAAGAAACTGGAGTGCTCCGAGAAAACTTGACAGCCAACATAATTTGCCACCTTTCCCCCATGCAAAAATCCAGGTGACTGCCAGGAATCGAAACTAGTTTTGCATTATTGGGGGCAAGTTGTCTAGATTATTACATCACCCCAGCCCCACACTAAAGGTTTTAACATTGGCTCATGAACTTTGGGCATTTTACATGAATGACATTTATATTAACAGTTTTATCACACAAGTCAAAGAGATAAAACAGTTTGAAGTCTAGCCAGGTGTGAAAATATAATGCAAAATCATAGGGGCTTGCACAATCAAGTACAAGAAGAGATTTACGGAGAGGCAGAGAGGTCAGTGAAGGCGGCTGTCTCTCCCATAATCTCAAAGACACCACAAGAAAAGAGGGAAGAAAAATGTCACATCCCTAACCAACACAAAGAACGTGTGGGTTTTTGGTTGAAGGCTGGACTATTTACACCTTCTGTGTAATTTTCTGCATAAAAATATGCCCTCCACCTATTATTTGGATTAAAAATGTGTTTTATTGAGTAATATTCTGAACGTTTGAATTGGTGACTTTTCCAGTTTCCAATCTCCACACACTAGTAACAGGCTTTGCTAATGACAGTTGCTGAACCCATGCCTGATTAGATGAAGGGTCTGTGGAAAATAGATTTGCACATGATGAATTTAAGGTGGGCATATTAATACTACTTCGTATTTCTATATTCATATTATTTGCACACCATGAACAAGCTACTTACACATGGTTTGCAGTCAAACAAGTTTGAAATCAATGTTCAAAAATAATCCTCCTGCCAGCATTACTGTTCAATAAAACTATGATTGGGAGATATACAGTAATTTCCATGGTGATCTAGTAAAGGTAGTAGCACATTTTAAAGTTTTATAGGCCTAAATGTATATATATTTTTTAATTTGTGGCCAATATAATAACTAGTTTCTATTGGTTTCTTTTTGTTTTGAATGAACTGGCACAGTAATTTCATTACTTCAACTGATCAACTCGCAAATAAATACTTAACTACAGTTGTGGCAAAGCTAATTTTTATATTACCGAAACACACAGAGTGAGCATGAAGATGAAATTAGACAAGGCTTTCAAAAGAGTTGAATAAACCACAGACCACAACACAAAATTTTCCAAACTACAGAAATTATATTACAGGCAGTAGGACTTTACCTCACAATCCGTATGTTGCCATGTTTTGCAGCAATATGAAGAGGGCCATCACCGGATTTCATGTGACGACACACAGTCCAGTCTGCAATATTATTATATGATTTAACTGACTCCAATAATTGTACATTGTCATCCCGTGCAGCTTGAAGTATTTTAGTGATGTCAGTCAGCGGTGCCATTTTAAATCATCAGCCTAAAAAAAGATTAATTCATTACCAGCACAAATATTACACAGATATTACCAAAAAGTGCAACAAATCAGGTGACTATGCGAGTAGATAGGTATAGCAGACTCTGGAGCACCTGCTTCAGATAGAGGATTGAGGATCGAGGAGCTGGTAGTTTGGACGGATCAGGGAGAGGCGCACGTTGCCATTCCTTCTCTGTCATTCCGGTCATGCAACCACCACCTTGGATTCTGCAATGTTGGTAGTCAGTACATCGCCATCTTGGACCATAATTTTGGTAGACAGCATGTCATTTTTCATGCTCTATCAGTACGTGTTGTTTTTCAAGTTCTATTATTCCAATGGTTTTCTCTAAGTGCTCCCATTTTTCTCTCTTGCATTCTTTCTTTCCTTTCCCCCTCTCTCTTTCACACATTTGTTTGTCATTTGTTACATTGACTGTTATTTCTCTCTCACATATATTGTATTCGCTCCACTGCCATCTTTGTTTACATTGGCTGTCATTTACCTCACACATCCATCGCATTGGCTCCACTTCGCCATATTTGTTTTTTTTTTTTTTGTTTGTAATTTGTTTTAGAGTTTCTCACATCTGTACCATGCACTCCAACACCATCTTGGTTCTACAGTTGACTGCTAGGGGTACTGGTGTGGCTCTCATTCAGTTAGTCACCTTTTGTTCGATAGTTGCATGCAGTCCACTGATTACTCACCTTTCTTCAACTGTCACTTTAGTTCTAGAGTTGACTGCTAGGAGCACTGGTGTCACTCTCGTTTGATTAGTTCTAGAGTTGGCCGCTAGAGGTGCTGCTTTTTTTTTAGAACTCGAAATACCATCTAGAATAGTGCGGGATCGAACTGCAGGACCTTGGGTCACCAGACTAATGCCTTAGACCACTTGGCTATCATGACATGAACGGGGACAAGAGTTTATTATAGTGTGTGCGTATGTGGACGAATAAATATCTTTTTGTGGTTATTTTTTCATTACATTTTAAGTATTTATTTTAAGTTTTACATATTTTATTATCATACAATTTTTAAGTAGGTCTATTTTATTTACATATAATTTTTTTTTTTACTATCCCAGACTTATATATCAGCAATAAGTTTTTCTTTTTTAAAAATATCATGAAAAGATGTACCTTAGAAATAAAACCCAACAGGTAACGGTACCAGTAGTTGACACATAAAAAAATATTTGTTGTGAAAAGGAACACTTCAGTTTAACATTTGTATTAAGAATAAAAAGTTTTATAACACCTATGTCAGCAAAATAAAAATTTATGTAACAAACTGACAAAGCACCAGTAATAGACACCCTGAAATTTTCGATGTCCCAGTGCTTGACACTTGGTGTACTTGCAGTTGACGGCTTTTCACATTTCTACGTAACTTTTTCCTAATTATCATAAAATAGCATGTACAAGTTTGCCAACAATATTTACTCACGAAGCTCATCATAACACATACTTTTACAAGAACTAACCAGAATTTACTGAAATGTCATTGGGTTCTTTACAGTGCATGTGAATAAACCTTAAAGAATACACAGTGACAGACCATCAAAAGGTCTAGTTATTACTGCTAGCATTGTCAAACAAATGATGTGTTACGTACTACCTACCACATATGTTCATGCATGCTATTTTTAAAATAATTAGCCATCTACATCAAGTGACTGTAAAAACATACTTCTGACGAGTACCACTACAAACCAAAGAAGGAACTGGCAATTTTTGCACAACCTGAGTTATTTGAACAACACTAATATTAGTTTAATTGGTTTTGAATTCTGTTTTTTTTTTTTTTGTTCGTTGAGGTACTTCAGAGCCATTACAGTTGTTTCATCTCCCCTAGTTTCTTGAACTGTGCACACATTGTTTCTTATAAGAAAAAACAAGAACAAAATCTGCCTCTTTCAAATCACTGGTTCTAAGAGTCTGATGAACAAGCTTCCCCATAAACATGCTCTTTGTCAACTTCGTCTTTCTTATCTTCATCCGATCCAAATAAATCCAAATCATATACTGCATCTGGATTCTACCCATTCTTCTTCTTCATCAGAGTCGGAAGAACTGTATGAGGTTACTCTCTTCTTTGTACACTTCTTTTTTTTGCTTGCTTCATTTGAACTTTAGCAAGTTTATCTTGTTCCTTTTCCTCTTTTTTTCTTTCTTCTATCCTCTGCTCTCTCTTCCTTTTGTCTTTCTTCTTCTTTTTTAGCTAGTTCTTTCTTTTCGTGATACACCTGCCAATGTTTGGATTTAGCAACACTAGGCACTTTTTCTTTTTTGAGTTTACTTTTCTTGCCACCTCTTTTTGGACCAGGCCAAAACAAATCCTTTTAAAGGTAGAAGGAATAAAATTTGCTTCTTGCAATCCTGTTTGATGGGATGCCTTAGGAGATTCACTTTGTACATCATTCCCAGGCTGGGATATTTCTGGACTGATTGGATTGACACTCCCTTGCATCAGCAATACAGAAGGCACATTTCCACATGATTCGGGTGTTTCATGGCTGTCTGCCGAGTTCTCTTGTGTTGATAAGGAAGGCGATGAATTGTTGTCATCCACCCCAGTTGATTCAAGTGAATGTGTCAAAACATTTTATTCTGAACACCTCTGGTTTACTTTTTTCCATAACATAAATAATGATTGATCACAGAGCTCACCACTCCAAACATCCATTGCCTGTCTGAATGTTTCTAATTTTTAACTACCAATTTCTTTTCCCAGTAACTGCAAACCCATTTTATCTGTCACAATTGTTAATCTTTAGGCTGGTGAACTTATTTCTTCAACTGGCAAGTTCCCTCCTTTAACTAAAATTTTGGGATAATCAACTGCTTCTGAGTTCCATGGCACTAGCCCATATTTACGGAAACCATCTTGAAGTGGTGTAGGAAAAACAGTTTCTGCAGTACTTCATTCAAAAGTGGTGCAAAATCCCTTTTTTTTTGAGAGTTGGATACCTTAGATTTTTAGTTCTCCACTTGTGAAAACCATTTTCCCAGCTTTCTTTCAGTACACGAAAAACAGCCACATCCATATGTTGTAACAAATGAGTGGCATTGGGAAAGAGAGCAACTAGTATTATACCATTGTCTTCACAGAAATTACTTGTATGAAGATTCAGATGAGATACATGACCATCAATGAATAATATGACGGGGTGTTCTATGTTTTGTGCGGTTAACCATGGACTGAATACACTGCATATATATTCAAAAAAACAGTTCACCCGTCATCCACCCACTTTCCGATTTGCCTACTCCCCAGTGTGGGGGCATGCTCATTGCAATGTCTTGAGGAATTCTTTCATACCAGAAAACCACCAATGGGGGAGCTGAAGTTGCCACATAGTAAAACTGTCAGGCATTCCTTTTAGTCATCATTGACTTGCTCATACACATTTTTGTCTCCTTTTTCTACTAACACTTTCTCTACTTGGGGCTTGAGAAAAAAAATCACTTTCATCTGCATTGTATACATGAGCTGATTCCTCCAAAATGTCTTGATAATTACTGTCAAGCAGATACTGATGAATCTTGTCAAACCAGTTCACTATTCCCTCTTTTGACACACTAGCTCTACACGATGTTAAGTTCTGGGCAACTCTTGCACAGATAGAAGGGTTTCTTTTCAAAAAATTTCCAATACCATTTACGACCAGGACATCCACTAGCAAATGGATTTTCGCATTTCATTTCCCATACTAAATGCTGCACACTATCCAGTAACTCCTGCCTTGTTATTGGGAATCCAGCTTTTCCTGTATGAACTATCCACTGTACAAGGAGCTCTTCTTTCTTGGAAAGAATAGTTTCTGGTCCCATACTCGGTTTTCTGGCGATTTCCCACTTGCTTTATAGATGAGAGTGGTTCTTGGTATTTTGTGCAGTTTCGCTGCTGTCGCTGCTGCCATACCTCGATGCACATCCTCAATTGCATTTTTCATTTGTTCCTCTGTGTAAGAGAACATATTACCTTTTGTTGCAGGCATTTCAATACCTGTGAACAACAATAAAATATAAATAATAATTTACAAGTTCATTGTGAACATGTTCCAGTAGTTGACACTATGTCAACTACTGGAACAAAGTTAAATATTTTGAATTTTAGTATATAAATGAACTCTTTGCAAGCTGAATATATCAGGGAAGTTTTACATGCTAAAATAGTAGTATGATCCAGTGTTTGACATGTGTCAGAGTGCCAGTACTTGACACCACCTATTACTCACTACTCAACCTCAAATCCATAATTCACAACACAGACTGTTTTGCTAATTCTTAACCAACGTGTGGATCTTACGCAAAAATAGTTACGAGACAGTAAAATAAATTGTCCTCTTAGAAAACTATGTTATATCACTAGCTGGCATATTGACTCTGGGGTGTGTTCATAAATGATGCTGTGGCCTAACAAAGTATGTACAGCCAGAAAAATTAAGTTCATTGGAAAGTTCTCCTAGAACTCACTCATATCTTAATTTTTTAATTCTAAGTTAAACCTGTCAATTACTGAAACACTGTCAACTACTGGTACTGTTACCTACATTTTACACAAAATTTATTAGGTAATGTACAACATGAGGAAAACACATACACATTGGAAAATTCATCCTGTACACATTGTTTTCTGTATTGCAAGGTACTCTTCCCCACTGAGTCCTGATTTCCGTGGGTAATCTGTATAATGCTTAAAACACTGTTTGCAGGCATGACCTTCATACCCATGCATTGTAATCTGTGAGTTAACCAGTCTTGAAAGGTTTTTTTATGTAAAAATAATGTGAAATATTCTTTGTTTCATCCTTCACCATCCGAAGATAGATGTCACACGTGTTTGAGTCACTTTTCCCCTGGCATTCAGAGTGTGTACGTTTTCAGACATACCAGGGTGCTTGTTCTCAAAGATACTTATTTGCTGTAGAGGAGTCAGAAAATCCAGTCCGTTAAAATCAAACTTTTCTTCCACATAAGCATACCTCTTGTTCAAACATTGCAGATTCTATATATTCTATATACATTGCCAGAAAAGGCAAGAGACGGTGATACCACATGTCTTCAAAATACTGCTATGTAATTAATGACCCTCGTAAAAACTACCAGTGGTGGGAAATGATCACACCTTATGGCTTCCTAGACCATTACTTACATCAGTTGTAGGGATTGTGTGCCTCTGTAAAGTGGAGCAGGAATTGTGGCAAATGCTAACTGACGAGACCTTCCACAGTAAATGGATACTTTCACATTCAGTTGTTCACATCACAATCTGAGAAGTCTTATCAGCCCCAAACAACGGGTGACATGACAGTCTATCCACCCTGCCCTGCCTCTTGCAGCTCTACGATATAGCCTCTCTTGAACATCAGTCGTTTGTACCGTTCTCTCGTGTCTCTTCTGAGCATGCCTATTGCAGACTATTTATGCCCAACATGTACTGTGATTGTGATATTACATGCACTGCTCTGATGACTGTTTGGCAGCCAATGTCTTTAAACAACATTTTCAAAATGCATTTTTTTGGTTCATGGAATCCCTGATATTTCTTTGTCAATAAATCTACATAATTTTTCCTGCAAAACATCCTTCTATTATCATTAAAAACTAAGACTGACAGTCTTCTGAAGCATTATACAAAATGGCAGGTGAAGAATGTATGCCTTCAAAATCCTTGTCCTAGTTGCTGCTGATATGGCTTCGTGTTTCCTTAGCTTCCATAATGCCTCTTTGGAAGAGGTTAGAGAGAAGAAGCCAAATGAATACATTGTAGAGCCAATGAGCGGAAAGGAGAGATGACACAAAGGATAGAGAAGTTGGAGGAAAAGTTCACGAATTAGGCAGGCTAGCAGAACGGGTAGAAAAACTAGAGGAGGAGTTGAAAGATACTAAGGGAGAGATAAATACATTGCGGGCTGTTCTGCAGAGGGAAATGGAGAAAAGCAGAGATAGTGGTGGAAAAATTGGCAACTAGTAGCAAGGGAAAAGGCAGTGGTAGAATGCAGGGAGCAGTATTTGGAGGTTTGTGGGAGAGAATAGTGGAGACCAGTAAGTAAGTTAGGTAAAGTCAGGCAAAATATAGTAGGAGGGGATAAAAGGGGGCTGGGTGGAATAAATGTGATGCCAAGGGCGAAGCAGAAGGTGGCCGGTAGTAAAGAGCAGGGAGGATGTGTTGTAGACAAGAGTAGGCAGGTAGCTGGAAAAGACACAATAGGGGAAAGAGCTGTAGAGAAAGTACCAGTAGAGTTGAAGGGAGTCAGAAAGGGACTTATTTATAAGGTAGCATTTGGCAATGGGGGGGGGGGGGGATCAAGAATAGGGGATTTAAGGCCCCCGTCTAGTAAAGTGGATAGATGCCATACTGACAATTAGTAATCCAGGTTTTTTCTCACTCTTTCACGTGCGAAACTGGATTTTACATATAAAAGAGTTCAAAGATTCGGCTACCAAGGTATATTACTGAGCAAGGGCTAGAAAAATGGCTAATATTTAAAAAAAAATCATGAAAACTGAAAAATAGCCTCTTTTTTACAGCCTGCTGCTAGTCGATTTTAACTCAAACTTTCGAAACTATGATACACAAGCACAATGAAGTTTTGTGAGAGTTGCACATTGATAAAAACTACATGTCACCACTTTGAATAAAAATTCGTAACAAAAATTTGAAGCATGCTATACGTTGTCAGTGGCCATAATGTGGCAACCCCTACAGCAGGTGGCAGCGACGGCCACGCCTCCCACTCCGCTCCTGGCATTTTTCTACCCCTTCACGCTTGACCACTTTCAAGGACAGCAAAGTGATTCATGCTGTAGAAGAAATTTAGATGAGGAAGGGCAGAAAAGAATGTACGATACACTGCAACTATTCCTATGACTAGATACTAGCAGTGGGTAGTGGAACATTCATCAGTACCTGCAGTGAATTGTTTTGGAGATGGATGTGGCCAAGCAAGCAGTTGAAGAGGATATAAAACAACTTCGATTATTGCTGTACGGAAAAAGTGAGCAAAGGCAAAGGGAAATACTGGGATGGAAGCAGATAATTATGTATACTTGTTAATATGAAGCCGCTTACATTGGGATTAATGTTAGGTGTGTTTACAAAAACAAATGTTCATTAGCCACTACTAAATTTTTTTGAGAATCCACCCCACCAAATATTTGTGTAGTCTCCACAAAATAAATTTTTATAGTCGCAATTTAAGTTTAGTGCTGAACTCAAAAAACACTAAACATTTGTGATCACTAAAAATTTATTTTATGAAAATTTGAAATATTTGGTGGGGTTAGTTCCAACAAAATATGTTGTAGTGTGTGTGTGTCTATATATATATATATATGTGTGTGTGTGACGCCAGCTAACCGCCAGTGGCGCTAGAGCCCATGGCGGTGCTCACGTTCCGCACATGCGCAAAGAGGCCGATAATTTGAACTTTCCTATAAGTGTTAATTTCTGGGTAAAATGTGTTATGTTGTCTTTACAGTGTTTAATACGTCTTAAAATGTTTTAAAGTGCTTGTACTAATTTTAATTGTTTGGTTATGAATATTCAAAGTGCTTGCGGCACCGAGATTAAGAACACTTAATATTCTGCCATGAACGCCATCACAAAGAGACATTAAAATAATATTGAAATTCATAACAAAATTAAAACAATATCTAATTTAATTTGTGCCATTTTATTTTCAATATAAAATATTTCACTTAGCATGCATAGCACTTCCGATTACCTGAACCCCGTAGCCAGCCATGATAGGTCCGTGTGATGCTTGTATCTGGACAGTCTGTCAAGGAGAGCTGTCGAGGTAAGACACTGTCACGTGCGCACTACAACTTTTGTTCACTGATGTAGGTTTCCATAGTCAATTTAGTTTACCAGTTAATATTTGCTTGCATACATTTTGCCAGACAATTTCCCCAGCATTATGCTTCTACTCTACTAATTTTTACGCCCTTGCTGCATTTTTACCTTAATCGAGGAGGAGAAAGATGTCAGAGGTCATGCGACCCACACATTTTGAATCAGATGCCATCTGCCTATGTTTATGGCATTTCAGTGTAACTTCTGCATTATTGCTACATGCAATTTTAAGAGCTTTATTTTTATGTACGTATTTAAGGGTAATTTTCGTGTTTGACTATTTTACGGCAACATCACGTATAACCATGTGGCCGACTGAAGCCAAGTCATTGTATACGCCATCATTGCATTTTAAAGGCTTATTTATATAACATAGTATGTGCAATAATTTATTTCAGGGTTTTATGTCAGTTTTATTCTGGGTCAATGTATTTTTCACGTAAACTGATGCTTTTTGTACCTGACCACGCGGTCACAGTAATGTTTGATTTCACCGACATTAGGCATGTTACAAGCCTGTAACGACTAATCGTAAAGAGAACCATGTGCTCAACACGAATAATATTGTATTTGAATTTTGTTTGCTGTTTCCAAGCAGAAATATTGCAATTTCACCTGCACCACGTGGTCCACTACGAACTTTATTCAGTAGCATCCGCGCCACCTAAACTTATTTTCACACGTGTGTGTTTATTGTGAATATTCATCTCGTGTCCCATTCATGTCTCATTCAAGGGTCTATGTAATTGTGTAGTGTACGGTGCAATTACTCCCATCCTAGCCGGCTCTGTGTATAGGCCGTCACCACACTAACCACGTGCTGGAGGGCGAGCCCCGACGAGATTGCGTTAGTGATGAGGAGTAATCATGCGTGTTAATGTGTATTAAGGGTATTCAATTGTAATTCACAGTGTCCTGTCTTCAGGGAAAAACCATCAGTCCACCCTAGCGGCTGTCGGCCCTCTTCCCTTGTGAAGGTTGTGCTTTCATGCACCTCGGTGAGATCATCCATTTAGGCATGCGTTAGGTTAATTACGGGTTAGGGAGCACCCCAGCGAAATTGCCTAGCATGACCGAGATAACCATTTCATTGGCACGTTGACGTATATAAACAATATCAATAAAACAAGTCTACAGTGAACTCAATTTTTTATTCAGTAGCGACAGTGTCCAAGCCACATGTTTTATCAATTGTTTATTTGAATGATTTTATTAAAAGTTTAGTATTGCCAACGTGTTTGTAAGTACACACGGGTAAGACGGACTCCTAGAACCCACAACATCCCTGAGAACCTTGAGTCTCAATAGTGCGGTGATTGGGAGCACCGCTGGTGCCCAAATTACCAGTAAGTATCTGTGTCATTGTTCGTCTCGCGTCTCACCCGACGGTGTCATATATATATTATTCCTGGTGGGGATTTTATATCCTTCACAATAAATGTTTTTAGGTTCTTAGTACCTAGTTCTGCGCTATCTTAGGGGATCTTAACTGAACTTTTACAGTGTTTCATGACACTGTGGTCATTACGAAATATGTGATGACTGAAGTTCAGTGCCATTATCATGAATAATTTTAATTTACAGACACACGAGTGAGAATTTTACACAAAACCATATAGCTTAGAAAATATTAATTTTTTTTTTTAAAGGAAATTAATTATTTCGTGGATTTCTAGCCTCAAGGAAAAATACATGTTTGGTTCTCTGGAATTATTCTATTTAGAACATTGGTAAATATATAGCATGTCGCAGTAAGATTTCAGTGAAGGGATTTTTAAATTATATATAACTATACTGCAATTTTGTTGTGCATTCTTGTACGGATTTATGCATTTATTTATATATATTTTTTAACGAAGTGATAAATCTTGACTATTTATAATCACGAGTGGCCACATGGAAACAGTATGTGCCATATACTATGCACTGCAGGCAGTCAGAGTAAGATGCACTATATGTGATTAATTTGTATAATTAATCGCTATAATATCTCTTGTTTTGGAACACAACTAACAATACTTGCAAAAATTTTAAACGTAAAAATTACAAAGATATATACCCTACACACATACTTCCTAATTACTGGATAGTTGAGGCAAATAGCTATCAGATTTTTTACTTAAGTAATTTTATACCCAATAACTATTTATATACTATTAATACTGTGTGTAATTAATTTCTAATGTTAACTTGAAAAGGCGACTCATTTCTTTGTTGACCCAGGTTGTGAATTTGTTTTAGTTTTTGGATGCTACGTTATATTCCAAAAATACCTACATGGCTGTTACAATATGCATCTTCGTAAAAATGCATACGAGTAAGTATACAGACATTTCGTGAGAAGATTTCGAGACAAGTTATATTTAAAAACACAAGTAATGGTTCTTTTTTGGTTGGTTAAATTGTATTTTGTATTTGTCGACTTCCGATCAGTGCCAAAGTTACCCAATCTGAGAGGTCCCCTCAGTTTGCGCAACTGTTTCAAAAGTATAAAACAGCCACTGACAGGAGACAGACTGCGTATATCTGCTTCTAGAACTGAAATCTAACGTGTACCCATAGTTTTACGACAAGACAAATCTCTGGCTATTCAGATGGGTATAGCTGTGTTGAGATTATTACTTAGCTAAGAAATAATAAGGCGTTCAAATGAAATAACTTATAGTTGTGTATTCTGTGCAGGTATATTGGTGGGAAAAGGGTAAATTTTCTCTTCAAAGAGGTTATAAAACCAGATGTGAACTTTCAGTTATTTCCTATAACACGAAAGGCGAGGCACAGCACTTCATCCACAAAAAGTAACGAATTCCAGTCCTGAAAAAGTTACGAAAAACATTTGGAAAACAAATACACGTCCAATGAAAAGAGAAAACCCAACCTTGGAAAGCCAGCAAACAACGTAAACTGAACTTATCAGGAAATGATGGGGATTATAAAGGAGAAAAAGTGCAGGCCCCAGATACGACTTCTGATTTATTTACAGAAAGAAAAGCGGAGTTTTTAAGAAAGTTAACTTTGTCCGTACAAGAAATAGACGACCTTCAGATGACCACACTGAGACAACGAAATTCAGTCTTATGGAGGGCCGAGAGGTCTAAACTTTTGACAGCGTCTTCTTTTGGGAAGATATGTAAAATGAAGAAAACAACAAAGTGCGAGGAAACCATTATATCTATCTTGTATAGTGGGTTCTCTGGCTCCAAGGCGACTAAATATGGACTTCAAATGGAACGGAACCAGTGGCTATTTAACAGTTACAAAGAGAATTTAATTTAGAAGTAAAGAACTGTGGTCTTCTTGTTAATAAATCAATTCAATGGCTAGCTGCGACACCCAATGGTCTAATTGAAAATGACGGCATTGTTGAAGTTAAGTGTCCAGCAAATGCAGCTTCACTTACTCCAGAAATGGCTGTGGAACAGAAGAAAGTAAATTTCTGCGCTGTAGAGAACGGAGCATTAAAATTAAAAGATAATCATAACTTCATGTTTCCAATACAATGCCAACTACACATTTCCCAGAGGTCATATTGTCTCTGTTTTTGGACTCCGTTAGGAATGTCAGTACAAAAAATTATACGGGATGACATTTTGGTATACAAAAATGGAAGATAAATTGTTGTAAGTTTTATTTGAATTGTATTTTGCTGGAAATCACTGACCCAAGATTTCCATGGTGCATGCCTATTAGGGAACCATACAGCACAGAACACAAAGAAGATATTTAGGCCTAAATGAAAATGTCATTACAGTCTTGTTTCTGAAATCAAATACAATAACTTTTCGTGCTCAATACAAGTGTGATATACATGGATATGATAACTTGTGATAAATACGATCAAAAGTCAATGTATCCTGTTTTTATAAAAGTTTAGTGTTTTATTTGGGTCGTAAAATTTGTATAGACGTAATTTGGTATTTTTCGTTTTCCTGCAACAATAACGATGAATTTCTTTCTATATACTATGTAGACGTACAAGTCAAATATGAAATTCTATCGAAAATCTATTACAAGATGACACAATTTGTATTTATGGTTATCTCACATGGAGTTAACATTGATAAATTTCTATTTATGTAATTCATGCCAAGTGAATTACAACAGTGCTCGAGCAATTGAAATAAAATAATATTAAGTGCTTAGTATAACATTTATATTGTTATCATCCCTTTGTGTATTGATTCTAAAAAGCGATTTCAAATGTAAAATTTTTCTGCATTGACAAGAATAAAAACATTTCCTACTTACTTTTTTTTTTTTTTTTACAAAATGCAAACAGTTTGTGAATAATTATTCTCTCCTTGTCCAGTGCAAATAGACGTGTAACAATTTTTAACAAATGTTTTATATGCAGGGTTCTCCCCAGAAAATTTTAGCAGCAGGGTGGCTTAGCTAAATTGCCGGGCTTACAAAACAGTATCGTCTTAAGTATATACATACACATAGCCTGATGGACAAAGTCACGTCCTGTCGATACATATAAGATAATTCTTTTATGTGGACATCAGACAACATGTAATGACAGCAAAGTTGTAATTATAACTAGCGTAATGTTTCTGTTATTGTAATGTTTCTGTTCTCAGAGTGAATGTGGGAAAGTTTAAACATATTGTACAGTTAACATAAAAACGTAAATTACCATATAATATCTCCATAAAAATTAGTAATGGAAACAAGTTATAATATAATTTAATCTAATGATACAAAATTAGATAACGATTCCCATGATGAATTAAACTTAATCAGTCAAACTGTGTGTAATATATAGGCCTACTGTACAATATGACTGTAAAAAAACTACTGAAAACCAAAGTGCACTATATTAGTGTTTTACTACATATATACATTACTAACAAATGTAAACAGTATAAGTTACAGTAACATCTCTGTTTTCTTAGAGAGAATGTGTGGAATTTAAAATATCTGATGCAGTCAATATAAAAATTACAATAATACAATTTCCATTCACAGTAAAAATAAAATGAGTTATTAAATACAGTGTTTCTGTTATAAAAACATATTGCAGTACATTTCGATTTTTAACAAATATCACTACGCAAATTTAATTACAGTTGATTTTAGCAAGAAAGAAAATTCAAATGTACTGACAGAGGTACTGTTCTATGTAGTACACAGTAGAATCAACACTTCCTTGAATGTTTCTCAATGAATTCTTAGTAGTTCACAGATATTTCTTAGAACATTCACGAATTACTTCATAATGAAGTTAAAACTGTATTTTTTTCTACCCTGATTACACATACAGCAACCTATATATCAATAATTCTCTTCTTCTTAGAAGCCCAAATGTCTGCACATTTTTCAAAGTCAAAGTCTATTGGATCTGGTCCCTCCAATGAAAGTATCATAAGATTATTGAGTGTATTCCGATTCATACGATTCCTCAGACAAGTTTTAATTTGTTTCGCTGCAGAAAATCCACTTTCACATTCAGCTGTGCTCACTGGTATGCTCAATACAACAGCAGCTAGGTTTGCTAAATTAGGAACAGATTTTTGAAGCTCAGGTGTTGTTGCCAACTTTAAGAGAATTTGTTTTGGGCATAGATCTTTGTATGCCTGTCCATGAAGCATTTTTGATGCAACCTGCCATTCCAGCTTAGTATTTTTATAGTTTAAAATTTCTGGAGAACCTCAGCCTCATTTTGATCATGACTTTCTGCACTGAATAGTTTTGAAAAGCAGGAGATGATCGGCATATCTGGAAATCTTGCTTCAAGGTGGTATACAACTGTGTTTATCTACCGGTCATAAACTGAAGTTTTGAAAGAAATTGCCTGGCAGTGAATACATTGCAACGAGTGTGTAACCGGGCAAGCGCCCAGATCCTCTGCAGTATGGCCGGGTGCAGCAGCTTGCTGCTGTAAGCTCGACCCTAGATCCTCGGACTGGGCAGCTGTCGGTCGGTGGCTACAAGATTATTCCAAATACTATAGAGACTAATACCGGACAGCTGGTGAAACATTTGTTTACATTTACCATTGTGCATTTTTGGACTGGGAATTGCTTATGTTTTATTTAGCTTTAATGATTTTAGCAATTCAGGTTCAGTGAATTACCATGGCAGGTAACATTTGCGCCATCTATAATTGTTTCAGTTACACTATTAGTTCTGCAAAATCTATTCTATTTTTGGATTTGTTTTTCCACTAACAAATGTGTTTGTAATATTTTTATTTATTATTTCTAGCACATACAATACATCAAACACAAGTTTTCGACGCTTGACATTCATGTTATGGTATAAACAGCTTACAGTGTTTACTAAAATAAAAAATTTACTTAAAAATTGGAGATAAAAAAAGGGGGTGCAGGCAAATGCCAACTTTGCCCCCACCCCCAAAAAAAATTAGCCTAGATCCAACACTGGACAGTAAAACAAAAATATATGGCATTAATATGTTCTTGATTTAAAAAAGGCCAGTAATAAATATTTAGGATTAATTTTCCCTTACTGTTTGGGACTAAAAAATTGTGTAAATCACAAATACATAATCAGCACAGCAGCAGCTTTCAAGAAACTAATTTCTAAAAACACTTTACTGCATGGGAACTAAAGCTGTTTATTTTAAATTTTTGATACTCTTACGCTGGAGATGCTCATTACATCTGAATTTAGCTAGACAGACTACTCATACTTGCTAAAGCAACAGATTTGGTTTTATCACTTTTCATTTTTTCAATGAGGAAGGTCCCTAATGTTTTTAGAACATAATTCTTATACAAAAATTACCAACACAATAGTATTAATTTGCGATAAATGTTATGAAACAGTATGTCAAAGACGTATGTGTGTTTTAGGTTAGGTATTATGCCAAATTAGTAAAAACAAGCCAAAATTTTTAATGTATTTCTGTAGCATACATACATCTACAAATATTAAAAACAAATCATGTTTAATCATGATGTGTTTCAGACCTTCAGATGCGTCCCGAATATTACAAGATAAATCGTACAGTTATTATAAAGATTGTAGAGTTCACTTGTTCGAGATTTTAGACATTAAATACCACCTTTTTTTAAATCTAAACTACTGAACACGCATTACGACACCTGTACTACAGTTTAACAAAAATTAAAATGTTCCAAACAAAATACTTTGTGAATTACTGCATATCGCGCACAAATGTACTGTGTCCACTGTGCGTATACACAGATTCAAAGTTCGCAGGTGTTTGCCACCTCATGCCGCTAGGTTCACTGCTGCTGCTGTTCACACGCTCGCCCGTGTTGTTCGTATACAGCTGTCCAGCATTAAGCCACTGCGACCGGACGAGACTTGAGTGGAGTCCGGTGTAAAATCCCATTCACATATGTGCTTATGTAGGTGGCGCCACTGCGACTTAACATGACTGCACTTGACTGGAGTTGCAGACCTGACTCCGATGGTGTCCGGACTCGGACGGGAAAGTGACCTGACTCAGGTCCCCCACCACGACACCGCTGCAGTGTGTTCGCAAGGGCTAGCACTACGTTAGATACAATGGAGGGAGAAATGTGTACAGAAAAGTGGCCGAATCGGTACATGCGTACAAAGTACTGTAAAATACGGAGGATGAAAAATACGACTCTAGGCTGAAAGCCAAGGTGTGGGGAGATATAGCGACAAAATGCGGAATATATTCCGGTAAGTGTGTATGTTTACTGTGAAAGTACATTGCAACAGTCAAGCAATAACATCAAAGTTACAAATAATTCTCAGTATAGTAACATTGTAAAATATAACCACTAGAAGACCTGCGTCAATAGAACAGTATGTCAGCTAGGGTTAAAGTCTGTTCTTACACAGTCCATTATAAAACTAATATAAGAAACATTTAAATAACATGTTCGGCAGGCCTTTGATGTTAATGTCGTCCATGATGTTGACATTGCTTATTTGTCTGTTATTTTAAATTTATATCCCACTGCCATGGTACTTGACCATGTTCAGAGTTAAAATACGACAAATGAATCCCGCACTTAAAAAGCTAATGTGCTGTTGTTTCTGGGCAATACTTGTAGTCTTACCATGTTGTTATGTTGAACCTCGTGTAGATTGTTGTCCATGGTTTCACTGCCATGTGTATTCAGTATTCAAGAAATAGGTGTGGAGAACACAAGTTGCCCTCGCAACTTTGTCGACCAACGCTATGGAAATTTTCAAAGGTTTGTAATACACACTCCAACGAGCAGCCAAAATACCGAATGCATTCACTACAACTCGTCGTGCACGTGGTAGTCTGTAATTATAGATTGATCGCTCTCTGCTCAAGTTCTTTCCTGGGTAAGGACGCATTACATGTTTTAACAGAGGAAAAGCCTCATCTGCAACAGCAACATAAGGCATCTTCATCCCTCCTTCATATAAGACATCACCAGGAGGTAAATTACACTCCTCACATAAGCGTTCTCCTATGAAGCTGCTTGCAAATACTCCACTGTCACTGAAACGTCCTTTTGCACCAATCTTTACCATAGTAAATCTGTACTTGCATCCACTAATGTCAATAACACTATAGAAAACGTTTTCTTGAAGTTAAAGTAAGCAGACCCTGTATTGGCAGGTGCTTTAATTTGTATATGCTCGCAGTCTAAAGCACCGATGCAGTTGAAGCCCTGTTTCTAGTCTGACGTGTGTCAATTATCAAACTCAAGCCATTTTATGCGAGTACTCCTGTCATGCCTGAACGATTTATTTTTCGTCCCGCCAGCTGGTGAATTGTGTGATGCCTACAATTTTCTGGTGTAAGATTCAATGCTGCTATTATGGGGTTTGTGGGTTTACAGACTATATGACGTTAATGAACTTTGTTAGCAGGTCTGCTTAGTAGCCCAGATCAATAAACCGTTATTTTGGTTGAAGAGGTAATATTGCTGCAGGAAAAAAGCACTTTGTTATTCTCCCCCCCCCTTCCTACGGGACATACGTAAGAACTCTTCCAAGCACTGAGCTATACTAAAGAGAGGCGTGCAGCATGGTGTTTGTGATGACTGTAACATTATTATTCCTGCTTCTAATTTGTATTTGTTTGTCATAATTGTATTGTTGTAACAATTGTGATGACATGCGAGAATGCCGAGGAAGCATTATTGAGGTCTCTTCTCTAATGACACGGAGCGATATGATGTGCACAAACAAATTACAACCTTTATAAACTTCATGAACAAGTTACAACCGATACATTCCATAGATAACACAAAAAGATAAAGACACAAAGCACATCAAATACCTCCCTCTTAGTTAACGCCACGTGACGCAATGTTATAAATAGATAAGACTGGCTCCTTGCAAGCAGGCTCTTATCTCCCATGTTAAATTCCCTACTCCCTAGGTTAAATCTTAAACGCGACAGCCAACAGTACTACTGTTGGCTGTTGTCTGTTTAGCTCGTCGCGCGTACAAAATTTTCAAAGTCCGTAACCTTGAAAACAAAATCGCCCATAAAAGTCGAACCACTGTACCGAATTGAGTGAAACAAATAGCAATGTCATCAGAATTGTTACAATACAATTATGACAAACAAATACAAAAATTGCTGGCATGCCTTGAATCACGACTTTGGGAATTTACTCCCCTGCTGGTGCCTTGTAGGCTACAGTATTTTCCTCTGCGAGGTGGCTATGCTTTAATATCATACACACTAACATTTGGGCGTTTGTGCGAGTGTATTGATATTATGAATTTAGGTATTTTTGCGTTATTCCTGAAATAATTTTAATATTTTATCACGAAACCACATTGAATTGCACAAAGATATAACCTACAAATACCTAAATTGGCAATATTACCAATACGAGTAACAAATTCGCTGTTGGGGAGTGCTGAACAAGAGGTAGTTTGTGGGGAATTTTTTTTTATCATGAACAGTACATATTTTACACTCTTTTTACCAAGCAATTAGCGCACTCACATGCAATACTACACAGATGCAATACATAAATAAATGTAAATGCTACATCACAAACTGAAGTAATTACGTTATCTCACCCAACACACGTCGTTCGTACTAGGACACAGTTGTGTAGCCTATTTGACCACATTCCAATCACACTTCACATTACCGCACAAATAATATTTTTTTCATATGTCCCATGTGCATAATACCATAGAAACTCGTATTATCACACAATTATTTGAATCAACATATCAAACACAATGAATATCAATAAAACACGCACAAATTCACTCGTACATCATACACTTACATTGTTCTTTCTCTTTTTCTAGTGGCGCAAAGCGTGGGGGCCTTAGGTATTTTAACCCTGTACAACCTGTAAGTACCACAAAAATCAAATACATCTCGAAAGCTCAATAATCTTCATAATTTGAAAGTCCATCAAACTCGTCAAACGACACACACAGAAAGGAACGTGGTAACCCCGACGCAGGTCCAAAAATACGAACCGTACATGACGGCGGATACTACGCTACTTCCTCACATATGTATCTCTTTTCTACACTTCCTTCCACATTCTAATGAGACACAAAACGCCTGGCCTTAGGTTATTACAAATACAATAGAAACTAATACAAGACAGCTGTATAAGAACAACACGGCCGAGCATGTGAACACCAGCAGCATCGAACCTAGCGCCTTGAGGGGACAAACACACATGAGCTATGAATTTGTGTATACGCATAGAAGACTTAACGAGTGCATTTATGCACGAAATGCAGTATTCCTACAAAGTATTATGTTTGGAACTTATTCTTTTTCTTTTATATGTCTCTTAAAGAGTGTAAAGTAGTTTTTTATTTTTTTTTAAAAAGGTGGTATTTAATGCCGAAAATCTCGAATAATAAGTGAACTTAAAATCTTTACAATAATAACTGTAATATTATCTTGTAATGTTCGTGACACATCTGAAGATCTGGAATACACCATGATTAAACATGATTTAATTTGAATTTTTGTACATATGTGTATGCTACATAAATACATTAAAACTATATGCTTGTTATTCCTCACTAGGCCTAATACTTACCCTACAACACACATACGTTTTGTTTTGTTTATTGCATCCGTAAAATATTTTTTCAATACATAGCTGTACGAAGATATTGGACAAGTCAAATTACAGTATCCAAAACTTATATACACGCACACACGCGCGCGCGCGCGCGCACACACACACACACACATACATATATATATATATATATATATATATATATATATATATATATATATATATATATATATATATATATATATAATGACAGACTACACATACACACATCATATATTTTCCTCATAATTTGGCCAATCCGCCTCCAACATACTGTAGGGCAGCATCGTTTTGCTGAAACAGAAGAAAAAGGAAACGAGAAAAACTGGAACAAGAAATGCATACAACGATATACGTTAAGCAGTAATTTCTTAATTTTTGAAGTTTAGATGTACATCTACACTATAAAATGTTAATTTAGAAAAAAATTATTTCAGCTGTTTTTTTAACGAGTTTTTGGTTAGAAAAGCCTATTTCTCGAAGGTATTGTGGTAACTTATTGAAAAGTTGGCCACCAAGGTAGGATGACCCTTTCTGGTCAAGTTTTAAGTTATCTGAAGCCACGTGTAAGTTTTTCTTTTATTCTAGTGTCGTGCTTATGAAACGACTTATTTTCTGAAATAAATGGCTGCTTTTGGACATGAATATGAGTACTGAAAACATGTACTCACATGCAAATGTTAAAATCTCTAAGTTCTGGAATAGAGGTCAACATGAGTCTGACTTTCCTTTGCCATTGATTATTCTTACAGCTCTCTTTTACATGTGAAACACTTTTTTGCTGTCTGTGGAATTACCTCAAAAAGATATACCATAACACATGATGAAATAAAAATATGCAATATATACAATTTTTGCTGTATTTTTGTTCAAGACCACTGTAACACGCTGCAGGGCGAAACATACTAAACTTAGTTTAAGTAAAATATACATAATGTGAGATTTTCAGTTAAGTAAGTTGTCTACTTTAAAGCCAAGAAACTTAATCATTGCAGTTTCATTAATTTTGTCTCTGTTACTGCTAACATATGAATTAATGTTTTTATGTTCTTGGTGAGGAAATTCATAAGATGTGTTTTATCTAGGTTGAGATTTAATTTTTTTTTTGCAGTAAACCATGCATTTAGCTCTTTTTAATGTAAGATCATTTACTGAGTCTCAAGATACTAAGATGCTAGTATCATGTGCAAATAAAATTGGTGTAGTTTCTGGGGTTAAGGCACATGGAAGGTTATTTATATAAACTAGGAAGAGTAGGGGGCCTATTATTGATCCTATTGGGGCCCCATGCTTGATTTCTCCTGGTTCAGAATAGAATGATCCACACTTGTTGTTGTCTGTTAGAAAGGCATGAGCTTATTAGTTTATTTGGGGTAACTGAGACTCCATAAAAACTTTAATTTTTCTATAAGTATGTTGTGATTTACACCGTCAAATGCTTTAGTGAGGTTGCAAAATATTCCATTAGATGGCATCTTTTTATCAAGTGCATTAAGAATGCTATTTGTTAGTTTGAAAATTGCATAATTTGTTGACGTGTTTTTCCTAAAGCCAAACTGGTAATTTTATAAGATTTTGTGATTCTCAAAATGTTGCAGCGACCTCCTGTAAAATAGATTTTCAATTACATTTGAAAAGGATGTAAGAATGTTTCGTAACATCTATCCCGAACTAATACTATTGAGTTGGTAATTTCTGTGAAGGCTGTTCACAGTAAAGTGAGCAGTTTTTAAAGCTGTTTCGTCCGACATAAAAATCAATAAATACATTTCATAGTGGCCTTGGACTTTTGGTTTTGGGTATGGTAACTGTATACACTGTGTTTCATACTCATGTGGCAGAGTTTACATTAACAACTAGTGGAAGGATATAAATTGGTTAAAAGAAAAAGTACCAGGGCTCACTTTATCGTGAACGTCCTATATAAGAATAATGTTCTTAAAACAATATTAGTGACCTTCCTCATTACAAAAACAAAAAGTGATAAAACTATATATGTTACTTTAGCAAGTATGAGTAGTCTCTCTAGCTAAATTACGATTTAATGACAATGTACAGCATACGAGATCTACCATATTTGATACGAGAATCAAACATTTTTAATGAACATATAGCTTTAGTTCCTACACAGTAAAATGTTTTTGGAAATTAGCTTCTTGAAAGCAGCTGCTGTGCTGATTATTTATGTTTGTGATGAACGACATTGTAGTCCGAAACAACAAGATAATATTAATCCGAAATATTTATCACTATCCTTTTTTTAAATCAAGGTCATATTAATGCCATACATTTTGTTTTACTGGTCAGTGTTGGATCTAGTCACATTTCTTAAGTGAGGGGCAAAGTTGGTGTCTGCCTGCACACCCTTTTTTATTTTAAAATTTTAAATTCTAAAGTAAGGTTTTGTTTAGTTAAGTGTTTATACCAGAACATGAATGTCAAGCTTCGGAAACTTGTGTTTTATGTAATGCATGTGCTGGATATAACGATTAAAAATATTACAAATATATGTTAGTGGAAAAACAAATCCGAAAATGGAATAGATTATGCAGAACTGTTAGTGCAACTGAAACAATTATACGCAGTGCAAAAGCCACATGTCATGGTAATTCAATGAATGTGAATAACTAAAATTATTAAAATTATATAAAACATAAGTAATTCCCAGTATAAAATGCACGACGGTAAATGTAAACAAATGTGTTGTCACTTCAAGACTTTAGAGTGCAGGGAACCACTTTTCGCACGGAAAATCGCCAGCTGTCCGGTATTAGTCCTCTATAGCATTTGGTTTTAACCTGTACAGCCAGTGAATACCACAAAATCGAATAAATCTCAAAAGATCAAAATCTTCATAATGCGAAATAATAAAAATTCAAAAGTTCATTAAACTCTGGCTTTACAATTGTATTGTGTTTGGTTGCTTCGTTTGAGGAAAGGAAACGTAAAGACAAAATCAAGTTTTCTATTGTGTAAGAAACTTTACGCTGTGTCCCAATTTGCCAAGAGAGCACTCTCTTGCTCACTATTGATGTCTGAGAGAGTTCTCTATGATTATATTCCAATTGGTCCTGAAAGCACTAACCAGTTTCATGCCAAAAGGAACGCCATAAGTAAAAATTCGCACTTCAGTAACACACAGTGCTGGAACTAGGTGGAACACTCGTCAGCAGTTTTCAGCAGGAATAATGGTGTCTGCTATATACAATGAAGCAATGATAGGTTTAAACATGTTACAAACAGAGATTGATAGTTTCTCTTTTCATTTTCATCTGATTCAAGCTCATTAATTGATGATGGGATCAAAGAATGTGAAAATATGCCTTCCACCTGCCATTTCTACCTATAACAACAACGTAACTTGCTCGTTATACATCGCCGCCATGCTGCATCATCTGCTTAATGAGACTGCCTGACCTTCTGCACATCAGTAGTTTCAGCCAGAGATATAGTCTCCAACCCAGACACCACAACACCATCCTTCCATTAGTGATCAGCAGAATCAGTATCTAAAGGAAAACTCATCAGAACTGGTCAGCTGCCAAGTGGAATGCTGTCTATGCTGTCCCAACTTTGTGGAGAGAGCATGAGAGGAAGAGTGAGAGACGAAGTACACTCGTGAAACACAGCATCAATAAATCACCCCCTCATACAACCATGTTTTTGATGCGTACCACGTACCTCCTCCCAGAAGACAGTTTGCCCGCCGCACCAAATCAACAAAGACTCGTCATGCGACACAGCGAGTGTGCGCACTCTACTCTGCAGACAGCAGAGGTGCAGTGCAGTGGTAGTGTCACCGGAGCAACGCAAGAGCAGTGAGCGCCCGAGTGCAGTGATACAAAATGAGATCTCCACATTTTCGGTTTTAATATTCTAAAGGGCTTAATGGCAATGCAAATGATATACAAGAACACGTGCCAACATAAACACCCTGGTGAAAATGCATTAACACCCTAACTTATTCCTTTTGCAGTGTTTTTCTTTATCTAAGAATTTTATATTCCCACGTGTAACCATCCCCCATTTGCAAAGATCATCACTTGAAAATTATGGGTTTTTATGTCATATCTCAGAAACTTATCAACCAACATTTACCAAACTCTGCATACAAGTAGTGCAATGATAGACTATGTAAACTTATGTGTTTTAAGTGACTCAGTCACTTATTTAAAAAAATGATGGCCCTGTAAATATTTTAAGTTACCGAACCCTGTCATTCGAAACATTAGACTGATAAAATTCAAAGTTGATCATCGAATCCAACCTTTGTAATGTAGTTTGATTGCACACTAACTTATAGTATGAAGTATTCTGAGTTCGAGTCCCGGGCAATGCACATTTGTATTTGTAATTGTCTCACTACTCTTGCTTATGTTTCTGGTTTCACCTCTGACGTTGGGCGAGTGATTCGCCTGGACCATGGGGGGAAATTATGTGTGGTGGATAGGAATTGTAGTTTACCAGGGTTACGGGCACCAGCCCGCGGTGCGAGCACAAAGTTACACTTGGTAGAGACTCCTCCTTTCGGGTCGTGATGGCCGACGACTGTTGGCCTGTCCCCATGTCCACGTCTTGAAAGATGTTACCAGTTGTAATACCTTCCCAGCAGCTGTGAATTACACTCAAATTGCCTCATCTAGTCAGGGATGTCGGTCCCTCTGATATGCCAGCTCACTCCCCAAGGGTTATTATGTCTATCCAATGCCATTATTAAAGACACGTGGTCGATACAAACTTATGAAAAAAGTTAAGTAACCGATAGGTGATTAAATACAATAAAATCATCTGCATCTCACCAGTACGAATTTATTATAAATTCTTCCCCATGGGGGCACTAAAATACACAAAACCGCCGTTCTAGCCAGGTGGGCTTTTACACACATAAAATGGCTGTAGGACCTATGAATTTACATGGTACATTACGCCTAGATCGTTTAAAAAGATGATCTGAGGGTGAGAGACTGATTACTCTGGGTGAGCAATAAACAAAATTTCTTGTATAGTAAAGTGAATTAAATAGAATTACATAATGGTTAATGAGCAAAGTTGAAGTGTCCGGAACACCGCAGTGCGGTGGTGCTCTCAGATGATACTCCCTTTCGTTTGGTGCGGAGGCCACTCGCTGGATGACAATCCCACCCACACATCACATGACATAATTTTACTTAACGTGAAATACAATAAATTAAATGGGTTCTACAATGCCGATGAGATATACATGTGAATAAACACTTGATAAAAAAATATAAACTCACATACTATAAATATAAAAATAAATACACATGTTCGAACAGACCACATTGTCGTGTAAACCTAACCTCACTTTCGAAATTTGTAAATTAACAATAATATCTTTAGTGGGGCTGTCCCCAGTCAAGTTTATGTCCATACGATTTTTGCTCATGGCAATACATGTCACTTCCTCTTACTTGGCACAAAAAGAGTTCAAAACTACGTTTACAATTTTTTGTGGCGATGTGCACCGGTCCAATTTTATGCGTTGTGTTAGAACATGGTAGGAAAGTCCAGTATTTCAATACTGCCAGTACTGGTCGAACATATTTTAAGAATATATAATATAAAATAATGGTTTGTAATGCATACAGGCTATGTTAATAATTATTAGCAATATTAAAGAGACATCTATGTGTAACACTAGTATTGGCTGTGACCGTTCAACTAAAACACAAAATGGCGCCTGTAACTCTCGAGCTCTAAACAGCTCTAATAATTACAAACAAGCAAGATTACTATCAACACACTGAAACAATAACAATAGAAATACAAGGATACAATTTGTCTCGTACCTACAAGGTATAAGTAATAAGGAAAAATAAAACAGACATAATAGATGGCACTTCATAATACTGACCCACAAAAATGTAAACACTAAACATAAACAAAAAAAAAAGTGGCTCTCGGCCTGACACATGTACACTGGTATTCGTACCAGTATGTACCTGGTAGTGTGACAATTTAACTTCGCATACTTGTGCACACTGATGCACGATGCAGAACATTAACATTCATGGCGGAAGAACATATGACATTTACACTAACACTATTGGCATTGTAAATGATGACGTACACATACAAAAATAAAGAAACACTACACACTCCCTAACAACTGATATAACCCTAATTATAACTTTATACGCCCCTTCACTGGATATAGAACATACACACACGGCACTGGTTCGCCGATTCAGATGCACCGCTGTGCTGTTGTGTTGCATTCCTGACGTCTCTGTTGGCACGATGTGGTAGATGTCCTGAGGCCTAGGCGCCGTCGACGTCACCTATAATGATATTGCTTTCAACGAGGCGACAAGTCCTACCTACCAAAACAGCTTTTAAGAAATTATTTAAAAATAAATTACACCCATGTTGAGGAAAGTATGTTCATGATTTATATCAGAAACTTCTTATTTGGGATGACTATGAATCCAGCGATAATTTACTTGCACTTTGTTAACTACAACAAAGTAGTATAATGATTCTCGCAAAGTGATATCGTATCTTGAGATGTCTGGTTTGAATACAGCAACTATATTTACTTTAATGTACATAATATTTACACTAATATTCTTAACGATTACTTGATTATGTCAAGAGTTTGTAAAAAAATACCTTGTCTACAAATGTACAAAGTGTCAAACAATATAGAAACGTTCTGAAAATGCGAATCTATTTTAGGATGTCTTATGCATGCTTCCACTATCTAATGAGTAGCGTCACCTGATTTTTGTGAAAAGTATTTCGCACCACCTACATTAAATTTCATATGTGCGACACTTCAGTGTTCCATTGTTTACTAAACATTTGTTTAGATGAGAAAACATTTGTGAGTAGACCATACCAACCACAGTTAGGTAACTTTAGGAGTAAACATCAATAATTCGCTGGCAGATGCTTAAAACCAACACCAGTTAAAATCATTCAGTTATGAAAGAGAATCGAAGTTTAAGCATTTTGTAAATACAGCAAATTGCGATATACTTTTTTTTTTGTGAAAAGCTGGCATCTCCGCTAATTAGTGAATACAGACTTTGGGATGACTCAACATTTCTTAAGCAATATACTATAGGCTACATTCATACAATGAAATATGTGACATTAATCTTCCTTTCACACTTTGTTACAGTTGGGTGTCTGTAAATATTTAATTTATAATACTTCACCACAATACATAAATAACATATCCATCCAAAGAGCTATTTGTAAATCTGAATATCAACAATGTGGTATGAATCTAGATACAAGTTACGACCAAGTCTCACATTAGTGATTTAAAATTCACTTGGATAATATTTCAGGTTTTAAAGTAGTCTTGAAAATACTAATGTGTACTTGAATTATAATATTCCTAAAATACATTTCGTATTTCATTCTGTGTGAAGCCAGATTCGAATATAGATTCAGTGGCGTAGCAAAAAATTTCTCAAGAGCGTGGTTAAACCGACTGAAAGAAGGGAGGCAAGTTAGGTCTATAGTCCTTTCACGACAGAAACAGACTTTCTCGGAATATTTCCTACTCCCAGTCACTGTTTGTAATAACGATGCATGCAGCTGATGAGTAAGGTGTTCAAAAGTGTATTCCAGTCGTGAACCGACTATATACTGGCATTAGTGGTGCTGTCGTATGCATTAAGACCAGGGTGTCCACTGAAATTTTATTTTGGCATTCCCTTATTTTCCCTGTTTTCCAGACAGAATCTTATCAGTACCCCTGCCTTTTTTTCAGAACCAAAAACTTCAAATACAAATTTTTTCTACCGCTGACAGAAAAGAAGTTCTATAAGTGAAGATGAATTAAATTATACTGCAACAGACCAATATTATATTCAGCTCATTAACATTTCTCACAATACACCCTATTGACTTCGCTGGAGTGCCCATTACAAACACGCAAATACATTATTTTGCTGTGCATATAGGACTGTGACACTTTCCAAAGTTGTATTATTGCTAGTTCACTAACATAAAATGGGAAATTTTAAAATGCATATGTTCTTGATTACATCATCTTGTATTCACACTACTAACAAATTTTGCAGAGTAGCAATTACTTATATTTTCCCTGACTTAGCAGAAAATTCCCTGACATTTCCCTGTCATACGAAATTCCCTGAATTTTTAGAACATAAGTTACTTAATATAGTTGAACAACATGCATTATAGTTTACAGCAATTATGATTTTATCGAAATTAAAGGCTTATTAATAATTTAAATTATAATAGTTGATATCCGTATGGGAAAAAAGGGAGGGGAAGGATACTACTACCATAACCCATCTCTTTGTCTATGCTGGTATTGGTGTATGCAATGAATGCAGTGTCAAATACATGACAGAATTTTTTCTGTTTGTCATAATTTGAATGCAAATCTGATTTGCAGGATTTGTGGTATATCGTACAAATACTGAATTCCATTAGACATACAATATAAAAGAAAGCATTCTGTGTGCAAACTCTGCCAGAACATTGTCACTTCAAACCAACTTTAGAATACACGATCTACTGTTTCAAAAGACGGGAATATCGCATAATGTTTCTGAGATCACAGTATTTCTTTATTTAAATAACAGAGAATTTTTGTACGAGGTAACAAATACAAATAATAAGTTGCAAATAAAAATTATTTGGTTTACGAATCAGAACTTTTGCTGTACGTTCTTGCCAATACCTAGTATTTTCTTTCGTAAATAATTAACAGAAACCACATATAAGGTGCCATTTTGTGGAGCACGATCGTAATCTGAAACCAATATTAGCTAACAGTTTTCAACCAAGTTGGTTTTGAGTTGTGCTTTGTTTAGTGACTGAGGTTGCTCGTTTTTTAATTTTCATAGCCACATGTGAATACGGAAATTAGTTACGTGAGTCGGCTGAGATGCATATTGTAAATTAAATATTTTGCTTCGGAGTCTGTCAGAATACATCAGCATAACTGGCCGAGTACAAAACAGGCATATACCGTTTAGAAGAAAATTAAAATTTGTCTTCTAATACCAGAAGTCTATCGCCCGAGATCAGAGGCTAGTACTAGTACTTTATTTTCTCTATGGCCCAAAGCCCGTGGAAGTGTACACTCGAAAGTGAGCTGGTAACCAGAGATGGCAAAGCTGTTCGAAGACATCATGAGTACAGTCCTTGTAGTTCCGTTGTTTCGAGCACAGTAGTAAACAGAGCTATCTTTATGGCAAACGATATGAAACCGGCGACTACATAATTGATGGCATAGTGTTTAATTGTACAGCTTATTGTTCGTTAACAGCCATACAAATAAATAATTTGTTGTATGTTATGTTTTCTAGAAACATGGTAGAATGCCACAACGAGGTCAATTTCTAACTTTAAAAAAGTTAACATACGAAAAACCTAATTTGAATAATGTAATCTTTGGTAGATTGAATGCTGCCACACACAGCAATTATTAAAATTATTTATGCGACTGTTACAACTTCCTACAAGTAAAACGTTTGTGTCTTGGCAGAGTTTATCTCTCATATGAACCTATGACTTTTTTTTCGTTAAAGAATAAACAGAGGTGTTGTTTATACAGCTTTTTATAAAGACAATAAAAAACCATAAAATTTTCTGCAATATTCCAACATTTTATGGTTTAAAATTATTTTTTCATGAAATACTTTGACCTTATCTGTAATATTATAAAGATAAATTCGCATAACTAGACATTGACAAATATCTAACACTCCCCCTTAACAAGTGTATTTAATAAATTTTCAGTTATGCTCATTTAGTGAGAAATTAGAAGTTAAAAATTGGAGACCTGAGCCCACTCTCAACAATTTAAAGACAGGGAACAAAGTCTGAAACTTTGTACAAACATATAATCCTCAAAAATTATAAATGATTACTTATAAACAAATGGTAAATGTTACAGTGGTAATATTTCTTCAAAATTTATAACTTTGCCGTAGCCTTATTTCAAGGATTTTACTACTAGCGAATTGATGTGTTTTGTGAATTTTGGGTGTTTAAATTAATCTTAAACTTTTCAAATTAAAATGTAAAATTATTTGATTTGACCAGTGAATCTCACTATTTTAAAAATTGGCTACAATGCTATTTTTAAAATGTTCCCTTCATTAACACTATGTTACACTAGGGATTAAGTTTTGTTCTTTTCTTTAATTTTACATGTTGAAGTGTGTCTATGATTTGTTTTAATTTAAAGTGTCGCTATTGATTTTATGTGAGGATATAATCTAAATCTGGAGAAGCTTTCGAACTTTATATGGACATATTTTAAGGTTAGTGATTCTCCCATGTTTCAAAGCAATCCAGATGAAGGTAAAAGTGAGAGGAAAAAAGAACAAAAACTTAGTAAGTTTCGTGCTGCATGCCTTGCCAAAATGTTCAGGATACACCCCTGCTGGTGACCATTTGGTCTTTGTAGACCCCTAAGGGACTGCCACACCTATAGGCACAACAGGATGTCGGCAGTCGGAGCTGGTTGCTTGGCCCCTTATGATGCTGTTCTGTCAATGCTTGCCAATGCTCCAGGGCGATGACCCTACTGATGGTGATGTGCTGCTGCCCAGGCTTGCCGAATGGGGTTGTTCCCGTCGCAATTGGTTCACGCCAGCCGATGCAGATGCTGATACTTCGAGCGACAGGGAGGGGTGGAGTCCCGCCCTTCCGTCGACTCTTCGTCGCTGCTCATCGGACCCCTCGATGCTCCTTCTTCTGGCGAGGGGAAAGCTATGCACGTCTGATGCGGCCCTCCGATGCGAGGGCATCTGGTATGGTTGTCTTCGTCAGTGCCGTAGCATTATTATGTGGGCTGATCGGGCCCACAATTGCCCCCACTGAGTTGCTTTGTGTGTCGTCCCACGAAGTCAGTGTCACTACACTGGGTGTGGTGACACTACGGACTGGCTCACTCCATGATGCAATGCCTGCCATGCTGATGACTCTAGGGTTGTCGCCCTGACGATGATGATGGCGTTCTGCAGCACATACTTGGCAAAGGGGATTGACTCAGTTGCAAGCAATGGATGGCAGTTGATGATGCCACTGCCGCGTTGGATCTCTTGACGAGGGGAAGAGTATGTGGTCCTTGTGTGGAAATGATGCTACTCCTGTTACTCCTTCCCTTGTGCTTGTGAGGAGGTCCTTTGATGCGAGTTCAGCCGGGATGGGTGTCTTTTTAGATATTTCGGCAAAGTCTGGTGGGATGCTTCCCTGTGGGTTGATTGGTCCCACAGTTGCACCCATTATCTTGCTTTGGGTAACACTTTCAGAAGTCAGCGCCACGATGCTGCACGTCGAGACTCTCTGGTTTGACCCACTTCGTGCTGCAGTGCATGCTAAGTTGGTGACTTTTGCTGCGACGAGGTTGATGATGATGCTTGATGCAATGAATTTCATGCTGGTGCTGTTTGTATCTTCTTGGTTGTTCATGATGATGTCAGTTGATGTGGTCTTGGGCGCCTTCCATCTCGGCCGAGAGTCGTCGTTGTGCAGAATGTTCCTGTCCCTACTACTCGTTCGAACGAGAATTATGCGACTTGTTGACTCTCCGGCCGGATGTGGCCCATTTCCCCGTCAGCTGTAACCTGATGTGTTGTTTTGCTTGTGCTGCAGTTTGCTTGCACCATCCTGTACAACTGTACGTATTTTCACCCGAGGGGTTGGTTCTGACAGTGACCCTCCAATGTTCCATGCGTCCCTGTCAGTGTGACCTCCGGGTGGCGATGACTGCTGGCGTTGGCATTGCTCCCTCTTATGCCAATGATGCCAGTGTGTGCAGACTTTCCGTTGTTTATTGAATTTGTTTCATTTGATTGTACTGATGCATTTGCTCCTGGCCGGTACCATTGAACGTTGCCATGCGGCATGTTTATTATGAAGTCGGCAGCTATTCTCCCCCTCCCCCGGGCCGAATTTTACGAGGTGGGCAGGGTAAAATGTGTTTTTGCGTCACTGTCATGTTGCTGGGAGGTAATGGCGGTTCGTGTGGACCTGCCATCCCTGTTTCCCCTTCTGGGGCCAAATAAATGTTTTCCAAATTTTCAACAGTGAACTCGGCTTCTCCCGCTCGTACTACTCGTTTGGTCGCAGTGTTCCCGAACGGACTTGATGGCGATGCAGCTGCTTCGCTGATGCACGCATGTGGCGGGAGCAGAGGGCAGTGCGGTCCGATTGAGAATTGTTTACATCCTGATTGTGGGTGGGTGCTTGCAAATCTCAAATAACTACTTCACAGCCTAGGCGCCTACCTCGGAATCGCCTGCCTGTGCAATTTCTCTCAAGGATGCAGTTGGTTCGTTACTTTGTACTTCCCTTTTCGATTATTGCGTGGTCTGTCACTGTACTGGCTTTGCTTGTACAGTGGGCACTGTACGTTTGGATATCACAGCGTTTCTTTGGTTACTAATCTGCCTTTTGATATAACTTGAATAGCACCAATCACACCAGTAGCGGTTTGTGAACGTATTAAATGACTCGCGTTCCGTTGTCGCCAGTTTGTCACGCGGACATGTGTTTGGACAGCATGTACAGTAAAATGTAACCGTCGCACGGCTTGGCAGTGTGTCGGTCGCGAACGTAAACCCAGGCACCTGTGAAATGGGCGTTGGCTGGTTGATTCCCTCAGCGATACTTTGGGAATTACTGTAGCGCTATGCTCCTTCCCCTACACGGCACTCATCACACCAGTATAAACTGGTAAATGCGTTACACGTTGCTCGCTCCTCTGTTGAAGGGTTATCTCACAGACTTGCTTTAGCACAGGTGTTACGGTTAACGGTAACGATCGAAAAGGCTTTCTTTATGTGCCAAATGCTGCATGCAATGGCACTGCTGGTCCATAACTGGCTGAAAATGGTGCAGTTTGAAATCGTTCCTGTTCTGACTCTGGTTTGCAAGTGCATATTGAAAAGTTGCTAGTGAGGTTGCCAACTAATATGAATTTATTGCACTGTTTATATATTAACTTCTGTATGTCAAATTGAAAACCCATGCTGTTTGTTTGGGGTGGCGGACGTAACCTGTGCTTACTCAAAGTCGTGTGCGACTCGCAGCTGGCTTACTAGCCACCTGTTGTTGCACGCGGGATTCAAGCTCAAGCCTGTTGAAGTAGTTCACGGCCGGCTATCTGACCTACTCCAGCGCCCTTCTCCCTGTTGCCAACACCTGACCTGTTCCAGCTACGCGAGTGACGCACATGTTTTCCCAGTATACTGCTTGCTTTAAAAACTGTAAAATTATTTTGAAAAATATCTTGAAAATTACTTGTGGGCTCTTGACTTATGATTGCCGCAGAATACCTTTTAAAAGTTTTGCACAAATGCTCCTGATAAATGGCTGTAAAAATTTTGTTGACTATTGAAAAATCCCAAGTTTGGTACTGTTCATGGGAAAACACTTAAAGAGTTTAAAAAATCTTATTACTTAAAAATGTTGCAAAATTTTCCAGAAATAATGAAAATTTATTTTGATTGCTTTTGTATCTTAAATTGCTGACTGGTATTGCTTGAAAATATCATCTTACTTTGCTTTTGTTGTGAAATCTGTTGCCAATTACTACACGTGTTGATAAATGCCACGTGTGTTTGTTTACAAAACACTATCGCACTTACATATGCACATCTGCTGTGCTGCTGCCTTGCTGTGTTCAATACAGTTACACTTTTCATACAATTTATACTTGCAGTGTCAAGTGGGTGTGTTCGACTTGCATCTGTTTTGGCTTACAGTTGTGTCTTTTGCATTATGTGTTGTCACGTCTAACCAGTGTATGTACCTCCGGAGGTACTGTGATGTGTTCCAACTGGGAGCAGGTGGAGAACAGGAATTGGTTATGTGCCTGGTGCCACGTTTGGTAAAGCAAATGATGTTGAATGGGGTCGTACGGTTGACGGCCTACAGCAGCTATGGATACACGGTCAATATGAAGAAGAGCTTAATTATTGTCAGTTAAATTGTGTTGAATATAAATATTTCCTTTGCGGCGAAGCTATCGGCTGCTTCGCACACCTATATTATCACTGAATTTACTCTGCTTGAGGGAAGCAGGCCCCGTAAATGCAAAACATACACTGAAAGACACTTTAAAGTTGATGCTGCTATGAGGGTGCAGTACCAGATGAATTCAGGAGAGTTAATGCAATAAAACACCATTAATTAGGGTTTGACTGTTTTATTACCAAAAAGGTACAACAAAATTTTGCTGCACACGTGAATGTGTACTCTTGGTTAAGCGGACCCAGCACTCTGGACCTGCCGGTGGTCACTACTGTTGCAAATGAGGTGAAAGCTTTAAGTTAGAATTACGTAAAAACGCATCTCATGCGTGAAGTCCTGGTATGCTATCTCAGAATGCAGGAAGGCCCCCCCCTCTCCCCACGGATAAATAAAGTTATCAAATTTTCCTGGATAACGTTAACTATTGAATTGAAAGGCTAGAGCTTAAATTGAAGTGCCAAAAGGGGGTAACGCGGAGCTTACCGTCTGCCCTACCGGTTGTCTGGAGTGCTGAAGTGTGACTAATGACATGGCATCGGTTTTGCAGTACGTCTGGTGAATGTGGCGCCAAAATGAAAACATGAAAAAGTTGAACTTAATAATTAACATGATTGATGAAACTGACATTGTACATGATTACGATTACTAAACTAAAACACTTTTGTGACACACTAGTGAACGTCGGAGCCCCAGATATGACTAAGAATGTGACGTCACGAGTATGTCACCGCACTTGAAGGGTGATATTAAATAAACTGATGCCTCAGGTACCTGATTCTCGACAGATGATTACATGTTCACTCTTATAATTAACATATTAATATTGGCGTGTGTTGCAATGATTATAATTACAGGAATGCGTGACGTGTTCCTGATGTCCATGTATCCCTCGTGCCCATTTGTTCCATAGCAGATGCATTAATCACACAGCAACACTCGACCAATCAAAATTAGGTCGCGGTCTCGATCAGTGCAGAACTGCGTTTACACTTTTCTCGCCACCCTGTAAATCGTGGCCACGGTTCATAATATTAATTCATCACAAGAGGTAACTCTCGTGATGAATGAATATGTGGCCTAAATGAGTGTGTCCCGTGAAGTCATGATCATTAGACGCAACAACCATTAGAGGGAACACTGGGATAAGCGGTGCCGCTTATTTCCATAGCTTTCCGATGTGCGCGATGTCGACGGGCCCCATGGCCGAGTCTGGAGTGTGATGTAGTGTCAAAAGATATAACAACACTGAGAATATTTACTCCTCACAAAGACACTGATGATGTTTAAATTAGACATATTTTCCACTTTCAAAAATAATAATGAAAGTAAATTGGCCCACGGAAAATATACAGAACATAAATACACAATTTACTGCATGCCTTCATTGGTGCAAACACAGGCACACACATGGAACACTGGCTTTACATAGTTGTACTTGTTTGGTGCTGAGTTGAACTGCAGTGAGTTCTTGGCGATGTGGGGAATGGTCTAGGGCCAGGGACGTGGCACATGACATAAGCCCCCCCCTATGGAGAACATTGACTCGTCGAAGACAGGATCTGCTCAGCTGCAACAATTGAGCAGCAGGCAGAGCCCGCACTACGGTCGTAGGTTGTACTGGCTGCCCTGTAATTTACATCTGGCTGGGCAGGGCTGCTGCTCCCGCGTGGCAGTCCGTGTTGTGACAGCTGCAGTGGGTGTTTACAGACACCCACAAGCCGCACTCGTAACATGCCGGATGATGCGCATTTGCTTCGATTGGCAGGGAGGGGACGGCATCTCCTCAGTCCCCGAATCATCGCTGCCACTCTTACTGTCCTTGTTGCCGGCCGGCTGTGGGTGTTGGAGACTATGTGTTTGGGATTCCCCAAAAACAAACTTGTTCGGCCCAAGCATTGGAAACGGATGTTGTCTCCTCGGCATTACGACGCCTCTGGTCTGGTCACTCACCTGCCGATGCTGATCAATTGCAGACAGCCTTTCCGATGTGTCTCACAGGACGGGAGGGAAAAGAGCCACGGACAGTTGTTCCTCTTGCGCCATGTGGTTTCCCGCTGTTTCTCCTCCTGCCTGCTGGAGCCTCTGTAGGCGCCCAAGTGCCAGGCATCACAGCTACAAGTACTTGGGGAGTTTCTTCATGTGTTCCATTTCCGGCTGTAGGAGTGGGGTCACTTGGTGTCCCAGTTTCCACAACGCCCACTCCCACACTATGCGGTGACATCTTGGCGCTGGGCATCAGCAAGTCATAGTGCATCACAGTGAAAAATCACTGAATGCCGCCTGCCGAGGCGTATCAAGCAACAATTTTCCCCTTGTTTACTCACAACTTCTTGCGGGCCGCTCCACTTAGCAGTGAATCCTGTATAAAAACCCCGCTACCCAGCTGACTGCGGATATGTCCGCACGTACACTAGCTGGATGGGATGAGGGGGGAAGAGGGGTGGTATATGGCACCCACTGCGAGACGTAGGAGTACTGGCTCTCTCGCACTTCCGTCACCTCTCTTTCTCTCTGCTCTTCTCCTCTTCCTCTGTTCCGCTGTGCTCCCTCACTCACCCCGCCTGCAAATTTACCGGGGAGGGGAAGGTCATGACCTTGTAAAAGCTGTGTGGTAGTTCTCCTTGTTGCCTCGTTCATGCGGGTCTGTAGTGTGACTAAGGCGGCATGCAGGTGCCCGGCCCACTGGGCTTGTTTTTTCCCCATGCACAGACAACTGAGTTTTGATGTCTTGGTTACACCTTTCCATCGGGTTTGCTCATGGGTGGTAAATCACCGTAGTGTGGTGTTGCATGCCCCATCGCGTGCAGAGATCATGCCACGCACCACTAGTAAACTGTGTTCTATTCCCACTGAGCACTGTCCTAGGATATCACCAGGGGGCAGAAATAAATTCATTCTCCATGACTTTTGCAATTACTCTAACCCACACGCCGGAGATAGTGTAGACTTCTATCCACCTAGAAAACCGATCAATATCCACAAGTATGAACTGTTTCCCCGTCAGTGTTCTCGGGTAGGGTCCATAGCAATAGTTTCAAACGGTTCCTTGGGCTCGTGTGGAGTTGTTACTGTTGCACACTATCCCCGCGTTATCTCGTGAACCTGTTGTTACACATGATGCAGTTTCGCACAAAAGCTCTAACACTCACCAATATTCCCAGCCAGTAAAAATACTTCGGAATGTTCCTCTTCACCTGGGCCACGCCTGGGTGACTGGAAATGTTGTTAGCGTTTGCGTAATTCAGTACTGCATCACGGGAAGCTGTGGGTATGTATGTTTGCCACGTGTCACTGTGTGTGTTCACACCTGATTTAACACACTCATTCTGTACACGACAATGCTCTACATTCTGTTTATCACAGTCTCTCCTCCACTTACGAGCTATCATGCAGTTGTTCTGTTCACGGATGATGTCTTCTTGCAATGTGGCCAGCGGAGGTGCAGTTGGCAGCACTGACAGATTCGCACATTGTATTGACATTGACATCTACTCATTCCCCTACCATTAAGCCCATTGGTCCAGCCGACCGCACCCGAAACAGCGCAGCATGCAGGCACACGCTGCATCTGATCACCACAAAATGTAAATGTAGTGCGACATGAGAGTGCGGATGTGTAGTGCAAGTGTAGGAGAGCAGGCAGTGTAGTATCACGTATGCATGCAAGGCCCAAATGTAAACAAATGCTCCAGCAGAGTGATACACAAACAAAAATGCTCCGAGTTAATGTTTAGCATTGAAAAAATGAGTGCGCAACCACAAACACTGTCACGTGTTGACATATTAAAGCAGACATCACCCTTTCTTTCCGTGTTTTCATTGTTGATGCAGTTTTGTTTGTCAGGTTTTTATTCACCCCATCAGTGCTCTGTCCATAATATTTCATATAACATTTTGATCATCCAGGGCAATAGCGTTGTGAGAATTGTATGCAAGAGTTATATGTATGTACGTAGATTTTAAGCAGAGTTCCTTTTGTGCAAGGGTGCAAGTACTTCCTTCTCAGCACAAGGGCCCGTTCTCGCCCCTCCCCCCCCCCCAGCGCCGGTGAGTACAGTTAGTCAGTAAGTAGTATCCAAAGGGGCAGGTTGTGCATGAACGGGTCACGTTTTCCATTGCTCGGGCGACACTCATCTTTGCATCAGTCATGTAACTACAATAACAGTATTATTTCCGGAGCCATTTTGTTTTAGCCGCCCGAAGTACTGCCTCTCACCTCCCTGAAGTTTTGTATCGCCTGGGATGTATTTTCAGATTTCATTGCACACTTAAATTGACGGCGGTTCGGTGGTCAGAAGGGTGGTAATGTGGTTTGGGAAAGGTGGTTATGTGGAAATTTTGGAACGCAGTTACCCAGTAGGCGCCAGACGATGCCGTGGCTGTGTCAAATGAAGTTCTGGTAGAGTATAAGATGAAGTCCTCACAAGGTGCTGCGGGCCGATCACCCGGGCACATAATTCCCGATGTGCTGAACCTGCTTGCTGTAGGGCACTTTAGTGCCAAGATGACCTGTAAAGTCATTGCATTTAAGAAACTCCCTATGCTGTGGAATGTTAGGGCCAAACACACGCCCATAAAAGCTATACTTCATAGGTTGCACACAAAAATTACACTTAGAAAAGTTCATGCCTGTGAAGGTAAGATTGGTGGGATTTAAGGGCGGTGCCCTGAAGTGCCTTGCGGAAGTCAAATAAAAGGCCTACGTCAGTTCCATAAACACTTTTAATACAACGTAAATTACACGTTCCTCCAGGAAACAGTTTACAAGCATGCCACCTTTCACTTCGAGACCGAAGTTACGCTGCGAAAAATAGCATGGTGCTACAAGTGATTTTAGTGTGCAGTAAAATTTAAAAATACTCCCCAGGCAATGTAAACCTTGGGGTAGCTAAAACAAAAACGGTTCCGGAAAAATTTATTTACTATTGACGTTACATAACTTGTGCAAAAGAGATGAGAACCGCCCGAGCGCGGGAAAAGCACGATGCGTCCATACACAACCTTCCCTCTGGTTGCTTCTTGCTGACTCACAGCCCCCCCCCCCCCCCGACGAGGGATCTACTTGAACACACACATGAAAAGAACTCTGCTTAAAAACAACACACAAACATAACACTTGCATATAGTATTCTCTTAACAACACACTTATCCTGGGTATCAAAATATTACGTGAAATGAGGTGAACATAGCACTGATGGGGCAAAAATAGCATAACAAAACTCTGTAATACTGCAAACATTTGCAAAGAAAAGGTAGCATTTGCTTTGAAATGTAAACATGCGTCAGTGTTTGAAATTGTGTGTTTGTATTTCCTTGTTAAAATTACTTTGGAGAGTTTTTGACTAGAGTATCACTCTGCCGGTGTGTTTGTTTACAACCGGGCCTTGCCTGTGTACGTGACACTGCACTGCCTGCTCTGCACCGGCGCATCCCCATTGTATCGCACTGCACTTACACTTCGTGGTCATCAATCACAGAGTGCACCGGCATGTTACGCTGTTGATGGCGCGGTTGGCTGTACAAACGGACTAAAGGGCAGTGGAATGAGAGGACGTTAAAATCACTTATAGCATCATGCTTTTTCGCAGCGTAACTTTGGTTCCGAAGTAAAAGAGGGCAAGCTTGTAAGTTGTTTCGTGGAGGAATGTGTAAAGTTACGTTGAATTAAAAGAGTTTTATGGAACTGACGTAGGCCTTTTATTCGATTGCCGCAAGTTGCTTCAGGGCACAGGCACTTAAATCAAGTTAATTTTGTGTCCAACGCATAAGTGTAACTTCTATGGGTGTGTGGTTGGCCCCAACATTTCACAGCATAGGAAGTTTTCGTAAAATGCAATGACTTCACAGGTCATCATGGCACTTAAGTGTCCTACAATAAGCAGGTTCAACATGGCGGGAATGGCGTGTCCGGTTGATAGGCCCACAGCACCCTGATAATACTTCATCTCATGCTCTACAAGATCGCCTGTCACCTACTGGGTAACTTCGCTCCAAAATTCCACATAACGCTTTCCAAAACCACATTATCACCTTTTCACCCACAAAATTCCTTCCACATTTTGATACCACACCACCCATTAACATAGTGGCAGTTGTATTTTTCTGTGCAGAGGATCCCACACTTATACACTGTCATTCGCTCATCTTTCCCGAAATGGATTCTACGGGCTGCAGGTTCGACTACCGTATTTTGTTCAATTAACCATGGTATTCCAAGGATGGCGTCTTCTCTAATTTCATAAGACACAAATGCTATAGTCACAGTTTTTACATTGCAGATGAGCACAATTATATTTACTTCCCCCATGATGTTACCCGTGTTGATGTGTTGCTAATTGAACTGTCTTCTGTACGGTTTTTATTCTGTTACTAATTACAAAATTAGTCCGAACAAAGTTGTGAGACACAGCTGTGTCAATCAGCACGCGGCAGAGGTGATTGTTGATAAGCACTGATATTCGAATAAAACAGTTGAGGTCACTGTATATTTGTGCAAGAAGAATTTGTTCGGGTGTCGGGTAAATAGAGCACATTTTGTTCCAGGGTTGGGTGCCGTCCAGCTGCCCTACCCAGACTGCTCGTTACCTGGCAGCAGCATCCCTCACCCAGCAGCGGACGCTATTGCAGCCCGTTTTGGAGAGCGATTGTCAAAGTGCTGCCTGTTGCACCTGCGGCATGGGCGTGCTAGATGACGCAGCTCCCGCAGTGGACATTGCTGATGGGCTTTGGTAACCGGCATGGCTGTCATCCATTGTACTGGCCTTGATGACATCTCTTGACCACCAACATTTTTCCCATTATCTTCTCTGTTGTTATGCAATTTTCAATGTTCATGATCCCGGCGCAGCTAATTGCGGTCGCGTCTCGGCTGTGATGGTTGCTCCCAGCAACATAACTTTCTGTAAAAACTCCTGTTCCGCGGAGTGAATAACGGGTGCCAGAGCAGCAGTGTACTCCGGGCGTGCCGTACTCGCCACTACCTCCAAGACTTTCTGTGTACTCAGTTCTGGGTGGTATGTGCAGATGGCATTAATCTTCTTTGTCACAAAGTAGAAAAGTATCTTCTCGCCATGCTCTTCTAGGACGATCTGGCTCCGTGCTCGCAGGAAGGCGAACGTATTGGCAAACCTGCTCAGGAATGACTGGCTGAACTTAGCCCACATGATCCCATAGCAGTTCATGCCTCGCCACCACAATTGCGCATCTCCTCCAAACAGTCGGGCCAATCTTCTGGATCGACTCCGTATCATGTCAGACGGTTTTCATAATCCTTCAGAAACACAGTCGGATCTTCGTTTGCACATGTAGTGCATCCAGGAAGTGAATGGAATCTCACTGGAGTGACGGCGTAATGGGCTTTTCTTTCCCGTGTTCTACCATACGTCAGTTCTGGTGCCGCATGCAGTTCGAAGTCCCAGGCAGGCTAAGTCCAAAGCAACGGCGTGGAGCATGTGGGGGTTGGCATGGAGAGACGTTCCTGCGCACGCTGCACCAGATGGTAGGCGTGACAGTGTCAATATTGGCACATGATGTTGTATTGTCCACACACCTTCATGCCCTGTTATATATGCTTCCATCCACGTGATTGATGAGTGGGTAGCGTGAAACTTTGTTGCTAGTGTCTTTGTAGCTTCTCGTTCTTGACTGGCTGGCATCGAAGACAATTTATACAAAATGTGTCCTGCCATGTTGCTTTCTCTTGCAGCGTGATGCATGCCTCGTGGTAAAGCAGTCAACATCTCGTGCAGGCGAGGGTAGCTGCTCCTATCCCATCGCACTGACGGCGCTTTGCTGGATCATTAGGGGAGAAATTGACGTGCTGCATCTTTAGAGGTGCTGTGATGTGTTCGTGTCCCACCTGGGAGCAGGTGTAGAACAGGAACTGATGATGTGCCCGGCGCCATGTTCGGACAGCAAACGATATTGAATGGGATCGTGTGGTCGAAGGCGACGCTGGATATGCGGTCAATATGAAGGAGAGTTAATTTAATTGTCACTTAATTTATGTTGATTATAAAATATTTCCTTTGGGGCGAGGCTGTCGGCCACTTCACACGCCTAAATTATCACTGAATTTACTCTGCTGAAGGGAAGCAGGCCCCGTAAATACAAAACATACACTGAAATACACTTTAAAGTTGATGCTGCTATGAGGGTGCAGTACTTGATGAATTCAGGAGAGTTAATGCAACAAAACACCATTAATTAAGGTATGCTGTTTTATTACCGCAAAGGTACAACTAAATGTTGCTGCACATGAGAATGCGTACCCTTGGTTAAGCGGACCCAGCACACTGGACCTGCCGGTGGTCACTACTGTTGAAAATAAGGTGAAGGTCTTAAGTTAGAGTTACGTAAAAACATGTCTCACACGCGAAGTCCTGGTATGCTACCTCAGGATGCAGGAAGACCTCCCCTCGGCTAACTAAGTAATCAAATGTTCTGGAATTAATGTTAAATATTGAATTGAAAGATTACAGCTTAAATTGAAATGACGAGGGGGGTAACGCGGAGCTTACCATCTGCCCTACCGGTTGTCTGGAGTGCTGAAATCTGATTAACGACATGGTATCTGTTACGCCGCACGTCCGGTGAATCTGGCGCAAAAAAAAACCAACCACCCCCCCAGAACTTAATTAACATAGTAGTGATATATAGTTCCTCCGAGGGCAAACGGCTGTTGGTTGTGGCTCGACCTTAGATGACCTTGACTCCAATTTTCCCCAAGAGTAATTTATTTTCGCACAAAATTGTACGTTTTATCCTAAAAATGCTTTAAAATGCCCCATTTTCCTTAAAAATGTCTCGATATTCCCTAAATTGCAGCTGACGCAACTCCTCGATGCAGCTGAGATATCCAAAACTAAGTCGCATAATGAGGAGTCAATAAAAATATAAATTATTTTAATAAATTTAATATATTTTTATAATTGAAAATTTAAAGGTGTAAGTATTAAGTGTTGTATATTACTGTATATAGTTTTTCTCTCATTCTCTCATCCCATCTCCTCTCTTGTCTCTCATCCCATCTCGTGTCCCTCTATTAGTCCATGTGTTTTCTCAGAATTTTCCCCATTTTTTTGCTGTTTCGTTTCTCTCTCTAGACTTCTCATTCAATCTCCTAATCCACAACTCTTTCATCTCTCATTCCATCTCTTCCTCTCTTTTGCTTCTTTCTTGCCCCTCTATCAGTCCATAGGTTTTCTCGGAATTCTCCCCATATTTTGATGTTTCGTTTCTCTCTTTCATGCTCTCATTCCATCTCTTTATCTCTTTCATTCCTTCTTGTCTTTCACTCTACATACTTGTTTACATTTCTCTCTCACCTTCATTAGACGCCATTCGTTCGGCCATTTACTCACACTTGTTCGATTAGTCACATTTGCTCGACTGATAATTTATACTGTTCGATTAGTCGCTTTGTTCCTCTGATTACTCATTCTTGTTCTATTTTGTCACACTTGCTAAACTGTAAACTTACACTTCTTTGATTTGTCGTTTTGCTCCTCTATTACTTGTTCGATTAGTCACAGTTGCTCCATTCCACCATCTATATAATTCCTTCATCGCCTCCTAGAGGACTCAAATCGTCAGGGCTTATATTTATTTACAAATTTAAATATGTAATTTTCCATACACAAGAAGGTATATAATAATTATTGCAAAGTACATTCCAGGCAAGACTTTGTAAAAAATATTCGATTTTTAATACTTCATATTTTGCAAAACAATATTATGTCTTAATATTTTACTTTATTCAATTTGTTTCTACATTTGTCGCCTAGCCCTGTAACCATATATGCATCACCATGACGACATGCCCGCGACTCGGCTGTGGCAGGTTTACCAGGACAGACGACCTGCAGCGACTCGCCAAGAGTGACATTATCAAATAGTAGCATGAAGTGACCTCATCAGCAGACGTCGCGCGGGAAAAATACAACTGCTTGCTTCCATAAGGGGGTAGTTTCCTTAATTATTTTTCTCATAATTGAAGGTTTCTGCTTATTAGCTTGATTAAATTCACAATAACTTGATAGTTAAATTTTAAAAATTGCTTTTATCAGCTCTTAAACTAATTTTTTAATGGTTTAGGAAGAAATTATGCTGATTTTTTAAAACATTATTTGAGTACATGTTTTCTCATTAATTCAAGTTTTCTATAAACTGTGAAACTTTGTTATTTGTCGTACTTCAGGATTTTTTTTTTTAATTTCGCCTAGAATGCTTTAATAATTCGGCATTTCCATACCCCTTGAATCATAAGATTTTTTCGCTTTTCTAAAAGTAGCGGCTGCAAAGTAATAGAAAAAGATTACAGAGAAAATCACAACACATTTGATCATCGAGCTCAAATACCATATAATAGGAATACGACTGAGAAACTATTTATTGGCAAATAGTTCCCGAGAAGTGGCGCACTCCTTGCCAGTGTGGCTCGCAGAGGAAGACGGGGGGTGAGGAGTGGTGGGTAGGGACCAAAGTGCCTAGCGGTAGGCCACCTGCGATTTCAGAGCCAGGTAGCTTGCTTGTATGTGAAGTGATAGGGAAACTACCACCTTCCTTCCAGATAGTTCTCGGAACCGGCCAATGCACCAAATATTTGCTGTATTTCGAGCATTTAGTAAACGTTGGCTTCACACTTCAAATTTTTCGAAAGCCACGGTACCCTGAAAACAATAATAACCCTTTCAAATTTCCAAATGAATTGAACTATACCTTTAGACCTGTTAAACTAATGACGGCATTTGGAGTAGTTTTTTTTTTTTATCTGTATTACATGCTGTAAACTTGTGTTTTATTTTCCCAAGATAATTCAAATAATTGTAAGACGAGTGTTCAGCGTGTAAATAAACAATATTGTAAAGTGATCTGCTGTTTAGCTATCATCTCAAACAAAACTGTTGACACCGACATCTAAATACAAGTTATAAAATTAATGAATATGTTGTTTTTATTACTGAACTGATTCAGAATTAAGAAACAAGTTTTATAAGTCGTCTAGAATAACAGATCCTTTTATTTTGTTTACATATTCAGTATATATACAAAAAGAAAAAAAAATTAGGCCTAATAAACTTGCACCGTCCACAACACTCTTAGTGCTCGGGAGCTCTATAGAAGTTCGAAGCCTATAAGTACACTTTGTGGCAACCAACTATGTACGCCGATGACCAGTCAACCCGGTGACATACCAACACGAACTTTCTTCTTTTAACTTAATTTGTCTCCTCTATACACCTTTAATTAGTAGTTTAACTGTAACTATTATTTTTTGTCCAGAATCAGCATTTCCCATTTATTTAGAACCAGGTGACCTACACCTGGAACCATGCAGTTACCTTCAGCTATCCTCATCTTGGTAGGAGGTAGCACAGGTCACGTGTCTATTGAACTTTCAATAACCACACATTGCTTTCTACAGTAACACCCCAACCTCTAGTAACACAACACCTTCACACCAGGAGACATGACACACTCGGACTGCTTCGCACCACTCGCACTATTATTGCGTGGTGACTGTGACCTGCAGTGCGGCTGGGCACAACCAGTAGAGGCTTAGCGCGACTCTGGCTCAATGTCCCTACGGTGGGGAAACAGTATGTACTCTTACTGAACCGGCTGACAAGTCACTATTGGGGTACACTGTTAGTATTTCCGTTTCAGTGTACTGCATGATTTATAGAACTGTTACCCTATGCCTCATGAGAGGAGTGGTAGGAGACGTAACGAGCAACACCTGGTTCACCCTGCTGTCTGGCAGAGGATAGTAGCACTATATCCTACGCAGGATAGACAGGCGGAACAGGTTCGTGCCGCCGAACTCAGACGTCAAGCAGTCGCACCTGCACGGCAATATTAATTGAGTTTTCACAGTGTGTTCGTACTAGATACAAGTATCACCCTGTTGTATACAGCTTCTTAACCGGAGTGGAAAATCGCCTTGGTTGGGACGTGATCTTCTGGATGAAAGAAGCACGACTTTGGAACATTCGTGGAGGCATTCACCCTGTTTAAGTCTAAACTTACCTCAACTACTGAACTAGAGGTGAGAGTGTATGTATCAGAACTAGCCGACATTCCTCGCCTCATCCCCGCTACCTAAGTTGCTTTTGGTCTAGCGAGTAAAATCTGTAACTATAATGTCCAGTCAGTCTAATTGGACACACGTCAATTGTGTTAACCATACAAGATCGTGCCAACATTACTCTTATGAAAGACTGGGATGTGTCTAGCTATCTCCGTTTGGGTGCTCCCTAACCCGCAATTAATCTAGCGCACTCCTAGATGGATGACTTCTCTATGGTGTTAGAAAACACAATCTCCACAAGGGAAGGGTCGACAGCTGCTAGGGTGGACTGACGATTTTCTCTGAAGATAGGGCGCAGAGAATAACGAGATGAAACAAAATGAACAAATTGCACAAACATGTGTAATTATTTAGCATCACTAATGCGGACTCATCAGGGCTCGTCTTGCTGCACATGGTTAGTGATGTGGCGGCCGATACACATAACCGGCTAGGACGAAAATAATATCACCGTACCCTTTACATAAATGACATAAATACACTTGAAATATGATGGGGCATGACATGAGTGGTCACAATAAACACTCAGATGCATGAAAGCAAACTTAGATGGCGTGGATGCCGCTGGTGGATGATGCTTCATAGCGGATCACATGGTGCAGATGAATTCTCAGTTTTCCTCCGTAAAAACAGCGAAGTCTGTCCAGACAATATTATTAGTTCTGTTGGGAAATTTATTCTTTTGCAGATTGAATTGGTTTTGAGTTTGTAACATGCCGGACGGCAAGAAAATAAAACATTGAAATGACAGCATGGTCAAACATACAAATCATCAATTACGTGAAAATTACACAAAACCCTGAATACAAATTACACAGAACCCTGAAATAAATTACGGCGCACATGATTGTAGTACACAAATAAACCCTTAAGGTACATGGATGGCGCGGACATTGTCATGGCGGCTTTAAACCACGTGGTCGCAAGTGATGTGGCTGTAAAAACAATCAAACATGAAAATTACTCTGGAATACATGCATGGAAATAAAGCCCTTAAAATTGCACACAATAATATAGAAATTACACTGAAAAGCCTTTAGCATAGGCGGATGGTGCCTGGTTCAAGTTGCGCAGACCGCGTGACCTCTCCGACATGTCCTCACTTTCACCTCAATTAAATTTCAAAAGCCACAAGGCCACATATAACTAAGTTAAGCAGAAGCATAATGCTGGGAAATGTCTGGTAAAATGTACGCAAAGCAAAGGTTAACCAGTATACTAGAGAGAGAAACTATTGTAATCTACATCAGTGCAAAAAATTTGTAGTGCGTACGTAACAGCGTCTTACCATGCCAGCTCTCCTCGACGGACTGCCCAGAGGCGGGGGTCGCCCGGACCTACCATAGTTGCCTACGGGGTTCACACAACTGAAAGTGCTATGCACGCAAAATAAAACTTTCATCGTTTATTAAATAAATGGCACATAAGCAATTTAAATATTGATTTACATTCTGGAATTTTCTTATTAATTTTTTGTAATCTCTGAATGATTTTTATTCTGGCGCGAACGCAGTCATAATAGTGTTCATAATATTTGCGCAGCGCAGATTTCAAAATCATAACCAAACATGGTGCAATATTACAAAACATACATTTTAATATTTTAGACACGTGAAAAACCTGAAAATAAACAAGAGACATAATTTTACACTTGAAATAAATATTCTGTTATAGGAAAGTTCAAACTGGAGCCTCTTTGCGCACATGCATGCCCACGTGACACATGAATGGTGAGCGCTGTCGTGGGCTTAGCGTTGCTAGCTGTTAGCCGGTGTCACTGTAGTGAGATGTGGTAACAAAACACAACCATTTTTATGAACGAAAGAATTACATATGATGCTGCAGCTGTATGTCAACATTGTTAATCTAGGTTGACACATGAGAATGAACATTGTTGCAGGTTGATAGTGAAAATTGATTGTGTGCAAGCTTACAATATGATAAATAGGGGGCCTACAATTCCCACTTATGTCAAATGATTGCTGTAATCAAAGGAAAGGTACAAAAATCAGTTCTTGGTACAAATAAAATTAATTTGTCTACTGTATATAAAATTTATTACAGTACAATAACTTTGTATCACTATCACAGTGCAAACATACTCTACATAAAATTAATAATTACACATAAATTTGTCGCTTGCGAATAAAAATATACATATATACGTACATGACAATTCAAACTAGGGATAAAACTATAACTGGGTACCTTTTTTTTTCCTCCACATGAACTATAAAATACTTGTTGCTAGTTACAAAATTTTTCCTTTAGTAAGACCAGTTTTATGTTTGTGAAACTCCTCCCCGAGTTCAGGAAAACTTACACATCTACACCACAGTACAAATGAACAGGTAAAAGGAACAGCTGAAGCGTTATTAGAACCTGTTCATCTGGACCCGACATCACCACTATCACATAGGCATGGCATCACCACTATATTTCCTCACAACTTTGATATACCATAATGGCTTTGATGCAAGCTATAAAAAAATATATTAAAATCTAATTTCAAACTCTTTACAAATACTAGGATCACTAAAACAGCTGTAATATTTAGGCAAAACAAATGTTAAATTTTAAGATAATCTTAGCGAAGAATAGTCATCTTCTTGTCTTCACTATCTAAAACGCTGATCACAGTCCTAAAAAACAGAATATTAATTTACAAAATCATGGGAAACATTTGCAACATAAAATTAACAATGTGAGCTATTTTATACAACCTGAGTATACAAGATGAGAACTTCAACTAAAAGAACAAAAAAGTTAAGCCCTGGGGAAAAAAAAACACACACACACACACACACACACACACAGAGTGAAACCCTATTAAGAAGGTTCAGGAAAATACTGAAAAATGTGTACTTATTTAGCAGGAAACCTTCTTAAAAAGGTAAAAATTATGTATTTATAATAGACAAAGTGCAAAAACTATTTAAAATTCTTTAGGCAGGTAAACTTATTAACAGAAAACTTCTTAAGAGGGTTTTACTGTATGTATCTACCTAACATAGATAATACGTGTTTCCCCTTTACATGCATGGATGAAAATTTTTTTCACAAATATATTTTGACCTCAAACCCACAACAAACTTTAAACAACAAATATGGATGTTAAGCAAATAAACAGTAAACAACCGGGAATTATTAGAATGGGGGTTCACCTAATTCATATCTATCACCAGACCAGCAGGATTGTGTGAATGGTGTGTATAGGCCATTCACGACACTGCTAAAGTTCTACATTTGGTTAATGATTACATATCCTTCCACTATAAGTAAACACAAAAACACAAACATTGCCCTATGACTTCTATGTTTCAACTGTCAAATGCTTTGTTTAATTTACTCAGCTGTTTAAGGAATTTTGACGTATTTATGTCAGCTTTATGACTTTTTAATAACGTATTGATGATAGTTCTAATGGTTAATATTTTATATATTGTTAACATATTTGTGTTATTCATAATATAGCACATTACACACAATACACGTTAATGCTTTGCCACAACTGTTTAACCTTGTTACAACTGTTGTGGAAGAGCTGTAGTAATTAACCTCTTGTTATTGATGTGTATTGGGCTATTTTGTTAAAAGGATGACCTTCATTAGAGAGAGAAAAAAAAATTTAAAACGGAGGAGCGACCAGTCCAATGAAAAGACAATAAACTCAAGCATGCAACTAGTGTAGCTTATTTTTTTTGTACGATGCAGCGACAAACGTAAAGATATTGGCAAATATACATGAACACAAATAGACCTACTGTTACTTTTGTTCACCTCCTATTTCTTTGTATACTTAGATTTTACTAGGTTTATTTAATTATGTATTTAAAATTTTCTAGCTGGGGTTTAGTAATTTATTGCAATTGTGGCAAACATTCAAATCACAGAAACGTAAGCATGTCGTACAAATGTGTTTCAAACACCTGATAAATTTACAAAGTTGTGATAAATAAACACATGTGATTTTCAAACAATTAATTTAGTCATAAAATCAGTTCATGGTTAAAACGTATAAATTTTGCACATACAGTATTTACTTTCACACACCAATGGCCCAACATAACGCCCACAACGGAGACGCTACAATTGTGATTTCACTTGCATTGCAACTGACACACATACAGTATATTTATCCCTGCCGTGAGAATACAGATTTACCAAATCGTAACATGCCTAGACGGGTTTAAAAAAACACAATATGTACAAACTTGATGTGGCAATTTTAAGTGTTTTTTTGCAAGAAGAAAAAATTAACCCTTCCTTTAACCAAAAGCAATATGCCATTGTCACCACTCCTGCCAATTTCCAATTTGTAACCATCTCATCACATCTAAATGTTATAATAAGTATTCCAACGTTAAAAACTTGTTTCAGTTTCAAATCACAAGTTTAAACAAATCTTTTTGCTCTAATAAGTATGACATATGCTAAAATTGAAAACATGTATAATTTTCTTTGCTAATCATAGTGCTGTGAATCTTTTCGAGAGCGTGAGAAAGAGACAAACTCCTCTCTGCCTATTCAAGTTTCTTCTTCGGCCGAAAAATGAAACCATGTCACTAGGGCCTACATAACATATTTTATGCTGATATTTTTAATACTAACAATGAAATATGTTTCCATCAGTTTTACCTAAAAAAAATGTAATTATTTCAATAGAAAATGTTTAATTTACAAATATCATACCAAAATAACAGGTTAAAACAAACTACCAGTATATTTTAACAATGAACTATTTTTTACTAGCTGTTGCCAACACTGCTGCAGGCTCTCTCTCTCTCGCCATCTCTCTTAACCAAGGTTACACATACAAGTGTATTATCGTAGGTGGTTAACTGATCTCTGTTTTCTATGAAGAGACAGGCTGCTAGGTAATCGACTGGGAGTGCTAGATAGCAAAAATTTGACAAGACTGTGAAGAAATAATGGCTTAATGGGCACTGCTGCCAAAGTCACAGTACAGCTGCAAGATGCAGACAATTTCACAAGTGTGTCTACGTTTTTCATCTCTAAAACTACGTAAGGTTTTGAATAATGGAGGCTTGCAAGTTAATAGTGAGCTACTACACCATAGGAATCTACAGAAGAGAATCACTCATCCAAGTGACTTTGCAGTATGTCAAAAAACAAATTGCTTGTCTAGGCTGGAAAATTATTTTATGTAGAATTAAAACCAAGCACAGAAAAAAGTGAAGGTTAATCATACCAGTGCTCTGATGGCAACAGAAAGATAATAGTATGTAAGTGGGGACAGATATCTAATAGTTTGAATTTATCAATTTTCTCACACATGTTCTATTTTGATGTATGTATAGAAATTTATGGAATGAGAGATCAAATAATGGCTTCCCAAATTTCAAATTGTTACAATTTCACTGTAATTTATTATTTTCAAACTGGTGACTATCAAGAGGAAATATGTGATTACTTTGTGTGGGTGACTTACAAAGATAACACTCAGCATACACACAATATCAAAATGCACTAAGCAATGAACTTCTGTCAACTCATAAAACATAAAACAATGTGTGTACAGTGACCATCAGATATCTGGGCTGGTGAATTCCCTCATGCTTGTTAGTCTGTAGCCCATCACAGACCAGTCTGTTGCCGAGTAACAACAGAACAGCACAGCAGCACATGCGACATCCCACAAACATTCCGTCTTCAGCCTTTGGCAATATCAGTAAGAATGCACTAGTTGATATTTGTGTGACAACTGATGGCATAAATAGCATGGTTTGCACATCTTTCCCCCCCCTTGCGATGCTTGCCACGCTTCCACCCCTCTGAGCACAGACGCCTGCAGAGCACTATGCTTTATAATATGTTAAATATGTAAATCTAATACAGCAGATATCAAATATCTTATATTCATGCTGGATGTTGTATGTGCAAGGTAATGTGTCTCTGAGCTTTACATATCAAGCATGAACATGAGGATCCTGCATCTTTGTGAGTGTGCATGCAAGCCGCACTTACCATTGTACCAAAGCCATATTGAAGCCCAGTGCCCTCCGCCGCAATGGCAGTCAGGCACAAAGTACAAATGAAGTTCCAAGGCAAAACTGCACACGTGTAGCTTTCAGTCTCACACATACTTTCCACCAAAAAGGAATATTTTCACCAGCAATCAAGTTTCCAACATCTCCTACTACAGTTTAGGACCAAGGAGCACCTGATTGTTCAAAGGGGGTCAATTTAGAGTGGTGATGGAGGCATAAAAACCATGCATAACTTGGTGGATATACTTTCTTAAACATAGCTTTGTGTGGATTGATGTAAGCAGCGTGATAATGCACATGTCAAGTTAGGTTTACTGCACTCGCACCACTCAATATTAAGTGTATAATACGGGTCATGTGACCCAACTGTTTGTATTTGTCCATGAACTCTTGATATTGTATGTAGCCTCAACTCCGGTGATCTTCTGAATTTACACTCAATTCCATGGAGTCTATTTAGAGCCATACAGCATGAACTACCAAGATAATCTTTCGTCAGTTTTGAAGGGAAGCCTTAGTATGAACCTGTCGTCACTCGCACATGTGTGTGACAAAATGATCACACTGCTGTTCTTCTGCATAGGGTAGTTGGGTGTGTGGAATCTCAGCAACGTCACAGAACTTCTGTAAGGCGAAGTTCAGATAGGTGTCTGCTCATAACAGTAATCAAGTCGTCCATGACTGGAAGCGGCACCATATGGAATGTATGTGGCTGTCCGATGATCTTATGCCCTGTCACAGTTTCAGCGACAATATGAGCTACCAACAACATGGTATGCAAAGCCAAGTGAAGAAGTTTTAAATTCAACAAGTCTCTTGTGACAACTTGAACTGATGACAAATCTCTTATTCTGGGTAAAATTAATGTGTTACTACTGATGCTTGTGTGTGGGCACTTGTGTATATTGTATTCCAATAAGACTCACACAACCTGATACTAAGCTGCGCTGTCCCTCACCTGGATAAGGGCAGTTTTTCAGTGCAATCTAATTGACTGCGCAGCACTTCATGTCTGTGGGCAGAATACATTGCAAAGTTAGAGGCTTCTTTTGCCAGTCGGTTTACCATGGCTGGAGATGAATTGTCGTCTGCTACTATATTGCCTTCTTGAATGTGGATTAGAGTATGGTGAACTCCATGACACTGCTGACAACTATATTTCCACCTACACTGAGCTGCTGTATGGCAAACATCTTGCAAACAGATGAAGAAAAACTCATCAGCTACCACACTTGGTACCTTACATAAGTATACCTGGTACTTATTTACTAAGTGCAATCCTTTACAAATGGTGAAATGTTGCCTTCTATAAACACTTTCCTTAACCAACATAAATGTATTCTTGATGGGGTCAGGTGCAAGGAACTGCCAGCTAAGTAGGTCTGATAAAACTTGCCACCAAGGAAGGAATGTTTTCTTTTATGTGAATTTCTGGTTGTCACTAGCTACTTGCACTCTCGCTAACTACACATACTTGGCCACCACTGCTTTTCTCTCTAAAAACTTGAGCAACTTGACATAAGATGGTATGTCCCCCTCCAAGAGCATCTCAAATGCCTGCTTTAGGTGTAGATCCAACTTCTATAACAAAATATTGAGTAAAAAATTCCACCTTGTAACAAGAAACTTTTGAGTCTTTAAGGTGTTCAGATTTTCCTCTATGCTTGTACGAATTCGGCTAATGCTCAGTCATTACAACTGTCTACTGCTGGGAGGTGTAATATTTTTAGATGTGGATTATTGCTGCAATTCTAATGCTTCTGTACCTCTTCTCCACAAGTTGCCATATAACCTCTTAATTGCTCTCAATTACAGGAATATTATTAACCAGTTGGCTGACTTCACCTTTCAGACAACTCAACAAATAATGTATTCTTTGATTTTTTGTTAGACGTGGTACTTTTTGAGTAATAGAATTAAATAGTTCAGTGAAGCCTATCCACTCCACTCGGTTTCAGTAGATATATAAGGGGAGTACCAGCTCATTCCTTGTTTTCATCGAAATTTCAAGGTTTTTGAGGCTAAATTTAGGCTCTAAAAGTTTTAAAACAGGAGCTCTCCAAAACAAGCAATTTTCCTTCAAATTCATGTAAATTTAGGCCAAAATCAAGCAAAATTAACAATTAACTAACAATTTTACCAAAAATAGTGTTCATTTGTGCCACTTAAAAAACATCAAAAGTTAAGCAAAAAACATTGCCATCCAAGGCAAAGGTTGTGGAATGTGTGGGGTCACTAGTGGCAGGCTATCCAGTACACCCCCTTTCCCGGACAATCAGCGTAATCGCAGCAATGATGTTTCTCCCTAAAATTCAGATATTTGTGCTCCAATCCTTGAGTGTCTCTCTTCTGGTTCTCACATCTCAGGCAGACGTACTGGAAAGCAGCATCGCAATGCGTGCACGTGATAAAGTAGTGTTCTAAACCAATGCATTCTTCTAGGGTCCAGACCTGTTCTTTGGTGTCTGCTACGTCTTTTGCTGTGGCAATTCTGGTGTGGTTAATGGAAATTGGGTGACTGAGAAGCAATGGTCGCCAATCTTATGGGGTTGTTCTTGGGGCCTGTGATGTAGAGTCTGGCCAGTTCAACAACCTGGCACTGGGCCTTGGGAGGTGCGCTGGTTAGAGTTGGTCAGGTTGGCACAAGTGTAGGGATACACCCTGGTATAATGCTTAGGCGTTTGACTACTTTGTCGTGCCGGCTGGCCGTGTGAAGGAAGGTAGCTTCTTCAGGAGCGTCAGCAGAAGTGATGATAAGGCACACGATTCTGTGGCGTCTTGGACGAACTGGTAGCTGACCCTCTCTGGCAAGCAAACTCCTCCTTCCAGGTGTATACCTGGCTGGCACCTGAATCTCTACACTCCAGGACTCCAGCCAGAACTAGCTCCTGCTTGGCTGCTTTCTCCTGCCCAGCCCTATGGTGAGGCATAAGGGGGGCGATAGAACAGATAGGCAGTGGATGTCCAAAAAAAGAGGTAAGCACGGCCTGATGGAAAGTACGGTGCTGGCTGTTGGATGAGGTAGGCAGCATAGACTACTGGCCTTCAGTCTAGTCAATTGGTGAGCGAGACGTCACTGGGAAACCCAAGTACCAAACTGAGGGTTACAGTATCAGATTTGAGGGTGTCCGTTCTTGTGGCTACTTGGCGAGCGGGACGTCGCTGGCGGATCCAAGTATCACATAGAAACAGGGCTCCTTATCAAGGGTTGGCCTATCGTTCTCCAGCAAGTAACCTGGCAAGCGCAATGTTGTTGGCAGACCCAGGCATGTACTGGAAGGGCAAAAGTCCAAAGTGACCACTGCTCTGGCTTCCTAAGCTACATGTCGAGACAGTTCCCAATGGGTGAGGTAGAGAACAAAGTTCCAGCTCATGACTATCCCTGCAAGAGTGTTGTTAGGATTGGTGAAGAAACAGGAGTTAGTGGGAGCAAGGTGAAGAAAAGCTAGAGCGCTGGGAGTAACAATGCAACCAAGTTGATTTATGCTTATTTATACAGTGGAACCCTTGTATTACAATTTTCAAGGGGAAAACTGAAAATGGTGTAATTTAGGGGAAAGTGTAAGTAAAAGTGAAAAACATCATGACAAACCCTACTTCAAGCTAACTGTTACTAAAATAAATGCAAATGTATTATAGAATGTTTAAACACAAGCACGATGTACTATTTGATACTTTAAGTGAACTTACAAAAAATAGGAAAATTAATTTCACATAAATTCTTCAAAATCAAAGAATAAAAGCTACACTCAAAAAATACTTTAGTAATATATTTTTAATCTTAGGCCAGGGTAACTTAAAAAATTTAAGTTTTAAACTTATTAAATAAAAAATACTAAATCTACAAGGTTGTATACCACATTTCTCAGTATAATTAAATTTTGTTCATATTCAGAAAAATTAAAAAAATTTAACTTTGCTCATATTCAGAAAATTAAAAATTATTAATAAGTATAGTTTTTAAATTCAGCACTCCTTTATTTTACTAAGAGTAAAATTGAACTCATCTAGCTGCCAGGTAATGAATGTCACATTTAAAATTGCTTTTAAACAATTTTAAATACTGAAAGGACAAGGTGAAGTTGCAGTGTGCCCCTGCAAAGATACTAATTCTGCGACCCACAACACAGGCTACTGATGACGATCAGTGCCTGTCGCAGCAGGTAGCAGTGGGGTGAGAGCGGCATCTCACTCCTTCCTCTTCCAGTACATGATTATCTCACAGCAGGGTATTGTCTACCACCATCCCTACCACTTCCGTGAGTGACAGGCTTTCAGTTAGTTCTTGGAATAAGAACGGCAACTGCCGACTCAAAACAGCAGCAGTTAAGCCTGTCTTACTCCAACATAGCCACCCTATTGTCCTCTACTTTGCTCCCAATTTGCAAGACGACGACGACAACAACAAAAAAATGTATATCATGGGACAAGCCAACCCTGGGCTTCAAAGCGTGCTGTGACACGTGCTAAGTAATGGCTCTTCTTAGGAGGGGGCGAGGCTAGAGCAGGTGAATGACAACACCCATGACGCATCAAGCCAAGAACGAACTGAGAGTTTATAGATCAGGCAGTGTGTTCATGGTGGGCAAGATGGAGAAGGGAAGCCTGCAGCGGTTGTAGGAGTGAAACTATCTACCTCTCCCCTTCCAAACAGATCGGCACCCAGAGAGAGAGTGCTATGCCAGATGCTAGCTCCCTCCCCGCATATTTACACTACAGTAATCAACATTTACGTTGGAGATGCTGTGCTCGATGGCTGAAGTAATTAATGATACCTATTAAAAATAACTTAAAACTTAAAGCATGATTGCCTGAATTTTTAACCTGGAAGAATGCACACCTGCGTGTGTAATGAACTGCATGTGAATAAAATCTCATGCAAAATCTACATTTATGGTATAGCTGTTTTATAATTTTGTAAGGAAATGTGTTGATAGCATGTTATTTCTTTTCTTAAATGATTTAGTGGGGCACCCCAGAAAAAAAAAAGTACATAATAATAGTGTAATAGTAAAAGGTCTTCAGTGCTTTGCTCTGAAACAAATATTTATGTAATGTAAATATTAATTTGTTAATCATGTAATTGTTGTTATATTAATACTTTATTTATATCAATTTATTTAGGCCTATGTTAAAAAATGTAACTCACAAGCATGGCTGCAGTCTTTAAATAAACAGGACTAATCCCAAATTTAGATTTTTTTATTTACTAGAATGCATGTTTATAACCTGTCCATGTTATCTTAACTACTTACAAACTTTTGGGTAGTTTTTGAAGGAGAGCAAACTATTGTGTGCTTTGCATGTTAGCTAGTATTGCATGTGCTTAATGAAACCGGCGGTTCATGTTTGTACTACCTTTCTTGTTTCTCTTGTCCTCTGGGGTTAGAGCTAATCCTTTTGGATAAGGTCTATCCTTATCTGAGAAAAATGGCTTGCCTAGCATATGAGAAACGCAAGAAAGGAAGTTTTGGTACAATATGAGGCAAGCCATCCTTACCACTGTGCTGATGCCATACTGCAGCTCATTGCCGTTCACCACAATGGCAGTCAGGCGCATACAGTAAAACCCCTCCATTACGACCCAATCCTGAGGATCCATGAAAAGTTTGGGTCGAAAAAGTCTACAATTTGAGGCACGTCTAAAAATAGATACAGTATTCCCTCGCCAACTGCTGTATCTTGAACCGCAGTTTCAGTTATGTGCGGATTTGTTTTGTAGACATTTCTATTATCCACGGTTTTCAGTATATGGAAAACTAGTCCTTACTGATGTTAGTGGTTGTGCATTCCTCAAGCTATAGACTGTTCACGGTAAAGTGAGCACTTTTGGCAGCCTGGTTATTCTTTCCTTTCAGCCATTTTTTTATCCTTTAAACATCTTTTTAAATAAATCTTGCCATGTAAGTAATAAACACAGTGTCTATATTCCACCTCACTCGGAAGTTAACGTCTAAAGCTAAAGTAAAGCATACTTATTGACTATTATTCAAAATGAGAGGGCTTTCAAAAGTGCTCACTTTACCGTGAATGGCCTTTACCATCATAAACTTTGACATTGGCTGTCCCAAGCAGCGTGAAGTAATAAATTTCTTAATGCCAGAAGGGGGCACTGGTGTAATGTCAATGGAAGTCTGAAGGATGTGTCGTGAAGGTGGGGAGGTCAGTAAGGATTCTTTGTCCTAGTCACACGCATACCCTCCCGGTCTTTTTTTACTTCCATTATTTCGCCTCTTCTGCTGTAAAAACAGTGGCACGTTACACAGACTAGTTTCTTAATCAGTGTATGTATAACTTCAAATATAATTCAATGACCCTTTTTTTAAATTATTATTTTTAAGATTATATGTGCCCACACCTACGTAATAGGTTTTTTTTATGGTGATGGGCAATTGATTTTTTTCTCGTGAAGTCAATTTTATGTGTAAAGTGAATAAAGATAAGTGTGCGCAAATAAAATGTGTTATGTTACCGGTACCATATTATGGCGAGTGAGGTTGTGTGCATGTATAGGCAACGTCAAAAGTTTTTGATGAAAAATTCAGGATAATTAATAATTTAAGTAAACCGTACAAAATATTTATATTCCCATAAACATAGCTGGGCCTCATAGTGCCAGTGCAGAGGCCAACACGCCGCTTACATTTCGTATAAAACACATTGATGTGAATTGCATCTATCAGCATGTTTTCCCAATGGCGGGTTGCTGTTAGGAAGTGAACCGGTCCTGTAACGACAGCTCTAGCGGCAGGCAGCCGCCCACCATCTTATAGCAACCGACCGACAGCTGCCCAGAGGATATAGGTCCGAGCTTCAACAGCAAACCACCATGCCTGGCCACGCTGCAGAGGATCTAGGCGCTTGCCCAGCTACGTACATGGCCAGATCAAAGCGAGAGCATGGCACACGCACACATATTGCGAAACGCCACCTAAACTTTTTGATCGCTACGTGCCTCATAGCAATGTATGACCCACGAGACCTGTGTAATAGATCTATAATAATCTTATATTTTAAAAATACATAGACTAATCTTTTCACACACTTTCAATGGCCTTTTTTTTACGACAAGGGATGGTCCAATATTCCTTTCTTGGGTATCAAATTTATCAGGAAACGTCCAACTATTAAAAAATATATATTAATATTCAATTTAATTTAAAAAGTGGTTTTTTATGTGCTAGAGATCATTGAACATACTTCATTCCAAAAATGGCAAGTTTGGGGGAATAGGGGTGGTCATCTGTCCAAAATTTTCCAAATTATTTATTTCGACCCTCCATCTATTATGACCCTATTCTCGGAAACCGTGAGGGGTCATAATAGAGAGGTTCTACTGTAGTTCAAATGATGTTCCAGGGCAAAAAACAAGTCGCATGTGTCAGTTAAACAACTTTCAATTCATAAATCATCTAAACAATCTTTAGGCGGATTAATGGGGAAAAATTCATAAAATTGTTACTTTTGTGTTAAGTGTGTTTTATGGTAAGTTTTCTGAGGTGAAATACAGCATGGTCTATAAATCAGGCCAATTTAAAGTGTTTTTTTTTTTTTTTTTTGCTAAACTACAATGCAAAGCATATTCATGAAACTTGATTCCTTATTACAATAAGTTACTAAAATTCAAGCAAGAAGAAAAAAAACATTTATATAATAATTAACAGAAAAACATGAATGCAGGAAATCTGACATGAAATATTGTAACATTGGTTAACACCCCACTTAGTTCTTTTATTCCACATTTATTTTGTAATTAACCCAGATTTGGAATTAAAGTAAGTGAACTACAGTACTTATGACAGAACCGAGCTAAATAATTTAGCAACCCACCTCAGTAACTTTGCCTCAAAGTTACTTTCACTCCAATCTGTAGAACCTGGGTGAGTAATCTTGTATTTGAGTAACACATCCATTTTTTTCCGCAAATCCTAAAAAAAAAAAAAAAAAATATACATATTAGAGAACCAATAACACATGTATAAAATAAACAATGAGCTTAACTAACTTAATAAAAAATGTAAAAAAAAAAAAATATATATATTTTTTTCTCCCTGCTATATTAAAATATTAGTTTCACGTACAGAATGTGGAAATATCAGTTTTTGAGTGAGACTGAATTTACTGTCATGATTATAACAGAAGAATTCTGTTCTAAAAAATAAGATTGACATAAAAAAATTCGAACCTAAAGTGGACATAACTTGTTTTGATTCAGTAATTTTCATACTGCATTAACATATACTACATTACAAACATACAAAAAAAACCAACTTTTAATTTTGTAAGCTGCATTCATAAACAGAACACAAAATGTCAAAAGTAATTATTTTTACTTATCACTGCACCAACATTACATATAGAATTTCAGGGAACAACCATTTAAAGGCCTTCACCAGCTCAAAAAAATTGTGCCAGTTTAGTGTCCATCCTGAAATGTGGGGTTTACATGTTGATCAAATATCCCTTGCTCTTTAGCTCCACACTGATCCAGAATCAGCATGCAACCATAACACGATGATTGTGAGAAAATGTAGCTGTGTTGCTGTTAAGTCATAAAACATACTGGCTTTCTTGGATTTAAAATTACCAACACAAAATACATTCATTTAGTTAATGCGGAGTACAGAAATACATCTGTACGAAGAACACATGGAAGAAAATAATCTTTAATTTCAGAACATGTTGTCAACTTTATTTGAAAAATTTTAGAGTTGTTCCAATACCATGTTTTCTAATAACGATACACTGATACCAATGCCCTTCGCACTAAATTTTAGAAAAAGTATTACTGTTAATAATACACTAATAAAATTTCTCCTAGACTCATTTAAATAAATAAAATAATGTCAAACTACTGTATATAATTTATTGTAATACGACACAAAATGGAAGCTGACCTAAATCTTTCAAACTCTCTTAAAATCCAAATTATGACACCAAATGCAAGTCAAATTTTAAATGTCCCGTGCGCAATATCAGCTAAGAGCGCACAGGGCAGTGTCATGTCTGTTGGTTTAAGAAATGGGGGGGGGGGGGGGGGGGGGGATGGCAAAATGTAATTTTGAGACACAAATGAGGCGATTATAAATGATTTCTTTACTGTCTTTAATAATTAATAATTCATAACCACGTCCTCTGATTTTCCTCGTCATGAGTTACACTGAACTCGGCTCGGTGCTTAACTACCCATTATTAGACAGCAAAAGGTGTCGAATAGGCACTTACATATTATCAGTTTATCAAAGACGCGTGTCTATTGAAATAAATTAATACAAATCCTCCGATTTTCCCACAAGAAGTTACTGAAAATGAACACTTATCATACAAGTTGCTTGATTTTCAATCAATTTTTTGCTGACAAATGGTAGAGTATATGCGTTTGGGAATATAATTTTATTTGTGAAGATGCTGCCCTTTGAGTTAAATAAATATTAAGTTTTAAAGTGATCTTAATTTTATGCCAGATACAATGAAACACCAACCTTACCAGATAAAATAACCTTTAAACACAAAAGAAAACATCTTTACATTTAATAATTCCTCATTAAAATGTTTTGCATAACATTTTCAGGTGAAACCATTTGTTTTTCAATACAAGTGATTTTAGGTGCAATTATTTTGAGCGACACATGAGCACACCATGATTTTAGCAACAAGTTCCAGGGAAATTTTTTAAAAATAAAATTGTACCAAAAATTTATGGCATCCTGTTAGTAAGTATGGAACAAACTATTCTTTTTTACATTAATGAGTGGTGATTGTGATATGTTTGGAAAATACTTTAATTAAATAACTTGGATGAAAAAAAAATGTTCTAGAAACCTCCTTCTACTACTCAACATTTCCAGTTTTGTTTCTGCCAGAAAAAAAAGTCTCCCCCCCCCCCCGGCCATCCCACGAACATGGCTGCTAGTCTCTGCCATGAAAACAAAGAAGGCTTGGCAGAATTATCGACCACAGCTACATCTTGGTGTTTTTTGAAGGGGGAGGGGGACAGTAAACACATTGCAGCTCTGGTTTGCTGCGTGACAGGATGTCATTAGATGGTAGGTGGGGGGGGGGGGGGGTAGCGGGGTTTCGACCTACACATAACTGAAGGGTCATTGAGAGAGAAAGCGAGAAAAGGGAGAGGAGTGATGTAAGAGCGAGATGAGACAACAGACAGTCCCGCCACTTCCCTCAACATCCCCGGACAATTTATGGATACCACTCCCCCTTCCTATTTTTTTTCCATGTATAGCTGGCACCCCATACATTTTTTTCCTTTATTTTGGGGAAAAAAGTAAATACAGTATTTGTTCCTATTTTACTTTTTGTTTTAATGAACAGCGTATACAAAGCAAAATACGGTAATTTTTGTGCCTAAAGAAAGTATTAACCTGTCTTCATTGTCTATAACTGATACTAAACTATTGGCCCGATACAGATACATACGGAAAAGGCAAAGTATCAGCCTATACTGATACTTAGTATCGGTATTGAAACGACTCTTAAAAAATTTGCATGTTGCCTATTGGGGTTGTGTTTCCAGCATTTTGTGACTGTCCTGACAAGAACGCATAGCCACTTTATACACGTAATATTACAAAATGTTATCCCGAAGTAGTTTGAAATTATATGCAATAGTCTGCATGTGCCTTTTTAAAATATCTGCCCACATTTACACAAGTATAAATTTATTTTTTGGTCAATCTGAAGTTTGTGCTTATATCTCACTTAGTAAACTATAGCAAATTACTGTATGAATGCATACATTTTTGGGCCTTGTTGCAACAGATCCAAGCTGTGTAACCAAAAACAAAATTTGTTGAACATGAATATTTTAGCATCTCTGCATATACAATTTATTGTAATTATTAATCACAACAATTTGTTTGAACTTTATTTAATACTCCATATCATGGTTAGACCAACCCCCCCCCCCCCACACACACACACGCAAGCATGCACGCACACACACACACACACAAAAACATGGCAACAACATCAGGCGAGACAACACAACAAAAATATATATATAGCACAAAAGTTTGTATCTACAGAATACATATTATCAACTTCAACACTCTCCTTTAATCTGGAGACTCAATGCCCAAGCCCTTTATACACATACTATGTTTAGCAACAGGTCGTCCTTTGGCAAAAATGTCAGCAATCATCCTCTCGGTGGGTGCATAGGATAGGTCGACCAGCTTCATCCTGACAGCATCCCTGACAAAGTGATGGCGAACGTCGGTGTGCTTCGTCCTGTTGTGGAACACTGGGTTATTTGCCAACTTCTGAGCCCCTTGGTTATCAGTTAGTAACACAATGTTGGTTTCCTTCCCAAGCAGTTCATGCAGCAGACTTCTGATATGGATAGCCTCCTTGGTTGCCTCAGACAAGGCCATGTACTCAGCCTCTGTGCTGAATAAGGTTACTGTTCGCTGCTTCCTTGACTCCCAGGCGACGGCTGCTCCTCCTAGTTGAAATACAAAACCTGTATAAGATCTTCTATCTTGCTTGTCATTTGCCCAATCAGCATCCATATAGCCAAAGACGTAGTTTCCTGTTTTTCTGTATAATAGGCAGTAGCTGGAAGTGCATTTCAGGTACCTTAACAATCTCTTTGTAGCTTTCCAGTGCTCTTCATTGTATGCTTTGTTAAATTAACTAAGTACACTCACAGCATATTTAATGTCGGGTCTCGTCCACACAGCTAAATACATTAATGAACCTACCAAGAATTCGTACGGCAAACACAAGTCCACATTGTTGATGGGGTCTACTTTACTCATGTCACAATTCACATCCAATGGAGTGCTGACTGGTTTGCAGTCACTCATTCCAAATCTATTTAGAATTTGAGATAGGTATTTGCATTGATCGACATAGATTTCTGCCTTCTCTCTGTTTTTCTGAATTCTCAGTCCAAGGCAATTGCTTGCTTCACCAAGATCCCTGCAATTGAATCGTGTCATCATTTCATCCTCGAGCTTCCCTTTTTCCTACAAGTCGTTTGAAAAAATTACAAGGTCATCGACATACATAGCAACAATGACAATGTTTTCTTCACAAACCTTGCTGTATACACAGGGTTCATACTCAGACACTTTATAGCCCATCTCAAGCATTGCACCATGCAGTCTCTCATTCCATAATCTGGATGACTGTTTAAGGCCATACAATGCTTTCTTAAGTAGACATACCTTTGTTTCTTGGTCTGCAACGACAAAGCCCTCTGGTTGTACCATGATAACTTCCTCCTCCAGCTCACCATTTAAGAAGACTGTTGCAACGTCCAGGTGGTCTATGTCCCATTCCCGTTCAGTTGCGAGTGCCGGTAATATCTTGACTGTTGAGTTCCTTACCACAGGGGAGAAGGTTTCTCCATAATCAATCCCAGCTTCCTGGGTGAATCCCTATGCGACCAGCCGAGCTCTGTATCGAGTGACACTGCCATCTTCACTCCTCTTCACCTTGAATACCCTCTTGCTCTTTACCACCTTTTTGTTCTCAGGTGCATCAGTCAGGATCCATGCATCATTTTTGACCAGTGAGTCATACTCTTCTTGCATTTCGGGTTGCCACTTGTATTTGTATCCACTTGAGTGTGCATCTGTGACAGACCTTAGCTCATCACTGTCGTACACAGTTTGGTATGTCACCATGCCAGTGAACTTCTTTGGACACCTTTCCCTTCTCGGGAACCTTCCTTCTTCACTTTGCAGTGGACACTTTGTGAAACTTCTAGTTAAGTATTATATCCCTGTTTTGCCGACTGCTGCACTGATATGGTGTCTTTGATGTTAGGCACAATGTTCCTGGAAGTGGCAGTGAAAAGCCAAGAAAGTCTGGTGACAGTCTTCCATGTTGCATTTCAGTCTCCACTTCACATTCTGGTTGTGCGAATTTCACAGTGGACACTTCCATTTTGTCAATCATGTCTAGACATCTAGATTCCCCTTCCACAAACACATTGCGGGACCTATGGATTCTTTTAGGACTCTTGGGGTCAATTAGTCTGTACCCTTTTGCATCTTCAAAATATCCCTCGAATATCATACTTCTGCTCTTGGCATCCCATTTCTTTCGCTGCTGTTTGGGTACATGCATAAAGACAAGGCAACCAAACACTCTCAACTTGCTCAGATCCATCTTTTGTCCCGACCACGCTTCTCCAGGTGACATGTCCTTTAAGGCCTGTGTTGGTGATCTGTTATTTAGATAAATGGCTGTGTTAACAGCCTCAGCCCAATAATTTTGATCCAGTCCGGCATCTTACAATATTGTGCGAGCTTTCTCAACAATGGTCCTATTCGCTATCTACACCACTCCGTTTTGCTCTGGGATGTACTCGACTGTTAACTGATGCTTTATTCCAGCTACTCCAAGCCTCCTTTGCATCATTTGGTTGACATATTCCTTTCCATTGTTGGACCAAAGTATTTAAATTTTCTTTCAGGTTTCATTGTCTACCCTGGCCTTGAATTCGCAGAACTTGCTTGTCACTTCATCCTTTGACTTAATGAAGTAACGAAAAGTCTTCTGGGTGGCATCGTCGATAAATGTCAGCAAATACAGTGCACAATTTATGGACTCTCTTTCCATCGGCCCGCGAAAATCTGTGTAAGTTCTATTTTGTGTGTTGCTTTATGGATCCTTTTGTGTCGAAAAGTTTTCTTGAGTGCTTCCCTTCGAGACAAGGGATACAGGGCTTCTCATCTTCACTCACAAAGTCTATACCTAATGCCATACCATCTCGCAGTAACTTCATGTTATTCCAACTCAAGTACCATAAATCTCCTATGCCACAATATCTGTGTGTTTCCCTTCACTGCAATATTAGCTTTGATTGGTACCCCATTTAGTTTTATAGATGCCCCCCATATCAGTCGCACTTGCCTTCACTTCACCTTCAATGCTGTAATCAGTGTCTTTATAAAACTGACAGCCCTCGGCAGTGAACACCATTACCATGCCTTTCTTCACGATTGCACTGACTGACAATAAATTTGTTGATATATTGGGCACGTAAATAACACCTTAGATGGTTACACCTTAGATGGTTCTCACATTCCCCTCGCCATCTACCTGAACTTTTACGTCCCCTGTACCAAACGCACATAATTTATCACTATTAGCACACATTACTTCTAGCTGTTCTGAACCATGGTAATCTCCTAACCAATCTTTGCGGTTTGTCATATGATTGGTGGCGCCTGAGTTCACATACCAATCACTTCCATTTCCATTTGCAGATAATGCTGTCAGTAACGACCAGTTACATGCCTTGTGGCCTGGCTTGTTGCAACTAAAACACTTGAATACTCCACTGCCCCAGGTTCTCTTAAAGTTCATACCTCTCACTGGTTGAGGATGACTCGTACGTTTTGTTGGCAACAAAGGCTGAATCACCTGAATGTCTCTGATCGGGAAGTGTACGTTTAATGTCTTCCTGGATGAGCTTCCCCTTTACAAAGTCACTTGTTATCGTGGACCCTGAGCTTTCCATTGCCATCACCATGGGGTCACATTCGGATGGTAAGCCACTGAGCATGATGACTCCCACAAACTCATTGTCAATCGGTGCACTTATGTCTGCTAGTTGCTATGCATGTGACATGACCTCAGATACATATTCTTCCATGATTTTGTGTTCCTCCAGTTTCAATCCGAACAACTTCCGCAACAGACCTAACCTCCTTGTAAGTCCCTTGTTTTCGTAAGCACTTTTGAGGTTATCCCATGCTTTCCTAGGTGATTTTGATGAGCGAACATGTATCAGGCAATGAGGCTGTATCAATAAACAAATCTTTGCTCTTGCCTTTTGATGTTTCTTCGGGTCGGCAGCTGCTTTTGCACCTTCATCCTGGAAAACACAATCCCACAAATCTTCGTGCACTAGGTAGAGCTCCATCAAAAATTTCCAGTAATTGTAATTACTGGTACCTTCCAACTTCTCAATTTGAAATAGCGATCCGGAGTTTGCCATGGTAGCGAAAGTAATTGCCGCTTTGGCAGAGCTCATGGCAGTAAAGAATCCAGACGCCCTCAATTACAGTCAGTCACCAATGAGTATGCAAACCTTGTGCATTCACCATGCTTAAATAATTATGTGCACATGGCTACATTCTGGACCCATAACACTGGCCAACAACATTTTTGTATCCTTTATGAAATAAGTTAGAATCTATCAACTTTGTTGCGCTGATTGCAAATATAACAATAAAAGTTTAATATTAGCTCTAGTTTCTATAATACACAACGTCAAAGGGGCAATTTACATTATATTAAGGATTTTCTACTTTAACATCGTTATTTTGTGAATGTTTCGGTTATAGTACAGATTGCTACTTTTGTTTGGTGCCACCCCTTAAACAAGGGATTTCTAAGGAAAAGTGGACAGTGACCTACCATAACTTTCCATCAGCAGTATGTCCGATACCACATGGCGATGGTCTTCCCGTACCTGAACCACCAGATGAGTATCATATTGAGTATGATGATGAAGCAGAAGTTATCACAGGTGAGCCAAGTAGTTCAAAAGACCCTGAATTTTCTGTTGATTTATCCTCTACTGACCCACATAAAATAACTCAGAATGAATTGAGCGATCTTATAAGGGATTTGGAACTTGCAAAGGTAAAGCAAAAGTTTTGACACCAAGATTGCAGAAGTGGAATCTTCTGGAAAGTGATGTAAAGATATCTATCTACAGGAATAGAGAGAAAGACCTAACACCTTTTTTTTTTTTTTTTTTTTTTCCATAGAAGACACCCTTGTTGCATGCACCAACATAGACGGACTAATGAAGGCTCTCAATATAGATCACAATCTGCAAGAATGAAGACTTTTTGTTGATTCTTCAAAGCTGAGTTTGAAAACAGTTTTACTACACAACGGAAACGAGCTTCCATCAGTTCCTATTGGCTATGGAATACAAATGAGAATCTAATTTGAATATGAAACTCATTCTCGGAGCCATTAAGTATCATGAATTCCAGTGGCAGATTTGTGGGGACCTCAGGGTGGTTGCTCTTTTACTAGGCATGCAGTTAGGGTATACAAATTTGCTTTACATTACACAAAGAAAGACTGGACAACCAGAAGCCTATTTAGAAAGAAAGAAAGAAAAAAAACACACTTGCGCGTGCAAAACAACCCCCACCCCCCCCCCCCCCCCCCCCCCCCAAACAACAACACGCCCAGAAATGAACCCTTGATTGATTCACAAAAAATTTTGCTTCCACCTCTTCACATTAAGCTAGGCTTAATGACAAACTTTGTTAAGGTCATGAACAAAGATGGAGAGGTCTTTAAATATCTGAGAGCAAAATTTCCTCAGTTAAGTGAAGCAAAGGTCAAAGAAGGTGAATTCATTGGTCCACAAATCCGCAAACTTTGTAACGATCCACAGTTTAATGAAGTATTGCAAGGTGACGAGAAAATATGGTTTACAACTTTGTCACGTCTAGCATCAAGCCAAGGTTATACATTTTTTTTAACTGTATATAATTTACTAAAAAAGTATGCAAAATATTTTGTAGTAAAAAGCATTTGCTTTAGTGACACTGTTACTAGCAAGTTAATTTTATGTAAACAAAATTCCACATTTCTTACATTATAACATTAAAGCATTATTTTGAAAAATATTATAAGTAACTAAATGTAAATAGCAAAAATTATTCAAGATACAAATATTTTCTTAAAATTTGTTGGTCAGTGTAATCTGTTGTAATTATTAAGCACAATAATTTGTTTAAAATTTAATTAATACTCCATATCATGATTCGATGATACACACACACAAAAAATGTGGCAAAATCAGGTGAGACAACACAACAAAAATAGATATAGCACAAAAGTTTGTGTCTACATATTACATATTACCAACTTCAACACAATTAATTACTGAAATTTTCATTTAAAATAAGAAACTATTACCTTAAGTATTGCTGCATCACTAGAGTTGCAACGGAACGCAATCTGTTTTGTGACTTGTAGAGAGCATTCACCAAGCTTAACGTAGTCTCCAAAAAAACCAACGCCATTGGATACACCATGGATACATCATGTAACAAAATTACAGAACTCTTCAATTTTAAATGGTACACCATAATAGGACTGGGAAATCTGTCCAAACACTCAGCATACGACTTGGGATGCACTCCGATGAGCCCATCCTCCCGTGTACTGAACTTGATGTATTTCTTTCCTGACTTTCGATTATATTCAACAGTCCTGGGGAAACAAGCAAAATTTTTACAAAAATATAAATACTACAACACATTTTCTTTTAAAGAAGCTATACATGCAATTCAACTATATATGTTCCCATTATATTAGATTTCAATTTATAAAATTTTGTCCTTTTGATATAGTTTTAAAAACCAGATTTCAGTAGCAAAGCTGTTAACTTGTTGAAAGAATGCACTAGCCAAACAATGCATACTATATGTTCAACACAATAAATTACTTTAAAAAACTATTTCTGGTAATAATAACAGCACAAAATTTATGAAATAAATGATGATCCCATAGAATTAATAGTTATCCTTCCCTGGTGGTAATTATAAACAAACTTTGTGCCAAACTGTATAAGCATCATTCACACAGTTGTACAAAACATTTGATGTATGATACATTGTCTGATTCTACTACACACGCGACATCGCCTCATCATCTGAACATCCCTTCACTTCAAAAAGGTGTTCTGGAATTTTATTTTTTGTAATCACAACTTCTTTGCTTGCAGAACTATTAACAAAGAAATACATTCACATCTACTGCTACAAACAGCCATTATCAAGCTTGATATGATTATACAAAATGAAACAATTTTCAGAGCACACTAACAAACTAAAAGAGATGTTACAGAAACAAGTCATAAGTTACAAAGTTCTGATGTAACTTACCTCTCTAAAACTCAAAATACAAAATATTGTTGCAAAGCTCTTTTTTTGGGTTAAGCTAATTTTTCAGTAAATTATGTTAATTTTTTTTGTTAAGATTGGATTTAGAGCTGTTTTAGCCCTTTGGTTGTCCTTGCGAGTTTTGATCCATATTTTTTGTTCGAATGCAGATAACTTTTTGAGTTTGTTTAACAGTGCAGTCAGTTTTGGGATTTCTGGAAATTTTTTTTTGAGAGTAGTTTGTTTTGTTTAGTGAATTCTTTATCTTAGGACGTGTTTGGCTTTAACTTTGGTAGTTGTATTTTTTGTGAATCTAAACTTTTAGTTTTATTCCAAATTCATTAAAAAGCTCACCCAGTTTATAGCCAGTTGGCTTTAGGAAACTTCTGCTTAGTTCAGGGCCTTGCGATCACGTGTCATGGTCGTGAGCTGATGCTGAGCTGGGGTTTCATCCGGCCGGGACATGGAAAGGATAGCAGTAAGCGTGGCGTGACCATGAAGTCTCTGAGTGCGGACGGTTGAAGGACAGTCGTGCATAGTTCTAGAGTACCCCAGGGGGTAGAGGTTGCACCATGTGGATAAGGCGAGGGGCAAGCGGCGGTGCATTTACGCTGACGCTTGCCTAGTAACTACTACGCAGCAGCATGGGTGGCATGCCGGGTCGTTTGGGGACGCTGCTGAATCTAGAAGAGTCGTAGCAGAACCACCAAGCAGAACAGACATAAGAAGTGCATAGGATATCGACCGATAGGCTGGAGGAGCCTACAGGACAACCTCATCATGTAGTTTAAAAGCTAAGTGTATTTGTTTTCTGTAGTTTGTTGTTCCAGTTAATTTTGGTCCTCTGATTTTTTTAGTTTTACAGCATGACACAGAGAGTAAATTATGGTAGTCAACAGCCTTTCTTATAAGAAGTTTTAAGTTTGAAGTGTAAAGAATCTTGTGTTGAGAGTAATTAAAAAAGTAGTACATGGTGTGAAAGTACATGGTGTGATGGGTAAAAACCCGCTTAATAAGGTTTAATTTTTGAAGCCCTAAAAGTTTTTGCCGCAGTCAGCTATTTCTCAGTATTCATTTGTTATTTTCGCATTGATGAGAAAGGAAGACAGAGTTTAATGGAGAAGTAAAACTTGCTCTTTTCCTCTCCTTTATTAAATGGCCATTAGGGTGTAGCACCGTCTTAAAGAAATGTGATAAGAACCTCATTTAGCTGTCGTTAAGTTCTAGTTGTTATCTTGGTGTGATGTGTTGAAAATTTTATTTTTTTGGTTGCATTTTCCATCACGCCGTATTGAATTCTGCCTACTGAAAATCATGTTAGATAGAGAAGTTTCTTGCTGTTTCTTGTTTTTAATTAATGATTGTGAAGAAAGTATTGAAAACTATTTATTTTGATGGCAGTCAGTTGAAGTAAATTTAATGATAACTTGAAATTTAAGTGCTATGACTTTATTGCTAATAGACGAAACAGTGTGTAATTGCCTGAGTTGCATGTTAGCAAGAGAAACAAATGTAATTTTTCAGTTGTGACAAACTTTTGTTCAGAAACCTATGGAAAAAAAAAAATGTAGAAAAGACTTTTTTAAAGTTATTTTGAAGTTTATTGGTACGGCATTAGTATCTGACAATATAATTTTTCATGTTTGTTTCAAAATACTCCATGAAGCCATTTTTTTGTGTTATTGATTTTTTTTTAAAATAATTTTTAAAACCTAAACTAGAGGCCGAGTTTTTCTAACGAACACATTTATGAAAATTTTGAATGTTTGAAAGTAAGACTAACTGAAATTTGTTTTACTCAAATCTTATTCTCTCTCTTTCTTTTTTTTAAATTCTATAATTGTTAAATGTCATCACATGTTATTGTTTTGAAATGAGAATTTATTGAGATTTATTAAAATTTAAGATTGTTTGAAAATTTTACTCTTTCGTTTGCTAGAAGGTACACCCCCCCCCCCCCTTCCCTATATTTTTTTTACTAAAATTTGTTAATTTGGTATTTTGAAGTGTTCTACAACATTTTGCAATTTGAATAACAGTGGACTATTACCTTTCTGGAATCAGGTAAACCTGATATATTATTCTCAGAAGTTTTCAATTATAAGAATGTTTTTTATATATTTTTATTAATTTAATTTAAATTGGATCTTTGGAGATAATTAATTTTAGTTATCCTTTTGCATCAGTGACTTGTCCAGATTACTGAGTATCCTCTTGCTTTTAATTTGACGAGTGAAGTAGCTCTACCTGTTTACTGGTTTAGATGTTTTAGAGACGTGTCCTTAAGTTGAGTGCTTGTTTTAGCCACCAAAGATGAGTTGGTGTTTTTTTTTTATACTGACAATGAGTTGTGAAGTTGTCTAGATGTCAGGGAAGTGAACCCCTTTAGGAATTTATTTTGAAGTTAGCTACTTAAGTTTCTCGCATATCTTCAGCTCTTGATTAATTTATTTAGCAGTCGAAGATGAGTACCTTGTAGTGAGAAGTGGAACTGTTGGTTTGATGAATTATTGTATCCCCCCCCCCCCCCAACATAGGTTGTGTCGTTCACTTGGAGAGATGTTTATTTTTGGACGTTTTATTTATAGCCGTAGTTTTCTCTTCATTTCATATGGCGTAGTCTCCGGGTAATTTAAATTATTTTGGTGTTTATTATTTGTATTAAATTTCTCCCCCCACCCCCTCTATTACCACATAACGTCACAATAATCAATACTACATTACGTTCTAATATCCAATTGTAAAATAAGTGGCTGGATATTTACATAACCTTTAAAACCAAATAAACCAATTAATTAATTAAAATGGTAAAGAAATTATACAAAAATATGATAAATGTTTCAATGGCAGCTACCAAATACGTACCTAGAGGATGAAAAGCACAAGAATAAAAACTTTGAGACAAAAATCACACATTTACTTATACATTTCCTTGCTCCTTTTTTCAGTTAGTAATGTACATATTTCAAAATACACTAACCATTTTTTAACTTAAATACACTTACTTGAAAATCGCAATATTAGGGTACAGACCAGCACAAATTATGGCATTCACAAGCGCCATATTGCTTGAATTGACATTTGCATCTTCAGCCATAAAGTTTTTACTGTTGAGGAAATTCATTTCCCACAAATAGTAGGCAAATTGTCCTTTCATCGCTCTGCAACAATTTTAGTGAAAGACAACATAAACACCTCTTTTCAGAGATTAAAAAAATATTACAGGTACTAACACAAGTACACGTTAACATGCAAAAATTTGCTTAACCATTATGTTATGCTGTTTGTATGACAACAAAGAACAATTATCATTGACATAATTTTAGCTCGACTTCCTAACACTCAAAGGCATGTATATGGACACTACATGCAATTTTCTCACAAATTAAAAACAATACCTTTTTTTGGCTTACGAAACTCATACAATAAAACCCTGATTTTACAACAAAAACAGTGATTTTATCAAGCGAGTCTTGGTAACTGCCAAAAAAATCCCACAGATATTTTTAGAGAAATAGAAATACCCCCAAAACAAGTACAAAAAATCACAAGGAAAATAGTTTAAAAATACATCTGTTGGCCCACAGCGATACAATATTATTTTGTATGTGAATGTATAAAATTTGCAACAATATTTTAGAAATTATAGCCAGCATGAAGTAGGGGTAACAGGTGCCAGCCACTTGTAAAGCAGGCTTCGTGTAATATATGACACATCACAAAGGAATGCAAGCCTCTATCCTCTGAAAACCATCACAACTACTTTCATATGCTCCAATCCTACAACCATAGAATCAGAAGGCAATATGGCCACGGGTGTCCTGTGGTAAGCCAGTCATCGTCCGACCCTGAACCACACTTTTCGAAGGGCGAGCTATCCGGTGAATGCGGTGGCTAAGCAAGCATTGTGACGTGGTCATCCAGGAACCATCGGACTGTATGTGCCACACCGCAATCACAAATTCTCCTGAAGGTACAGGGCCCCATGCTGGCCCTGAAGATGATTACCTCTGCGATGTAATGACTGCTAGTCAGTGTGACATGCCACTGGTGATGTGACCCATTGTAGCCCACACCACAGCTGCACCCCTCCAAGGAATAACAGTTATACACTGTCACATGCCACTGGGATCGCCGCCAGTGTATAGATGCACCTGTGCAGCTGCTTTGCACACTCCACGTGGAAGTGCCTCTCGCTGTTCCTCTGCTGCCTGTGCTGGAGGATGTGACCACGCACCCTGGCCACACAAAGGATTGGTGTTGTGCCCCTCCCCCTTCCACACACCATGCCGCGCATTCCTCGCTTGCCTTGGTCAAACAATATAAAAGGGACACTGAGCCACATTCTTAGTTTTGTCTGTCACCATGGCCTGTCTCCTGGCTACATCTTAGCGTTCCTGCTAGTCAGTTGGCATGTGCCATGCATTGATATCGTCCGCACCTGCTATACACCTTCATTATAGGAGTTACCCTCGCATACTGCAAGATTGATAACTGCACTTTTCAATTAGGTCCTGCCCTTCAGGTTACCACTTGGGTACAGGCTGCAGTGTCTCTTGTATAATTGTGCATCAATCAACAAGCACACAGAACCAAAGTCTGGCTCTTCTTTATCTCAGAACCTGCATCCCGAGCTGAACAAATGTGATGTTCGTAATGCGTGCTTTCAAAATCCCAGCAGTGAGACTCAACAGTTTGAAATAATCTTGTAACAATTCCAGAATAAAGTCTGAAATATTGCCTGTGTGAAACAGTGGAAAGATTGCCACAGCCTGAAGACATGTATGCACTGACTTCACAAGAATTCCATAAAGCAGCAGTGCAACTATGGACATTCCTAAACATGGTCTTCTCCTAGGAATTAATTTTGGTGGGAACAGACTTTCCAATGCTCTCACTGCTCATCAGAAAAGGTGAGGGAGACCAATTATAACAGCACATAACAGACGGGGTATTTAGCATCAATGGGAGTGAAGTAAGAAGATGGAGCAGCAGTGAAATGCAGTGTTAGGCAAAACAGGAGTACACCTTAAAAAGAAATCAGTTAAAGGCAACAACCATGTTTCCTTACAATCTAAAGGTTTTCTGGGTCATTAGTAAACTGGGTAGTAATATATCACAATATTACGAACACTGGATGGACCAAAATATTGTAAATGAAAATGCTATGAAAAAGCGACACTGATTATTCAAAATACATTTACATTTTCCTCCCTCCCCACATCACAATCACTCCCTCTCACTATTTCCCGGTCTTTGCCTCATCTCCTCACTCTCTGAGCTACTTAGTTAGTATCTCTTCTTTGGTCTTCCTTGAGGTCTTCTTCCACATTGTACTTCAGTTCCAACATCCTACTCTTGTCACTTTCTATCCTCTTGACATACCCATACCACATTATTCTTGCATCTTCTGTGATCTCTACCAGCCCCTGTAGCTAAATGGATGCTAACCTAACAAACTTACAAACTTGATTTTCAGAACATAAGCAATGTAATTAGATTTACATTAGCAATGTTTTTTTATGCAGACATTTCTTATATACTGAAATACAAGATTGTTAGGTTGGCCTTCATTTAGCTACAGGGGCTGGTGCAGATCTCAGAATAGGCAAGAATGAGGTGGTCTGGACACATCAAGAGGATAGGAAGTGACAAGAATATGATTTTGAAACTGCAGAATAAAGGAAAAAGACCACAAGGAAGTCCAAAGAAGAGATATGAGGAGTAAATAGCTTGAAGAGTGAGAAGAGACAAACACTGGGAAACAGTGACAGGGAGTCGTGGAGATGGGGGGGAAAGGAGTAAATGGAAGCATTTTCCCAAGCTTTGTGAAATATCAAAGTAGGTAACTATATATAAAATCCCCACCCCCTTGAATTAAGGGATATTAGCAACAATACTTAGGATGCTTTGCATTGAGCTTATGAAGGGTGATAGTTATACAGTAATACCTCGTTAATTCAAAGCAGATTAATTCGAAATCATATATAATTTGAAGTGCGTATTCGCCCCCAAAACGGAAGAACAGGATTTTCTATGCTTTTAAGTTTGGTTCATTTGAAATTCGCCTTTTATGTAATCTGAAGTTGGATTTCATCCAAAAGTGTATGTGAAGTTCAGATTAATTAATCAAAGCTATAATAATTATGATGATAAACATGCAATCGCCTACACTGTTGCGAGTGCGCGCACATAAACCAGCAATGGGTGGCGGCACGGCAATCAGCTGACGCAGCTACTGCTGCCGCCCGCCATAGTGATGTCATTGATCGTGCCAGAGTTTTCACGTCTGTTGAGTGGTTTTCGTCGCCTCTTCCGCCCGCTGAGGAGGTGAAAAGATGTGACAGCTAGTGCCATGCACTACGTGAAGTTAGGGAGAGTATGAAAAAAGAAAATTCCTGGCTGTCTGTTGTGACAGTTGGAGGGAGGAAGGAAACTTGGTGAGGTGTGGACGTGGCTTGATGATGGAGAGAGAAAAGAGAGTAGCAGTTTGGACGTTGCTGGAGGATAGGAGGAAGGAAGCTAAGCTGTGTGGGTGGCGTGGCTAAGGGGAGGGATGACGGCCATCCGATGGAGGGTAGACTGAAAATGGTGTGAGAGGGGGAGCGAAGAAGAATGGAGAGTGTAACCTTTTCAGAGGCCAGACCCAGCTTAGCGAAGGGTGTTGCTCGACAAAAAAACCGCACAGCACTTGGCTCCAGCGCCCGGTTGCTCGGCCAGGCAGCATGGGATTGTGACAACATTCGCCAGAAGTGCATTCAGCCAGAAATGCATTCATAGTAGAGGGAGCAAGAGGATTCTGGCTACCACGGCTACAGTTTTTAACCAAACTTTACCATTTTTTTTGTTAATTATATTTTGGTGTAGCAATTAAAGGCAACAATTACAACACATATATTTTACTGCACATGAACATATAATTAATGACCAAGATAAATGCAACAAACATATTTTTTGGGCTATTTACTTCAAATTTTTGCCTTTTTTAAACCAAAAATTTTATGACTCACCAAACAGGGTTGTAACTTAGAGAGGGTAGTTATTCCCGGGGCCGTAGTTGTGTTTACTTTGGAAAAGGAAAATGTGTTTTTCTTTAATACACATAAACTGTTTTTTAAATTTGACAATTCAATATTATGTGGTTCGAAGTCGGAAAATTACGTCTCAAGCACTTTGAATTAGCGAGGTTTTACTGTATAAAGTTATAATACCGGTATTCAAAGATTTACAACAGAGCCAATAATTTTATTATCTGCACAAAAGATTAATAATACAACCAACTAAAAACTGTATTGGATATACAAATTGTACATATGTATATGCATGAATGCATAGGTACTTGCATGCACAGGCATGTATGTAGGTATGTGGATTGGGACCAATGCACCATCATATGACCAATCAAGCTCAGTCGATCAAACACATTCAAAGTTCAAGCAAGATTAGGCCATTCACGGTTATTTCACACTTTTCAAAACCCTGCTAAAGTTCTACTTTTGGTTACCGATTACATATCCTTCCGCTACATGTAAACATAAACACTGCCAGTTGACTTCTATGTTTTAACTGTCAAATGCTTTGTTTAATGTTTTCACCTATTTAAAGAATTCTGTCATATTTCAAAAACCATTTTGTACGAATGTTCACAATTTAGGCTTATAACAACTAGGGATGGACCGATACCGATACATTGACAGATTATCCCAAAATCTGTATTGGTTATTATCGGCCATGGTCCAACCAATTAATTTCATCAACCCAATGATTTAATCATCACAGCGATTACAGCACTTGGTTATCTTGCAGGACATATTTTCACAAACAAAGAATTTTATTTTTGCAACCGAAAAACTATTTTCTTAATTTTATTTTTATCTTTTAGTAACAGGTGATTAAAAATAAAATGGAAACTGATATGGCTGGCTTTGGTGTTTCTATATAATTAACTCTATATAAGCCATACCTGGTGAAATTCGTAAAATAAAATGTATTTAATACTGGTATCTGGTTTTTAGGTAGTTAAAATTCATTTGTAAAAAAAGTTTTACTGCTGCAGTATTCATTGTCATACATTTTCATTCCGTAAAGATCAACTGTATATGGATCTATTGCTCACACATCGCGTGTACGCTGTTCACGGTAAAGTGAGCAATTTTTAAGGGCCTTGTAAATTTTTTCTTTCCCCCACCTTCTATCTTCCTGCTGCTTTTTAACATAAACATTGCAATGTGACCAATAAACACAGTGTGTATATATTTCACCACACTTACGAGTTAATGCCTGAGGCTACATTAAAATATATTTATTAGTGGTTAATGCCTGTTAGCAAGGCCTTAAAAAGTGCTCACTTTACTGTGAATAGCCTATATCAATACTATTTTGTTAGCAGCACGACACAATTATTAGTAGGAATGTCCAATGTCGATATATAAGGTGGACAGAATCATAACTACGTGTATTTTATTTATAAACGAACATCTCTACCCAAAAATGTTGGTGATATGATGAAAGTAAATAGTATGTAGTATATATAAAGCAGATGAATGTAATTTATACACTGAACATGTGTGTAGTATTTATAAACACTGCAGTTTTTACTCATCTTCTGTGTTTTGTGGTTATGTTCTTGACAAATACAGCATTTGCAACTACTGGGCCAGGTTGGGAATTGCAGCCACCTGCTTACCAAAAATAAATACTATTTTAGATTGTGTACGGAGTTTGATAAAGAGAATTTTTTTTGTGCTAAACTGTAATGTAAACAAAAAAGTTACGTTTGGGGGTGTTTTAAAGTTACTCACACACTATATATGTATGTGTATATATATAAACCAAATTAAATAATTAGTACTGGCACTATCGGTGGGATCGGACACAAAATATCAGTACAGAGGAACCCTCTTATAAGGTTCTTCAAGGGTCCGCAAGAAAGTGACACTATAAGAGGGAAACAAAAATTCAAGAAACTGGACACCACGAAATATGAAAATATACAACGTAGTAAATACACAACTTTATAAAATGAACTGTAATACTCGGTATTGAAGACTTTGCTCAGTTTGATTACTTTCTGTTTAAATGAAGTGTTTATTTTTCCGATTGTCCATTTGTTTACACTTGAAAGCCCCAATGCTTACGTTTTATCCGCAACATTACCTATATTTATTAATTCAGTGACTAGACAATCCTATTTTATTTACAGAGAATATTTTCACAGACTGTAAAAGATTTGTGTTGGTGATTCTTACAACTAAAAACTAACTGCTTATGTACATAACCTAAAACTCGGTAGAAATATATATAATTGGAATAATTTTAATTCGCTGGAAGTTGTTCTGTGTATGATTGAGTGCAGTTTCTGAACACAATTTTACATCTTCTACCACTAGAACGAACAGTTTCACTTTATATGCTTTTATTGGAAATTTATTTGAAATCGCACAAAGAGCCAATGAACAGTGCTAGCTTTGTACATTGTTTCAATATAAATTGTTGTGAGGAAGCGTGGGTGTAACAGAAGCGACACTCCTTCTTGTATGTCGTGACCAGCCATGTGAATCAGATGCTCTGTAAGGAGGTCTAATATCCCGGACTTTTCAAGAGACTGCTGTGATGGGTCAGGCTGGTTATCTATGTTTTAACTATGTGAGTTGTTCATTAGGAGTCCTCAGCATTAATTAAGAAGTGATGCTAGGTTAGAGGACAAGTGAATATTGTGCCACATGGTCCCGAAGATGCCGAGGCTGATTACTCTGAGTTCAGTCCAGGACTCGAACCATCAACTCCGAGGTAAAACTAGGCCAACTTCATCGTAAGCAATGAGATACTCTACCAGAGTTTCGGCAATGTTTAATTGTGTTTAAGAAGAAATAGTTCATTCTAAATTGAACTGATTCAGTATTAATTTTGAAAGTGCAGCCTGTCACAATAAAATGCAAAAGACTGACAAATTACGATTTCGTACTTTCTGCCTCAGTAATCAAATGTAAAATTAAAGAACTGATTTTGCCCATCATGGTTTTATCCAGTTTTGCTGCAGAGAGTCTGATTGCTAAAAGTTACAATTTAAATTATTGTAATTTCTTCTGCACATTTGTAAGATCGCTACACAGTCAGACTAAACCTGAGTTTCATATTTCTAGTGCTTGAGTGTGACAAGGGTATAATTAATTTTGTTTTATGTTGTATTAATATGTGTGTCACCTAGTTTGAATTTTAAGTAAATCCTGCTAAAATATGGAACTGAGTTGCGTGTTTATGATTGGCTTAATAATGTCTTTGCACGCAAATACTGAATCAAAATCAAAGGAATGATTATCCACAAATTCTCTCTGATTGAAAGTATTGCTGATGTGCTGGACTCCCATCAGTTTGATGATACAGAGGTTGTGGCATACTGACGCCACCTGATTTTAATCTATATCACACACTGCTAAGCGCCTGGCGCCTACTCATTGAGCTGAATGACATATATTTTTCTGAATATGTATCATTGTGAATTTTCTGTGCCAATCCAGCAAGGCTGCTTTGTTTTGTATTTTATTTAATGTTGCTGAGAGTACTGTGATATTGGGAGTGTAAAATATTCCACCCAAACAAACCCCATGAGCCCCGAGATATTACAAAGGAATATTTTCTCACTGATGTGCAGAAGTAGGCTATGTTACCCAAAGACAACACCTACACCACCCATTGCATTAGCCCCATTTGGAGTTAAGGTCTCGCCCAGTAAGCCGGAAGAAAATTCAGCTATTTTTATTTACTCAGTCCTCCAACTCTCAGTCAAATACAGTAGAACCTCTCTATTACAACCCCTCACAGTTCCCGAGAATAGGGTTGTAATAGAGGGGGGGGGTTCCCGTAATAAAAAAATCAGAAAATTTTGGGCCGGTTTGGACCCATCTCTAACCCACATGCCATCAAACTTGCCATTTTTGCATGAAGTTCATGTTCAATCGTCTCTAGCACATAAAAAAACCACTTTTAAAATTAAATATAAATACATATGTATATTTTAATAGCTGGACATCTCCTGATTAATTTGATACCCAAGAAAGGTATATTGGAACACTCCTTGTTGTAAAAAAGGCCTAAACACAGTATGACATGGCCATTGAAAGTGTGTGAAAAGATTAGACTATGTATTGTTAAAATATAAAAATATCATTAAAGATTATTATGCAGGTCTCGTGGGTCATACAATACTATGAGGTACATAGCAATCAAAAAGTTTGGGTGGCGCTGCGCAATACGTGTATGTGCACCGTGCTCTCGCTTTGGTCTGGCCGTTTCATTGCTAGAAAATCGGACGTATTATGCACAAAGCAGTAACTTAAAAACACTGTTGGAGATGCCTTACGTTTGAAGTAAAACACCTCACTTTATTTATTGATAATAGATACATTATTTAGATTAAATCACTCGTGTGCTGCTGTCGCACGGGCCTAGATCCTCTGGCTGTGAAGTATGCTGCCCTGGCATCATGCTCAGCTGCTGCTCATACCGGTGCAGACTGCCTCGCTGCAAGATTACTCGTGGGAATACAAAAATCTAGTGCGGCCTACTTGAAATATTAATTAACACAAAATTCTGACGTGGCATATACATACACATGGCCTAACTCGCCAAAATAAATTGCCCACCATAAAAATTATCACCTTACGTAGGTGCGGTTTGGGGGGGGGGAAGAGAGAAAGAGAAAGATATATATACACACATGCACACACACACACACACACACACACAGTGTGAGAGAAAGAGAATGACAAGCGCCGCTCCACCTATTTGTTTCTTCCACGGATAAACAAAAGCATCATGCCACTACTGCTTACGTATTGTAATTTGTGTTGATATTTTTAACGGTAACAATAAAATATGTTTCCTCTAATACTACCTCAAAATTTTAATATATTAATAGGCAACATTTAATTTACAAATAGAGTACCAAAAAGTAGGTTTAAACAATATTTTATCTGTGAACTCTTTCTTACTAGCGTTGCAAACACCTCGTTACTCTCACTGCTTTTAATTCATATTTAATACAAAACCAATTTATATTAAGTTATAGGAGACACTAATTTAAAGTTTCATTTATTCAAGTATTCAGTACTTTAAAGTTAATCACAGTGTTTTATATTTGTGGTATACAAGTTAATGGAAGAAGAAAGAAAGAAAAAATTGACATTTTACGCCTAGGGTGATTTTTCAAAGATTTCTTTCAAAACAGTCGAAGAAACCCTGAATGGACTATATGTTTGGTGACATGCCTGGTAGACCAAACACTAACCTAAGCAGGTACAATGTGTGTCCTGAAACCAAATGTTCCTGGCAGAAGTCTATCTTATCTTCTTGCGATATGGCCTCCTCCCACTGCCTCATGGCTTCAGCCACAGCCAAATGGTCACTGATATGTCCTTTCAGAAGTTTCTTTTTTGCTTCTTTCACTTCATTTGCAGCATTCTAAAAAAAATAAAAAATAAATAAAAATAATGTAACTTAAGCATGCAGGCATTAATATTGTAAATATTAGAAATATTGTGAGCTAATATATATATGAAATCCAATTTCATACACAAGTAAAACCTGTAGGTACATCCACATGAAAACGCACAAGCCATACCTAGCATATACCTGTGCTTTATAGGACTAAAACCCAAAACCTTCTAGATGGTGAGCAGGATGTAAACACACACAACCATTAGGGGAGAAAAAATTGAGCCAGGATGCCTTCCAATGGCAGTAACGAAACACGCTTCTGCAATTTAAATATTAAAGTCTTTAATATTTATTTCATCTAAAGTATTTTCTTACTATGAGAAATGTGAATTTGATAACTCATTATTTACGTGTTAATAACACCATCATACCAGTACAACTACATGTTTTCTTCTTTCACTTTGAACATTCCCTTTTCAACGTATATTAAGGTTCATTATTGTCATTGTTGTTTATTAATGTGTCACGTAAGGTAAACCGACCACCACATATTCACCCCAAAGGAAGTACACGCACACACATCTTAAGAGGCAACCCAGAGGTTGATCAATTTCGGCAGAGCCCAAAACATGAGGAATACTTCTATTCCATCTTTGGAATCAAGCTGAATTGGTGGCTTCCTACTCCGCCTGACGGAGGGAAACCTTCCATCCTCACTTGAAACTCTGTGGAAACTCACCTAGGAGTATTGTACTCTGAAACTCATGCTAGGCTGGAAAACGGCTAGGCGAAAAGGACACAGTGGAAGTGATGTGGCCAGACATGCTCTTAGAAGTACACACTAATCCGCCAGTTATTTGCCCAGCTTTCCCTTACTGGATTTAGAAGTTTTGTTATCAGTGGATTCTCTTTACTCATGGCCTTATGACTCGCCCACATAAGATTTTCAAGAAGTTTAAATTAAAACAATCCTTAAAGAGAATTGAAAATGAGGTCAACTATACTACTTTCCCTGATTCAGAAACTGAGAATCCATTATTCACACCTCCCATACGATTAGGGAAACAAACCTCTTTTGAACACCTACTGGAAGTACATCGTGATATTGCAGTCTTGGGACGGAATCCCAAACACCTTCCCGAATCTTACACTACCATTCCTTCCCACCTACCACAATAACCTGTGAGCTGCACCAGCACAGCTCCGCCGCAGCCAGCGTTGGGCACTGTTCGGCCACTGGCTGCACCCCAGCAGAGACCAGCAGCAGAGAGAATACAGACGCAGAGCGGGCAGCGGGTAAAGATGCAGAGGGTCACAGCGCCAGTATCACTAGACTTCATTCCCACTCGTAAACCAACACGACCCGTGTTGTACCTCCTCTGCTAACGTAAGATCTGTGTACCGCAGATCATTGGAAGTGAAGTTCACCCTAGGGGTTGTAATCCCCAAGTTCTCAACCCGTCCGAACGCTTGCAAGACTGTTAAATAAACATATCCTCCCAGCATGGGGATACCTGATCCCCTCCGCAGAATTAGCCAATGGTCTTGAGTGGAGTGCAATTCCTGTTGAAGCTAGGGTTGCATTCTATTCACCTTCCTGTTTTAGCAACATACTCATAGAAGGGGTACAGAGGTTTCATTCCTTGCTCCGCCCATGCCAGACTAGGCATAATTATAACTAGAGTTGTTCCGATATCATGTTTTCTGATACCCATACAAATACCCCGATACCAATGCCTATTCGAGTGCCCTTCATACTGAATTTTAGAAAAAGTAAAACTTTAAATAATACATTTTAAAAATTTCTCCTAAACATGTTTAAATAACGACAGTAACATCTCAAAATACTGTATATAATTTATTGTAATCAGACACAAAATGCAAACTGACCTAAAACTTTCAAACCCTCGGTAAATGAAAATTATGATGTCAAATGTAAATCAAATTTTGAATGTCCCGCACGCACTCTTACAGCAAGAGTGCACAGAGAAGTTAATGATCGGGCAGTGTGTTCACGGCGGCTGGAGAAGTTGTGGTGGTGGGAGGCTTACCCCTCCACACGCCACTACATGTTGCCGACATCTTGCGCCCATGGCAAATGTCTGTCTTTTAAAGTAATTAATTATTTATATTTTATTGCAAAGAAAACTTGTAATTTCGAGACAGAAAAGAATTCAGAAGGTGCTTATAATTGATTTCTTCACCGTCTTTAATAATTAATCATTCAAAACCACCTGTTATGAGTTACACTGCACTCGACTGTGCTTACCTTCCCATTATTACATGACAAAAGGTGTCAAATAGACCCTTACATTTGATCAGTTTATTCAAAGATGCATGTCTATTGAAATAAATTAACATAAATCCTCAGATTTCCCCGCAAGAAGTTACTGAAAATGAACTTCATACACTTATAATACAAGTCGCTCTATCGTCAAACAATTTTTGATTATAAGGGGAGAATATGCGTCTGGGTATATAACTTTATTCGCAAAGATGCTGCCCCTTGAGCTCAATAAATATTATGTTTTAAAATCATCATGTTAATTTTACGCCATACCTATACAATGAAACACCGACCTTACTGGAAAAAAAAACCTTTAACCAGAAAAGAAAACATCTTTGCAAAGAATAATACCTCGTTAAAATGTTTTGCGTAACACTTTCAGGCAAATACATTTGCTTTGAAATACAAATGATAATAGGTGCAACTATTTTGAGCAACACATAATGTTGATAAAATTATGTTCGCGAGGCACACATTTGATCTAGGCCGACGAGTGAAGGCAAGGCAAGTGAAACGGAAATGGTCGTTAAGAGATAGAGGACGTGCTTTATCTTTTGCTAGACAACTTCACTTCTCGGCTGTGTGTATGGCATGTATGGGGAGGAAGGAAGGTTAGTGGCTGAGAGAGACAGAAAGAGGGGCAAGAGAGGATGCTAGGTCACCATGCTTATTGCTATGAGTAATAACTTCCCCTCTTGTTGGCATGTAAGGGAAGCACTCCCTGGAAGGGAGACATCTGTGGTCACGCTTACCCTGGGGTTTAATTCCCCTCCTCCAATTGAGGTCTCTCAACCTAAACAGCGTCACCCAAACTCTTCTAGCATGCGAAGGTTCACAACCCAGCCAGGCAATCAATTTAATCAATTTATAGACACTCAAGGAGAGAACTAAAGTTTTAAACCAATAGGAGGGAATCAATGCTTGGTACTAGCCACTTTCCAGTATTATAAATAAATGACTATGACTCATCAACCATCATGTATGTTACGTAACCCAAGGAAGGTCAAAGCCAGAGTAATTCACGACTGCCTACAGGATTGCTCCCAGCCTAGTGAGTGATAACAGACACGTGAATAAAACCAAGCAACATCAATCACGAGTGCCGTTTAGATCGCCAGTATCTTGGAAGGCGATTCTAGACACGTAAATGAGATATTGTGAAAGCTATCAAGATGCATTCCCCCCTACCCCCACCTAGGCCTCACACTAGAGGGACGTCACATCTCCCACCACAGTCCCGGTGAGGACATGGTTAGCGCACTACAAAAGACAGTGCACGGCCGAGGACAGGAGTGGTCTTCTCCAGTAGCTTGCCTCAACACTTTGTGTGCTGGGGCTCTACTGACTGCCAGGTCTTCTAGACCTTCAACAACCACCAATGGCTGCCACCGCCAGTTACCAGAGGCTTCTACAGCCTCCACCATTAGTACTAGAAGCTCCATTGGCTTCAAATCACCATCTGCAAGCCTGCAGACACCATCACACCTTCCGTTGCCATTCTTCTCAGTTCAGCAGCCACCTCTACTTGCTGGTAGACAACTACACCCACTGCCCTTAAAAGTAGTGGTCCCCTTTTTATAAAGTCTCTTCTAGACATCCCTTGGTTAGAGTAGCTGCGACTGAGTTGTTTTCATGGCCGTCAAAGTCATTCGCCATCTTGATTAGTCTAGGAGTAGGTCACCATCCACCTGTTTACCGTAGGTTACTTCCAAATCATACTCTGATTGGTTAGGAGAGAGTACGCGTCACCATAATTATTATGGCTAATAAATACATCTCGTTCCTATCCCGAGTGTGTTTCTGTTCTAGGGGTAATACCTATAATCACTAGAAACTATATCTTTGTACGTCAACCAAGACCGGGTGTTACAAGTGTACGAACTATAGAGTAGGATTGCAGATTCCCTTCAGGAAACTGTACATTAGAACACACACCAACTTTCAACGTGCACTCGTTCTATACACTCCGGTGGATAGAAAGTTAGAGCCACAAACACTAGGTACTCATTCAAGAGGGGCGAGAGAGACAGTCCAGGTTGTACTGTTACCGGAACGCTTATGGTGTTGGAAGGAGTATTTGCCTGGGTCTGATGGCCTAACCCCTGTTGCGACCACACCCAATAGTGGTAGGAAGATAGTCCACACTAATCACCGCTCTAGGTTCGTGCGCCCACGATGAGGGGCTGATTGGAGCACCGGACTCACCATCAACCACTACTGGAAGTACACCTAGCTAGGGTTCGTTTTGAATTTATGCAGATCGAAAGTATCAATCACACCTCTATGCCTTTTCGGAAAAGGCACAGATTTCAGAGGAAGGAGCAAAAGGCGGCGTATACCGCCACCAAGCAAGTGTTGATAACTGACCAATCTGCACTTACCAGAGAAGCCGACCAACCAGTATCAGAACTGCAGACTCACGCACATCCTGGTAAGACAGGTATACTGTGCCTGCTAGTGCCGATTGTGTACCCAGGTGCCAACCTACACATCCGGTGCTAGTTGCTAGCTAGAAACTTACCAATAATTAATAACTTTGGTTATAAACACAGCCTGCCTGACCTAGTGCAAACAAACTACGTGGACAGTGTCACAGTTCCATAAGACAACATGCATCATGCTTACCGATTAGATAGTTTCAACTCTCAGAGTCAGAAAGCCTGAGAACCCACCCCAGTAGTAAAGAAAAATGTTCATGTTTTATTTTGAATTTAAAATAAAATATTACCTCTTAAAGAGAAGTTTAGCGTAAGTATGCTGTATTACAACAATAAAAGAAGGTATATGTACCTACTTTTTTACAGCAGTGTTTTATCTACTAGTGTGAAGAGATAATCCCACATGTATAATTTATAAAGTTAAAAGTTGACAGAAACTACATCTTACCATCGCTGCAATGAAAGGATCCTTGAATGAAAGGCTTGCCGCAACTGCAAAGATAGGGTCAATGCAGCTGAAAATGGCAGCCATCAGAATCATCTTCCCAATGTGTGGGTCTAAAGGCAAATTTGCAAGATGGTATCCCAGTGGCGTCAAGTTCTCTTGCTTATCCAAAGCTTTCAAGTCTTGCAGCAGCTACACAATAACCAGAAAACTTTTCCCAAAACAATTGCAACAAAAAAAAAAAAAAATGTAGCGTTGTATGAATGTGACTTTTTTTCTCACCAAACTAAAATGAAATATATCAAATAAACTTTCATGAATCTGAAACGAAAATGAAAAATAGTGTCTTTAGAGGGCAGCCTTAGTGAAAGATTAACAAATTTCATAACATTTTAGCAAGTTATTCATTAAACAAATTGTTTGCAAAATCAAACTAAAAAAAATGTAGGTTATGGAGTATTTACCACAGGGGTCTTGCCTACATAAAAATTTTCGACTTATGTAGTTATTTCAGTTATAAAATAATGAAAAACAAATGCTTTGCTGCTGCATAAAATGAACATTCATTATAAATAACAGAGAATTAATCAAAATCGAGAATTTTCGTTTTGTTACAACTTTCGGTAACCAAATTTCTCACCAAAACAAAAATGAAATTTGTAATTTTTCGTTTTCGTTATGCTATACCTAATATTCGCACAAATCTACATTAATGATAAACCTAAACTCAATGTATGTAGATATGAAAAATGATTAAAATGCTCACCTTAAAGATGATTTTTTACTACAGTAATTAGAAACTATAGTTGAAGACCAACCCTCGTTAAAAATTTTACAGATAAGTTAACATGTAGTTAAAAAATTTCTTTAAACAGTAAAAAAATTCTAATTTCAAAATGAGTTTACACTATGCATGTCAAGTATATTCAACCAATTGCTGCAAGGACTGCATACGGGAGACCGGGGTACATTTGAACAGGGAACTTACTTATTTGTAGGTAAATTTAAGGTAATGTCATTTCAGTGAAGGAGTTTATACTACTGCTTGAACAGATTGCATGTGTTTCCCTCCAATTTTCACAGTTGGCTATTGTTTAAGGAAATGTTATAAGAAAACATTCACTGTATTATTTGCAACTATTCAAACAAACTCTTTGGCATGTCATTTTAGAGTTAGGAATGTTAGTTTTCATTGGCCAGATTTGTTTTCTCTTTCATTGTATGAGTAGATATTTGAGGTTAAGTTATAAATATACCATTGGGGCACATTTGAACATAGTTTAAATTTGAGATGAGGCATAATTAGGCTATTGTGTTTAATATATTTGCAGTTATTAATATGAGCTGGTGTTGCAGATTCACAAAATGGTTAGAACCTACAAAAGCAAAACGCCTGAAATTCCTGAAGAAGATACAGAGTCTGCAATAAAAGAAGTAAAGGATAGCATATATTTATATGAGGCAGCAATGAAATATGGAATATCTTCTCATGCTACCATATTTTATAGTTTAAAAAATTATGAAGCAGGTGCTGATGGAACTACGGTAACTGCTCCTAAAGATTTTCATTCCAAGTATTCCAGCCAGCAAGTTTTCACAAAGACTCAAGAACCTTATGCTAGTTACGTATGCTATCAACTGTAGCAAAATGTGCTATGGTTTGGCTTAGGTACAAGCAAATAAAGTAATTGGCCTATGACTATGCTAGGACCTGAAATTTGAAATTTTCCCATTCTTGGGCTAAACATATATTAGCAGGGGAAGACTGGCCGCTAGGTTTCATGAAACACCATCAAGAGCTTTCAATTAGAAAGTCTGAGATCACATCACTGTCACATGCAACATCTTTCAACAAAGCTAATGTTTCAGTATTTTTTGATAATTATGAACCAACTTTGATATCCGAAAACTATCATGCCAACCAAATTTACAACTTAGATGAAACTAGTGTTACCACTGTCATTCAGGCTCTAAATTTAATTGCGATGGAAGGAGTTAAGCAGGTAGACCAAGCCGTTTCTGCAGAAAGAGGAGCTAGCATCATACTTTGCAAGACCATCAATGCTGCAGGAAATGCCATGTCCCCTGTTTTCATTTTTCCTCGAGCTAGGTTTTATGACAGTATGATTGCTAATGCCCTGCCAGGCAGTCTTGGCTTAGCGAACAGTCTAAGTATTCACTGGATGACTCAGGAGTTGTTTCTTCATGTCCTTCAACACTTGAAAATGCATACAAGTTGCAGTAAAGAAAATGGAATTTTATTGTTAATGGACAACCATAAAAGCCACTGTTCTCTGGAAGCCGTTTTGTTTGCCCCAAAAAAAAATGGCATTAGAATATTGACTTTCCCAACACACCTTTAGATGTTGCTGTCCTGGGACCGTTCGAAACATGTATGCTGCAAGAACAAAATGACTGGTCAACTTCCAATCCTGGAAAAGCTATTTCCATACATACGCTTCCCCAATTAGTCATTGAAGCATTTGATGTATCCTTTACAAGGAAGAACCTGCAGGTATTATACTAAGTACATCTGAAGCATCATATAGGCGTACAAGACATGAGACAGAAGTAATTCCATCAAAACAGTAAAGTCAAAGAATATCACGCCAGAGGATATCTGACCACATCCAAAAGCAGCACGGGTAGCTAGTGTAAGAGGGAGAAAGAATGGAAAATCCTGTATCTTAACAAGTACGCCAGAGAAACAGCGACTTGAAAAAGAGAGATCAGAAAAAGCAAGTAGGGTTGTAACGATTCCACTTTTCCTCGATTCTCGATCCCAATACCACTCTCGAGTCTCGATTCACAAAATTGTGATTCTTTTTGTTACTGACAATTACTTTACAGAACTAAACCATGTATAGGAGGGTGTGAAATATAATTATTTAAACAAGGCCTATATTAGCAGTAGGCCTATTACTAACATAAATAATATAAAACTTAAAACAGTTTCATATGAAATTTCAAAAAGTTCAAAAGAGGCATAGTATGAGGTAATATTGAAATATAAATAAAAAAATTAATAATTTTGTGTGTGTGTGTGTGTGTGTGTGTGTATAAATTTTCTGGAAATGCCAAGAAAAAAAATATTTACACTAAAGAATTTTAATGCAAAGAAATGTTGACAAACATACATAAACTAGACAAGCATCATCCACACAATATTAGATCCATACAAATTTTATATATATATATATATATATATATATATATATATATATATATATATATATATATAAACCACACGCACACACACACATGCACACCCGCACGCGCACGCACACACTTTTCAGTCCAATTCAGGTATATGTATTTTATGCATTTTTTGCACACTTTACACTCGCCTTTGCACTTTTCTCTTTACATAAAATGTCCAAATGATAGACATTTTACAGTCTTTTACATCGTCTGCAGCATCAGCTATAATTTATTAGACTAGATATTCTATGAAAACAGTACGTTTAATGTATCAATTTAGATATCACTCTCATTTCATGCACTCATGTCCGCGTATCAATGTAAATGAGCGATGTCTCGACCATAGATTACTGCACACATTCTAGTTGTGAGTGTTCAATTCGCACAATTGTTACTAGCGCTTGGAGGCGGTTTGTTGTCAAACTATTGTAGCTTATCTCAAATTTATTCATCTAGAGAATTTCTCGATATTCCCGAGACTTGCGCGTGTCTACATTTTTATAGAGTCAAAGTCATTTTGTGTGTATAACATGGGATAATAGATAATTTCTTGTGGCGAAAGCTCATTTCAGTCTAGGTTATGTATTTGTAGTAATTGTCTATGTCTAGTCTTAGGTTATGTATTTGTAGTAATTGGTTTTTCATACTTCGATTCTTGGACTTCTGATTCTCGATTATACGATTCTTCAAGAATCGAGGTATTGAGGAATCGAGTTTGAATTCCCTAAAAGGAAGTAAGCAGAAGGAAACAGTCATTTGATGACAATGTAAGTAGTGACACCTGTTATGATACAGTATTTCTTTTCATGATTCATCTTCTGATGATTTTGAAACACCTGCTGAAAGAGACACTTCAGCACTGATACTACTTAATCAAGATACAGAATTAAGAGTAAATGACTTTGTTGTGGTGGCTTTTGCAACAAAAAGTTACCAAAATCTGTATGTTGGGAGAATCAAAGAAAACAAAAGAGGAAGGCTTCAGAATAAAATTTATGAGAACACAGGCAGTTCATATTTCCTGAAACAGAAGACACTAGCTGTTAGTAAAACTTATAAAATAATGACACTACCAATACCTTTTATAGCTGGTGGAACTGCAAGGAGAGCTGCAGTTTCAATTTTTCAGAGCTGCAGTTTCAATTTTTGGAGTTAATTTTTCAAACCGTAAAATAATGCAAAATTCCAAATAATTTACCACTATCCACAAATTTCTACAATAAACCTGTATTCACAGAATAAAAATGAAATTTGGTCATTAAACACATTTTACATGGAGTTCCAGAATACTTATTTATGTATAAATTCCCATTACAAGACACGCAAAGGATTCGAAAACATGCTGTAATGATGAGTTCTCGCAAACAAAAATGTAATTTTCATCAAATCACATTTTTTTTTGTGTTCTGAGGTCCGTATAAACAACTTGTTATCAGCTCAATTGGTACAAAAGTAACGCAAAAATGTTTATTAGCAAGGAGTTACAGTAAGACATAATTTCATGCTGTTTGCAACAAGATTTGCGTGTTTGGGTCAGTAAAATAACCACGGCAAAATGTAAACAAATATGGCATACAGTGTGTAGGCCATGTTGAACAACACAGCTTTTTGGGGCATCCCCCCCCCCCCCCCCACATACACATGCATGCACACATACACACACAAGAAGTTACTGTTTAAAAAAACAAACGCAAACAAATGATAAACATTGTAGTATTACAACAAAATACATGTACATAATTTATATAAAATACTTAGAATCAGGGAAATTTGTTACAAGATTGGAATGTTTTCTCATGAAAAGAAGTTTAAAACCTGAGATCAGTTGTATGCACATACATAAAATTATTTTGAATTAGTAAAATTTGCTACAGGGTTGGAGTGTTTTCTCATGAAAAGAAGTTCAAAACCAAAAATCAGTTATAAAATGCAAATTTTTAGAGAAACTTTGATGTCATGTTATTTTTGTGTATTTGCTTGTTTAAATATTGTTGGTTAGAAATTTAATTACATGTGTTTATTTGTATAGTTCGTACTTTAATGTAATGATTATGAACACTATAATTTTATTACAGCAGAATAATACTGTTATTTGTTTGTGTTCTCTACTTTGAAAGTCTGATTTATTATGTCGAGTTTTTGTGACTAAATCAGGAAATTTTTACGACGAAATGAAGAATGTTTAATGACTAAATGTGTTTATTTTATTTACCGTAAAAGTGGGGCCCTATCTAATCACATAGTCAGAGATACAATTTTATTTTAAATATTTATGAATAAAAAAGTTAATTCCATTTAACGAATGACAATACAGTAAATAACTCCAAAAAAAATAAACCCCTATATTTGCTGTTCATGAGCTTGGGTGGCCACCCTGACTACTACCTGCCTTTCACCCCCTCTCATGGAGACAGGCTTAAGTACAGGTTATTGGTTGAGCTGGGGGGGGGGGGGCAAGGGGTAAAGGAATGCAAGGAAGTACCCTACAATCGATACACCAACTACAGTAAACCCCTGATTTTATGACCATAGATTTCTCAACAGTATCAATTTTAAGATAATAATCTTGGGAACCATAAAACCACTTACAAAATGTTTAGATAATACAAAATTGTGGACGAAAATGCACGAAATTGCAACCAAAGTTCATTAAAAATATATATTTGTACAGCAATTAAATATATGGGTTATGTCACTATTTTTAATTGTTAGGCCAGAATTTGTAAAACAAAAAAGTTAAGTGAAAATCCTAATCTTTGTCCAACGTGCACAGGCTGCACACATGACTTGACATTGTGAAGAGAAACTTTGGCTCAAGCACCCCTCTCTCTGTTTATTATAATACGTATATCAGTGTGCAGCTATGCTCAATGTTGCACACATAGAACCAGTGTTAGACACTTTTGATTTCACGAGTATGAATCTTATGAATGTTACAATTTTATGAAGTTATTCTTGGGAACTGTCAAAGCTGAAGTAGTCTAAATTACCCCTCCACAGGCTCCTTTACCTCCACAAATTGGTCACAAGAGGCAGTGTGCAAGAAAAACCATGCTAGTTGCTCGCCAACCATGTAAGGAGAGGAAACAAGGTCACCCGAGGACAGCCAAAGCTTATCCCTCCAAGCTAGATGTTCACAACTTCACACTTTAACAATGCCCGCACACCAGAAATTGTGCATCATAGAGGACAGTTTTATTTGGCAGAAGTCTACACTTCGAGAATTTCAGCAATTCAAAATATATACATATTAAAAAATATTACAAAAACCACATCCTCTGATTTTTCTTTCAGATTCTACTGGGTGCTTGCCTTCAGTTATGTAGCACTGGGGGGCTTGGTGCCTATGCATTATTTGAAGACAAAGACATGTTGTAAATGCCCTTCCATGATTGTTTATTCAGATGACGCATCTCTATTCAAAATGAATTAATATTTAAATAACACATCTTCCCATTTTACTGCAGTAAAATGCTGAAAATGGAGCTTATGCTTGTTAAAACTTATGTGTCATGCAACTTTAATCACTTTTGACAAGAGGAGGTTAAGTACACACTTCTGGGGTAACATTTAATTCAGAACATGTCTAACTATTGAATTTAATTTATACTTATTTTAAAAATTAATCTATTTACACCAGAGATGATTAAACAGGGACTTATAATGCTTGGTAAAAAGTATGTACCACTCAATTTATTAACATTTTTGGACAACAAGGGATGTTAAGTGGATGCTTCTCTGTCTATTGAACTAAATAAATACTTCATTTAAAAAACATATTGGTTTTACATCAGAGACAATTACGTACATACTAACTACATGCCAAAAATGCAATTTAAGAATAAATTGACTTTATTTAGAGGTAAAAAATTACTTGGTTCTGATTTTGCGACACAATTCTTGGGAACCATGAACAGTCACAAAATCGGGGTCTACTGTACCTACTCAAGCACACAGTGAGAACAACACTTCCTCTACCCTGCAACCCTCTGTCCATGGTGGTTGGTACATGGTGGAGCAAACAGAGGTTGGTGAGTAGGGTTATTTACTCTCATTTTCTGTTTGTGTAGGGAGTACTGAGTACACAGTGAAATAAGCAGACATTGTTAAGTAGGATTGCTGGTGTATCCCGAGATCCTTTAGTGTGTCCTGTGAAGGCTTCTGATTACTATGTGCAACAGTCCTGTACAGCGACAGTTTCAACATCCACAGTATAGGGCCCCGGATGAAAATGGAGACACCTAATTTAAGTGCACTCTCTACCACCAGCTAAGGTTTCTTGTTTCCTGCTACCTTTGTGATGTCTCATTCCCCTGCACTGGGTACTCCTTGGGAAAATAACAAGTTAAGGTGTGGTTCTCAGGTGAAAGTAGAGATTGTGGGTAGGATTTGTTTACAGGTTGTATTACAGTTGATGAAAGGAAAATTGTCAGTAGCAGCAGGACTATGCGGGAAGTACTGGAATGGCATTTGAGCAACCCCCTCAGTCCATATAGTGATCCCAGAGTACCTCCTGCTTCCTTAGTTGTGGAACCAAAAGGTGGCAAGGAGATCTCCACGATGATTGTCTTTCGAATAGTATCAATCATCTTCTTAAAGGTAAGAACATTATCAAACAGCTTATTCATGGAAAAAAAAATTTGTTACGGAGTTACAGTATTTAAAATTTCAGCAATATGGTTGTTTAACAATGTAGCTTTCATTTTTAATACTTTTCAGCTAAATTAAAACCGTAAATTATGCTGAAAATGTTATTAAAATGTTATAAACTTTTGATGTGCAAGTTACTCGTGTTTCAAATTATGAAATAACATGCTTAAATACTCCCTGCAAGTTACCTCTGCTCATATTTGTTGGGAAAAATTATTAATTGAAGCTTGGCTTCTATTTCTGTAATATCTTTATTTTAGCATTATGTATATGAATACAGCTAAGTATGTTCACCAATATATATATATATATATATATATATATATATATATATATATATATATATATATATAATATATATATATATATATATATAGTACATACACCAAATATTCAAATTTATTCTTAAATGATCCACACCTCTCTTCATTCCATGCTTTCAAATAGTACCATTAAATATTCTGATACACTACTTACCTTCACTGAGAGTGCTATAACCTTGGGTTCTGGCGAATCCATGACCTTGGTAAGAAATGATTGAGCTTGACCAAGCTGAAGTATTTTCATCTGGAGAATAACTTCCTCCAAGCGTGTGCGCTTCATTTCAGGGATTGGAAATTCAGCCAAGATTGTTTCACGGCCTCGTGAGTACAGATGGTAACAGATACCTGCCTGTACTCTAATAAAAGAATTAAGACTTCATAATCTCCTCTTAAATGAAATTAATGAAGATATTTGGGTGGCTTTAAAATTGAGGTCTTGAGAGTAGATGAAGATGAAATGAGTTGAGTATGGAGCAGTGCCGGAGTGCAAAGGGCGATGGACATGGGAGATCCCTGAGAAAATCTGTCCACCAGCAGCATCGTCTGGCATGATTTACACATGTGAAAATCCGGAAATGACCCCTCCAGGAATCGAACCCGGTTCGCATAGGTGGGAGGCAAGTAGTCTAACCACTACACCACCACGACCCACCTCCCCTTAAATAGTATTAAAATTAAATGCATCCATATAGGTGCGGGCTTCTTATTCCCACAAGGGGGGCATGTCTCAAACTTTCTGTGACAGTACCCACGTTTATTTAAATCATCTTTCCTCCTCCCTTCCTACTCCTCTCTCACTAACACTGCACACTGTATGTTTGTGCATGCAGTTATGCAAATATGTAACACTTATTTCACATAGGCCAAGGTTTTAAATCTGAAATAAAATAATTTCTAATGAAACATTGTTTTTTTTGTCATATAAGCAAAACATATACTTGATCAGAATGAGGCAAGTAATCTAAAATACATTTATAAATACAGTAAAACTTTGATGCATCATTCCCTTTTCTATCATTAACCTGCATCTATAGTTATTTGTACAGTCAGGTGAAACTTCCCTTTACAACAGTATAGTATTAAGAGAGTCTGCAATGTAATTTTCCCGTAGTTTTTGCCCTAACTGAAACATCTACAATGTGTAATTAAAAATCACTTACAAACTCCAGCAGCTAGTCCTGACTGAAATATAAGACGAAAGTGTATGTACCTCCTTTCCTTAAAGTGAATGCTGAGGGAGATTTGCAGTTTCAAAATCCAAGTTTTTCAATGATTTTCGATACAAATACATATCAGGAACTACTTCAGATCAAACAACAGATCAGTGAATAATGTTTTGTAGAATATAGGTCTTATACCCTTGAAAATGGGGTTGGTAATAGCATCCCCCTTCATTAGGAAAATACGGATTGAGATTTGCAACATAACAGGGTGGCATATTTTTACAGATATTGATTCCCAATTCAATTCCAATATTCTTGTTTCAATTCTTGAATCTAGTCTTGATTTGATTCTCATTATTTAATGAAAACACAATGAAGAAATATTCTAAATTTGTAAGAAATGTATGCTTATAAATAATACCTGTTCGAGCAAATTGATATTGCATAACAAATATTCATTAAACTGGAAAACTGTATATATCCTTCAGATTCGGTACAGCTTAACATATTTCAAAAAGTTTTCTTTTGTGCTTCTAAACGATCACTTCATGCATACGTGTAAGGTGCATTGTCCTGTATGTATTAATCTGGATCTTTTCCTGCCTCTTAAAATTTTCATACTGCAAAAATTACACACTGCATAATTTGCATCATTCCCCACCACAGTAAATGGGTTCCCCAACTGCTGCATTTTAGCTTTGTATGCATTTACTGTAATTAATTTACAATAAAGTGGGTTAACTTAAAAACCAAAATGGTTACACTTATAAGCCCTAGAATTAAATCAAACTCATGCATGTCAAAAACTGAAATGATTTCGATTCTAGCCAAAATTAGTATAATCTAAGAATCAACGATTAGATTGTCAGAACACTATTATTTGAAATTCATCCGAACAAAGAGTAATGCAGTGGGCTCTTGATCTACTGCTTTTCGAGGGACTGTCAAAATATTTCCATAAATAAAGTATTTCAGCAGATGAAGGTTCAACACCTACATCGATAAAATACAACATTTAACCTTCTAACCTACACGTTGAGTATAATGAGAGCTGTACGTCATCTGTGAATAAAGTTTAACTAATAAACACAATAAAAATGGGAATTTTTAAAAAAGGTTTACTGTATTACTACTGTAAATAATGCATTAAAAAACATTTCACCTAAACTAATTAAAAAGAATAACATAACATCACAAAATACTGTATATAATTGATTGTAATCCGACACAATGTCAGTCGCTCTCAAACTTTAAAACACACTGAAGAGAAAATAATACGATAAATAATTTTGAAAGTTCCGCGCGCACCACATGGGGAGGTTATTTACTTGCTGGTGTGTTCACGGCGGGCGAGACAGAGAAGGGAAGCCCAGCAATGAGATACGTGAAACAATCTACTACTCCCCTTCCAAACCGATTGGCACATTGAGGGAGTGCGCAAGTAGCTAGGCAACTAGCTCCCTCCCTGCCAACTGTGAGGAAACAAGCTCAGAATATCACCGAGGATAACAGCTTATGCAATCCAAGCCATGTATTTTATCAATTAATACTTACGTTGGCGAAGTCATTCTATCATCACATGACATATGTAGTTGAAGTAATTACAAATATTTCGCTTTAGGAAAGTGTGCTTTAGACAGAGAAGAATAAATAAGGTGATTAAAATTTATTTCTTTACTGTCTTCAGTAATTAATTGTTCAAAACCACGTCCTCTGTGTCTCTCGTACATTAATGCATGTTGAGAGTTACACTCTACTGTGCTTGTGCTGAATGTTTACGCATTATTTGAACGACAAAAGGTGTCAAATACAGTCAACTCGTATTGTATAAAAATTGTATGTACCAATAAACTGTTTCCACAGTTATTTTTCAGTGGTCCTGGCAAAACTCCTATTTAAACAATGATAAAGCTAAATGCTTGTATTGTTATCAGTTGGTGCATCGAACAAAGTATATTTCGGGTCCAATCACCTAAGATTACCAACAACAATCGTTTATAAGCTGGTTGTTTAAGCAAACGTCTAGTAACTTGGCACGTGATGCTGTCTGCGCTTTGACGCTGTCTAGCAGCCAGCAACGTTAAGACCATGACGGCACTCACCACTCACGTGACACGTGGGTACGAACATATGCAAAGAGGCTATCACCTGAACTTTCCCGTAACGGGATATTTATTTAAAGTGTAAACCATGTCTTTTGTTTTATTTCAGGGTCCAAGTGTTTTAAAATGTTAAAATTGTATGTTTCTAAAGAGTTGCACAATGTTTGGTTGAATTTCAAAATGTTCGCTGCGCGAAGAATAAGGATTTTATTATTCCGGCATAAAAGCTTCCATAAAGAACAATCAATGAACACAGAAAATTCACAATTTAAAAGTTTAATGTGATCACGTATGCAAATTAATTACGCACCATTTCTTTTTTATATTAAAAGTTTTACTCTGCGTGGATAGCACTTCCGCTTGTGCGAACCCCGTAGGCGGCCATGGTAAGTCTGCGCGACGCTTGCCTCTGGGTAGTCCATCGAGGAGAGAGCTGGCGAGGTAAGACGTTGTCATGTACACTCTTTAGCTTTTTTTGCACTGAGTTAGATTTCCATAGCACATTTAGTATACCGGTTACCCTTTGCTTGTGTACGTTTTTGCCAGACATTCTCCAGCATTCTGCTTCTGCTTAACTTTATATTTTACAGCCCTTACAGCTATTTAGAACTTGAACGAGTGAAGGAGGAGAAAATGTCAGAGAGGCCACACGGCCCGCACAACTTGTAAATCAGGCGCCACCGCCTACACCAGAGGCTTTTCATTGTAATTTCTCCTGAATTGCAGTGTGCAATATTAAGGACTATATTTCTGTGTATGTATTTAAGGGTATTTTTCATGTTTGTGTTACGGCCACATCGCCCATGGCCACACGGTCAGATACCTACAAGTCCGTATCTGCGCCATCCACGTACTTTAATTATTTGCTGTTTCTACAGAAAACTACTGCAATGACACCTGCACCACGTGGTCCACTACACATTGCATCCAGTGGCATTCACGCCACCTAAACACACTTCCAAGCATCTGCGTGTTTATTGTGCTCATTCATGTAGTGTACCATATTGTATCATCCTTATTTGTGTAATTTGTATGGTGACATTATTTCCAACCTAGCCGGCTATGTGTAATGACCGCCACCACACTCACCACGTACTGTGAGACACATCCTGACGAGTCCGCGTTAGCGATGCCAAATAATCACATGTGTTAGATGCTCATTTTATAATTCTCCGTGTCCTGTCTTCAGTAAAAACCTACAGTCCACTCTAGCGACTGTAGACCTCTTTCCTTGTGGGGGCTGTGTTTTCAAACACCCCAGAGAAGTCACCCACCTAGGAGTGCGCTAAAGGAATTGCAAGCTGGGGGTAAGAGCCCAACAGAATTCGCTAGACACGTCAGAGTTCTTAATCATTAACTCATTTTTCTGGCACAACTTTGTAACTGGAAGGCAATAAATGGTATGTGACTCAGTGTAACATGTGTGTTTACTTGTAGCGCCAGAACAGCAAATCTCCTTCCTATTTTTCAGTGATAAAATGTTTAGTATTGACCAGTGTTTTGTAAAGACGCTCGGGTGAGATGGACATACAGAACCCACAGCATCCCTGAGAACCCTGAGTCTCACAGTGCGGTCTCTGGGAAACACCGCTGGCGTCCATCTTCAGTAAGTTGTGTCATCGTTCGCCTCGTGTCTCACCCAACGGTGTCAGCTTTTATTAAGCACACTCTACTTGCGACTGCATCCCATCTTGGAATGCATTACTCCTTATGGGCCGGTCCAAAATAACTTATTAAGGAAGAAACGGAGACGGGACATGTAGTTACCCTAGTGCCTTGGGAACTGCCCCCATATTAAGACACGAACACGTGATCCTACTATGCAAAAATACATGTCACGAAGCCATCACAAGCATCACCACTCTGCTACAGTTTGAACTGCTTGCTACTTCAGGACAGCAGCAGTATTTTACAATCCCGCAGCTGAAGGGCGAAGCGCCATCCGCTTGAGTAGGCACAGCCTCCAGAATACACAATGTGGCCAGAACATATAAACACCTCACAGCTACAAAGCAAGCACCACAGAGATAAGAATCCAGTCAACCATGTGTGGCATTACAAGTTCAACTCCCAAGAGGACGGAGCCAGTTTCCTCTTCACCCTTCTGAGCACCACCAAGCTGGAAGAATCACTATATAGAAGCCTCCAGAAGCAGTCCGCTGCACCTCCACCACTGTAATGGCCACTGCAAGGTGTTAGTACATACAAGGGTAAGCAATAGTCCCCCCTATCTCCCGCTGTAATGGCCAAGAGATAGAACTAACAGGGTCCTCTAGCTGCTAGATCCCTTCACGCTGCATTGGCTTACCACGAGTCTCCCAAGGGTCCTTGACTTCCGACGTCCACCAGCAGCTTCGGTGATCCCACCAGCAGTCCAGAGGGTCTTCCACCTCTTTAGGTAATCTCCAGCTCCAGAGGCCTTACGGACACCAACACCACCAGAGGGTCTGCCAATGCCGTCAACTACCTAACCTACCAAGGAAACCTTCCTCTAGGTCTTCCTTTGACTCCTAGCATTGACATTGTTCCCTCTGGATAACAGCCACACTATTCTCACACGTCCTTCTGGTGCTGCTTTAATTAGGTTCTTTCATAATACGTCCTTGTTAAAAACTATTTTAATATTTTATTATGGCTTCTTAATTTTACGACATATTCAGATCATGCAAACATTACAAATTTGCTTCAAGATGCCTTCACCTGAATTAGAATCATGTCTTTCATTTTTATTCAATTTGAATAAGGTTCACCTCACTTGCAACCAGCCTTTAAGAAACTTACATAATATCACATTTGGTTTCGTACAAACCCGTAAGGCCAGTAATATATGTTTCAATAAATTACTTTCTTTTACAGAAATAGCAGGCACCTCATGTAATAAGCCATCAAGGCAGGTGAACACTTTTCATGAGTGGAATTCAGTGATCAGAGTTCCTCCCTACTCAGCTACACTGCTGTAAAGGTAGAAGGAAAGGAGAGAGGAGTATATTGACCACTGGGACCGCACTGAAACCTCACCTGTCCGCTGCTACCCCGCAAGCACAGTCTACATCCCGTACCTTCCACCCACCACTGTAAAAATCAGGGATATCGGAGTGTGCGAACTTGTGGGAAGTAAAGTGCACAGTACCACATACAGGTATACGTGATACACTGACTATTTCCAAGTATTTCTTGTTTCCAGCATTCTAATGCTGTACATCAGGAAATGTGAAGTAAAGTATACAAAAAACCTTGACGTTCAGAATCTAATTAACGATCTACTTGAGCAGATAGTGAAACAGAAAAATACTCCACCATACTTGTTTGAACCACCAATTAGAATGTTGACTAAACCTCACAATATTCATTTATTAATAACATAGTATCAATACTCACTACTAGGATTCGATCCTATACTCGCCACACATCCTTCCCAACTCATAACCTCCTTTAGCTTGGATTAATACTTGGGCACGACTCCAACACAACCAGCGTTAGCCGCTGTTCGGCTACCACCATCAGCGAGCAGCCAGTCTCCACAGCCAGGCATGTCCAAGGTAAGGCGTCAACCCAGCATAATTTTATCCACACCAGATTTCGTTCCCGCACGAAAACCAACCCATTAACAATTGTACACTGGGAAAGCACCCCAAAGTGACAATCCACAGTAAACAGTTTGACATTACTTACAAGTCCTTCATGATGCTGACATAGAAGTGGTCTGCATACATTTAATTAATAAGCAATCCACTCGTAGGTTCACCGCAACGCTATCAATTAGCTTTTTGACACTTAAGAGTTGGAGGTTCGAATCCCCAAGCAGATGTCAACAAGCTGTCTACCATAAAGACTGTCCAATGTGGCAAAATTCCACACCCAGCCAACAACACAACCGATGCACTAAGTAAATAATGGGCTTGTGATTCAGCTCCGACCTTGGTTAGCTATTTTGTGTTTGTGTGTGTAGACCATCTGCAGCGTTTATTTCCCCATTCTCCAATCAATAGGTAGTCTACACACGACTAACTGGATGTGAAATACATCCCACGCCACCGTTTACCACTGCTCTGCAGCACGTTATGTCTTCACAAAATGTCTGCGCTATGGTGCGAGTCTCGCTATCTACCTCCCCTACATGCCTGACAAGAGGAGAAGTGTTTACCTAGCAACCAACATGGTGACCTAGAATCCTTTCTCTCTCTCTCTCTCTCTCTCAGCTGCGTACCTTCCTTCCTCCCCTTAAAAGCCTTCAAGCGGGGAAGATGTTTAGCAAAAGAAAAAGCACGCCCCCCCCCCCCTCTCACTTCCATGCCCGCTTGCCTTTATATGCCGGCAGCAGAGCAAATAAAGTGCGCCTGGCAAACGTAGACATTTTATCAAGATTATTTGTCGCTCAAAATAGTTGCACTTATCATCACTTGAATTTCAAAGCAAATGGTTTCACCTGAAAATGTTATGCAAAACATTTAAATCAGGAATTATTATCTGCAAAGATGTTTTCTTCTGTGGTTAAAGGCTGTATTCTCTGTAAGGCTGGTGTTTCATTGTATCTGGCATAAAATTATCATGATTTAAAATGCAATATTTATTTATCTCAGGGGGCAGCATCTTCGCAAATAAAATTATATTCCCAGAAGCATATACTTGACCTCCTCTTGTCACCAAAAGTTGTTTGAACATCGAGCGACATGTATTATAAGTGTAAAATTCATTTTCAGTAACTTCTTGCACGGAAATAGTGGCTTTATATTGATTTATTTCAATAGACACAAGTCTTTTGAATAAACTATCTATTAATGGGTAGGTCTATTAATGGGTAGGTAAGCACTGAGCAGAGTGCAGTGTAACTCACAACAGGGAAAATCAGAGGACGTGGTTCTGAATGATTAATTATTGAAGATGAGTCCAAATCCCATTTTTGCCAATCTTACAGATACAGATACTTTGTGGCAGATCCTGCAGATAGTGCTGATACTACTCGCCGCCTGATGAAGCTGGCTTAGCCAGCGAAACGTTGCGATCACGCAATAGCGTGGAAAAATGTGTTGTCCTACTTTGTGTGTGTGCACCTATTGTCAAGTACTAAGACTGTGACTACTTGGATTCCTGTTCTTTTACATATATTTAGTAGCCTCGCAGCCTATTTGCAATCTTAAATCATTTCTTTTGTAATTTTTTATATAGTGTCTGAGTAACTTTAAAATACCTACAAACTTAACTTTTTGTGTTTACATTGCAGTTTAACACTTTGGTCATTTATAAAATACTCTGGGGCACACACTAACCTAAATATACAGTTAACGTTTACATAAATGAACATGTATAACAATGAATATTATAGTGGAAAAACCTTAATTTCACCTGAAAAGCAGATACCAGTATTAAATACATTTTATTTTATGACTTTCACCAGGTATGGCATAGAGTTAACTATGTAGCAACATCAGAGCCAGCCACATCAGATTCCATTAAATTTTGTATCACCTCTTACTAAAAGATAAAAATTAAATTAAGAAAATAGTTTTTCGGTTGCAAAAATAAAATTCTTTATTTGTGAAAACTTGTCCGGCAGGATAACCAAGTGCTGTAATTTACATGATTAAATCATTAGGGTTGATAAAATGAATGGGTTGGACCCTAGCCGATTGTAACCGATATCGATATTGCGATAATCGGCGATGTATCAATATCTGTATTGGTCCACCCCTATTAATTATTAAAAACAGTGAAAAAATAAATTATAACCGTCCTATATATTAATTTTTGTTTCAAAATTACATGTTTTCTTTGCAGTAAAATATAATTAATTACTTTAAAAGACAGCCATTTGCCACAGGAACAAGGTGTCGGCGTGGAAGGGTCATCCTCCCGCCGCCACCTCTCCTCCACCAGCCGCGGTGAACACACTGCCCAATCGATAACTTCTCCGTGTGCTCTCAGCTGATCGAGAGCACGCAGGACATTCAAAATTAGACTTACATTCAGTATCATATTATTTTAATTTTCAGAGGGTTTGAAAGTTTTAGGTCAGCTTACATTTGGTGTCTGATTACCTACAATTAATTATATGTCATTTTGAGATGTTATTATTTTATTTAAACGAGTTTAGGTTAAATGGTTTTTAATGTATTATTTACCATACTTTTTTTTCTCTAAAATTCCCATTTTTATTGTGTTTATTAGCAAAACTTAATTTTTATTCACAGATAATTTACAGCTCTTATTATACTCAACATAATGATTTATAAGTTAAGAAGTTGTATTTTATTAATATACACATCAGAAACCTCATCTACTGAAATCCCACATGTATGGAGATTTTTTGGCTGTGCCCTGAATAACGATACATGGAGGGTCGACTGTATGACCTCCCCAGATATCAGTTTAACTAGAAGCCATGTCTGTTGAAATAAATAAATATAATCTACAGATCTCCCTCCAACAAACTGATGAAAATCAACTTTACGCTTGGTAATACAAGTCGCTCGATGTTCAAACAAGTTTTGGTGAAAAGGGGAGGAGTTATTTGGAAGATGCTGCCTTTCGTGTTAAGTTAATATTTTGTTTAAAAATCACGCCAAATTTACGCCAGATAAGATTAAACACCAATTTCACAGGAAACTAAAAACAACCTAAAAAACAAAAGAAAACATCTGTGCAAAAAAACTTCCTCGTTAAAATATATTGGCTAACATTTCCAGGCAAAACCATTAGCTTTGCAATACTAGTGCAACTATTTTGAATGATGGATAATCTTGCTACAATTGCTACGATCGCTGGCAGGTAAGGGGTGAACGCAAACTCGTACTGGGGGGGGGGGGGGGGAGAAAGAGAGAGATAAAAGATTCCACACTGTACATATTTTAAATAAAAGTTATCTATTAAAAATACAAAAAATTTGCCAATAACTTACTGACCTGCCTGCTCGTCCCTTTCTCTGCCGAGAGTTCGACCGGGCGACCCATTCTGCTTGCAAGGTTGCCACATTATTTTCACTGTCAAAATTCTTCATTTTGATTTTTCCAGAGTCAATTACATACACCACATCATTTATGGTGATAGAGGTTTCTGCAATGTTGGTGGCTAATACAATTTTCCTTATGCCTATGATAAAACAAAGTCAATAGATTGCACATTGGCGGACAAAAAAAATTGATAAATACAGTTAAAACTAAAACTAAAAACACTAAAACATGGCACATTTTTCGAGACACTAATTTCAAAAGGTAATAGGAAGTGTTTTCCAAATTGTTAATTAAAAACAGCCAATACAGGCAAGATTTTGCACACCACTATTAAACCATTAAAAATACTTTTCTTAATATTTTATATATAGATAAATATAGTGAAAATGTTTTAATTTTAATGTTAGAATTTTTTATTACAGGTTAGCATGAGAAGGAAAAATTACTTTATGTACCTACAATAACAAATCTTTTGACACAAAATTTGTATGGTCAGTAATGTGTGCTTGATTGCAACTGAAATTGTTTCAATACTGGAACATTATATTGGTGCATTCCAAGGTCAAGCAGTTCAAGAGCACGTCAAGGGATGACTCCACCCACCAGCGAAGTTCATTACCGGCTGCACCCCCACAGCCCAGATGAGGACGTGCCGGCAGGATATATGCCTGTGGGTGGCCTTAAAACATCACTTCAGTTGTATTTCTCAGCTCCAGTAGCTCTCTCCATCACCTCATGTGCTGGGAATCTCTGCTGTCTTCAATGCCCTCCAGAACCTCTTCAAGAGTACCCCCCCCCCCCCTCCATCTTCACCTGGCTTACATAGCTTACTTCCGGTCAGTTTTTGAGTAGTTAACAGGTAGTATAAGCCACTGTGTTTACTCCTAATGGAATAAATTCGTGATCTCTCTAACCCCTGTGTACTTATTTCAGGGATGACTGTGTCAAACCCCCATAGATACTCCGCCCGCCAGAGTATAGCATGAGACTGCACATTTATACAACCAGTTTCCGAACCTAGTGTAGGATTGCGGCCTCCCTTCACCGGGACGCACTTAGGTCAGAACACATGCTCGACGGCCACCTGTACTGTGCACCCTGTGTACAGTAAGGTAGAGCCATAACAATCAGAAAGACAATCCACAAGGAGGCTAGTCAACCAGCCCAGCCTGTACTCCGTCCACCGCATTGAACTGTTGCTGAAGGGAGTACGAGTCTGGTCCTATAGGTCTGACCGCATATTGGACCCACACTCGCTGGTGTTTGTCGGACGCCTCAAAGAAAATATAACGCTTTATAACCACCACGTTTCGTGTCACCAGTTAAAGTAGCACACGGTACAGCGTTGGGTCGGCTCACCTTTGGCGGTGGCAGAACACCTAGTTAGGGACTATCGTTGACTGCTCCCCTCTTGCAAGGCCGGTCGTAGTGCCTAACCTATGACTTACACCCAGAGGAGTGGAACCAAGAGGCAGGAGAGAAAAGCAGCAGCCACCTACAAAGCTAACTGGAGCTGCACACCAGCCCCATCAGCACTCGGTAGTCTCAACCCCCGGGAACAAGCTCAGGCCACTCGCCAGCTAGAGCAACCTCACCTTCCAGCTCCCTCCCCATCCTTATTTTCAGCCCCAATGAAGACACCAGGGAATCCTTATCCGATGGTGTTGGTGTTCCACCAAGGAGAGCTCGTCCCCATTGGCATTGCCAACCCCTGGTTCCAGGGACATCGCAGCACCAGACCAACCTAGGCACACCTGAGCTACAGCAGCCACAGCATCACTGCAGCAACCGGCTCCAGCAGCAGCAGCCGCCAACCATCACAGTCACTATGTCAACAGCATTCCCGGATCACCACCTACCCAGGTAAACCTGTGGCTCTAGGCCACCCTGCTGCAGAACTGTGAAACCTGCGACTGACTTTGTACCATGCCACCAAGAAACGCGCCCTGTTCTATAAACAGGGTAGACTTCGACGAGCAAGTACTGAAGACAGACTTTGACAACCCTGTGTTACTGACAGACATCAGAAAACCATACTTGACCGTGAAGCCATCCACTGTCGCCCATGCTTGTAATGGTCAAATCCAGTGAAGTCAATAGTGTGTATCATGAGAAATGTCCATGAGTTGAATAAAATGTTGGCACTGCTGGATTGGGCTGTTGCAGTGTAATTTAATTAAACTTCACTAATAGTATTTTTTTTCTGTCGGCTGTGGAAAATACGGTATTTGAAGGTTTCAGTTCTAAAACAAATAAGGGATAATGGAAAGATTCTGTCTGGAGAACAGGGAAAATTCAGGGAATTCCAAAATAAAATTTCAGTGGACACCCTGGTCTTAACACATACGTCAGTACTGCTAATGCCAGTATAACTACCCTCCCTTTCTTCAGTCAATGTAACCGCTCTGTTGAAAAATTTCTGGCTATGCCAATGAATCAATACTCGAAGCAGTCTTCACACAGAATGAATTACAAAACATATTTTAAGAATGTTAAAATTCAAGTACAGTAATCCCTCGCCAATTGCGGGGGATATGTTCTTTAAAAACACAGTGGTTGAAGAATATAAGCTTTTATGGGGAAAACGGTATAGGTTAAGTTTCTCCAACTATTTAGCGTTTCATTACTAGAAAGTTGGAAGTATTACGCTCAAAACAGTAACTAAACACACTGTTTGAGATGCCTTGTACTTGAAGCAAAACACAGCACTATATTTATCAATAATAGATATGAAGATACATATCCAAAATTAAATCACTCGTGTGCTGGGGCAGACAGAAAATACATTGCTGTCTGTGCACACATAGCTGGGTGAGTGTCTAGATCCTCTGTAGCACGGCCGGGCGTGGCAGCTCGCATTTGTCGCCAGCCCTAGATCCTCGGGACTGAGCAGCTGTCAGTCACTAAAAGATTACTCTGGCGGGTGGTTCCTGCCGCCACTGCTGTCATTACAGGACTGGTTCACTTCATAACAGCGGCATGATAAGGTCCTGCAATGTTTACGGGAAAACAAAATTGAGTGTGGTCTACTTGAAATATTATGCCAAAATTTTTCATCAAAAACTTTTGACATGGCCTATACACGCACACGGCCTTTCTTGCCAAAATATGGTACTATAAGAACACATTTTATTTGCACACACTTACCTGTATTCACTTTACACATAAAATCCACTTAGCAAAAAAAAAAAAAATACTCACCCAAGAAATTAGCACCTTACATAGGCATGGGCGCACAAAAAAAAAAGACATTCAATTAAATTTGAAGTTATCATATATACACTGATTAAGAAATTAGTCTGTATTGTGCCACTGTTTTTACAGCAAAAGGGGAGGAATAATGGAAGCGACAAACAGGAAGGGAAGGGTAAGGCATAGGCAGCGGTATGTGACTAGGACAAAGAATTCTCACTGACCCGGCCTGCAACTCCCCCGCCCCACCCCCCCAAACATCAAAGTCCCCTTCTGGCATAAAGTAATTTATTGCCTCACTCTGCTTGGGACAACAAATGTCAAATTCTATGGTGGCAGCTTGAGAAATGTGTGATCACTAACATCAGTTTTCCAAAGACTGAAAACAGTGGATAATAGATATTTGTACCACGGTTGGAGAAAAGGTCTACAAAAACAAATCCACGCATAACTTAAACAGCGTTTGAAGACACCGCGGTTGGCGAGGTGTTAGTGTTTTCAAGACTATTTTAAAATTTTAAATAATATCCAAGTGCGATTTAAATCATGAATGTGAGTCTTCAATGGAACCTATAAGTCTATATTCATTACACATTGTTGATATAGGCTATTCACGGTAAAGTGAGCCATTTTGAAAGCTCTCTCATTTGGAATGATAATCAAATAATATTTTTTATTTTAACCTTATATGTTAATTTTCAAGTCTGGTGGAATATAGACACTGTGTTTATTACATAATTGGCAATATTCATCTAAAAAGGTGGTTAAAGGATAAAAAATTGCTAATAGTATGTGGTGGTGTGATGTGTGTGATTACCTCGACACACATAATTCTCTGTATGTAAATCAGTGATGTAATGAAATGGTGATGTGTGTGTGTGTGTGTGTGTGTGTGTGTGTATAAAGGCTGTGGTACAAGTATATATGTATTACATGTGTTTACATTTACACTTACACCTTGTAATACCTTTTTGTCTGCCGTGATAACTTGGAGGTCTCTGGAACTCTTAAATTATTACAAAAGTGACACTCATGCCCAAAATTCTAACCACTTTAAGGAAGGAAACATATAAGTGAATTGAAAATCCTTTATTAACATAATCAAAATAAGAAAGAAATCAAGCAAATAATTAGTGATAACAGATAAATTAGAATAACTGTCTGCAAATAAAAAATAAGAGTGAAATATATATTGACTTTTAGGTTAGGTTGTCAGTGAAGTTACTTTAAACACAAGCAGGATTGCATATACTTAGAAAAGATGAAATATATATTGACTTTTAGGTTAGGTTGTCAGTGAAGTTACTTTAAACACAAGCAGGATTGCATATACTTAGAAAAGATGAAATATATATTGACTTTTAGGTTAGGTTGTCAGTGAAGTTACTTTAAACACAAGCAGGATTGCATATACTTAGAAAAGATGAAATACCACCATCCTTACAATAATTAGTATCAAATCTATTAATAAAAATTTTTATGAAAAAAAAAAAAAAAAAAAAAAAAAAAAAGTGCTGCTTTAAAAAATTAATTTGAAATAAAGTCAACACAAAATAATACCGTTCCAGAAGTAGTCCTCACGTATCTCCATTTATGTAAAACTAAGCTCCAATATCAATTCAATGGCATAGTTCCTCTCTACTCAACCATACTTTGAAATATTTAAATTATTCTTACTAAATAGGAATCAACTCACTTTTGAATAAGTTTCAAGTTTATAAGAAGATTTTCTTGGGTTCTTTAAAAATACGTTTACTTGCTCCGGCGAACTAGCTCAGCAGTACCAGCTGGACTACTGGTTTTAGATAACCTGACAACTGCCAAATTCACTGAAAATATTTATACCAAACACTTTCTCAGTCACAGGAGCTTGGATGCTTAGAAAATTATCTCTTGATGTTACTGACATAAGTCTCCTGACTAACTAATCCGATGGTATCACCTAGGTATCCTGATGACCTTACAGCCTTAAACATGGTTCCCGGCGCCTAGCTGAGTAGCATCTTGACATCAGTCTGAAACACTCCAAATCTAAATCCTGATTGCAGTCCAACTATCTTCTTAAACATGGTTGCTTCAATTAACTAAACTGAACTTCTGGGACCTCTGCCTATACCTATCCTTAGGCTGATACCAGGGAGTTCTAAGACAGAAATCCCAGCAAAATCTTTTCCTATGCATCCAAGGTCCAACACAGAAGTCTCGACTTCCGGCAACTATCGTACTAGCTAGCCAATAATGAACTACTTCCGGTAAGAAATAAAATAAAATAAATGAAAATATTAAATACGTTTCAAATAATGAGTGTGATGCACTCTCCCCTTTTTCTTTCTGATTCTTAAAAAAGAGGGATTAATAATTATACGAGATCTTCACTCACTAATACCGATGGTGAACCAATCTCTCTTACGTTACAGTTACGGTCAGTTTGGCTACGTATTCAACAGTTGGTTGGTTGTTCCTACTCTAGCTGGTCGAGTAGCTAAAAATAAACTTGGTAAATGAGAGTGCTGATTCCCTTCTGTATGTAATGGGATACCCTTCAGCAGCGTGGTTGAGTCCTGGAAGTGTTTTGCATGGCGGGTTGGGGATCTGAGCACACTGGGAGATCTAGTGGGACAATGACTCGAAGGGGTGAGAGATGGAGGGGAATCAAACCTCAGGGGGAGCTATATCACAAAGACTTCCCTCCCAGGGAGCTTGGTCTTGCTTACCGTAAAGGTTGCCAAAAGTCGTGATACCAGCTGTCACAATTAAATGGGGAGGTTGGAGTTACGAAATGAAGGTGTACTATACTGATCCCGGTAGTTTCGATTCCATATCTTGTATGCTACCGGGGTGTTTATATGGGGCCGACCTTGTTGGTTTTCGTACGGGAGCAAAATCTGTCGACGATGCAACCACCTTGCGTGTATGGACTGGCTTAAGAGGTGATATGCCCTTCATACGTGGTAGGGGTTGCATTATGAACTGGGCACTGTCGTGGTGGGGGGGTAGATTCTGACTTAGGTTCAGGGAGAATTACCAACAAATCCCTAGCAAGGCATCCAAGCAAGAACTACAATTGTCTGTAATCTGTGGCAATTCCTTAACTGAATTAAACAAGGGCTTGACTGAGGAGTTCGTGCCATGTTGCCAACTGAGGAGAGGAGAGAGTCTTCGTGAACATATGCAGCCGGTGAGCCCGGTGTCCCTGCTAGATCTCTATTTATACTTGAAAACTTTGTCATCAGCAATTCTTCGGGGTGCGGGGGGTAGCGTAGTTTTCCAGAACAGGGGTAGGTTTTTCAAGGTGCTGGAGCACAGCTCATTTCTTATCGCCCAGCTTAGAGGCGATGATAATTTTAAGCGCCTCTCCCTGAGGCTGGCGGGTTCTGACATCACAAGGTCGCAGGGGTGCTGCTATCTCTGGGGTTGTTTGGAACTTCTTCCACAGCTACACTGAAGGGTAGTGGAAATCAAAATTACTTAATTTCTTCATGGGGGTGGTGCTTGCATGCGAGATTCCAGGTGGGCGTTGAATTACATAATTAATCACGTTAATTATTGTCATGTAGTCGGCTGTCCAATGTTTGGCATCTGTTTGCGCGACACGTGAAATCATTGTTGCCACTGTTTATGACTTGCCCCAAGCTCAGGTCGCTCGTAGATGGGGCAAAGCCGCCTGTAGAGTGCACATCTGCACAGCGCAGCATGTTGGCATGCATCAATTCATAACCTATTTGCATACTCGCTGTTGAACTACGACAAGGAAAAAATTACTAGGGCCTCAAAGTGCTCATTTTACCATGAATAGCCTATACTTAGATTTTAAAATAACTTTTTGGACGGATATAGGCTTTATGTAATGTGGTGTAATATCATATATTAAATATTTACAGACACCAAACTGTAACAAAAAGTGAAAGGAAAACTAACATCTCATGTTTCATCATATGAATGTACAACATATTGCTTCAGAAATGTTTAATCGGCCCAATGGCTGTATTTTCTAATTAATGGAGATGCCAGCTATTTGCAAAAATTATCCTGATTTGCTGTATTTCCAAAAGACTTAAACTTAGATTCTCTTTCATAACTGGATAATTGCATTGATTTTTAGCATTTGCCAGTGAATTATAAATGTTTACTCCTAGACAGGCTTGTTTAATCTCCCTAGCTTCAGACCTGGCCTGAATAAGGCCGGACCGGGGAAGCAGCGGATACTGCCCAGTGAGTCCAGAATATAGCCTTGTGTATTTTATTATTGTTATTGAGATGCCTTATTAGACTAAAGGACGTCTAAGTAATTTAAGAAGGTTAGCTTGATGAGCACGTGAGATAGACATCCATATAGCTAATATGCTTGCAATCAGTGAGAGTGAACCCGTTAAAACAAATACTGATTCAGAACCATTACTTGGACCAGGGATTAAGTTAGACGGTCCACCACACCTGGGAGGCGAAATGATACAAGGGGGAGACACAATACTAGGGCTAGACTCGTCGTACCACACAATTGATTATCTAAACAAATGTAATCCAGACCAGCCACTTTCGGAATTACTCCAGTCGCTCCCGACACCTCCAAAATTAGGACCTACAGGCCCTACATGCCAAGTGTGCACAGTGGCAGGTAAGCTTATCACCGCCCACCTTCCCCCTCAGGTACCTAGCCATCTGAAAATTACCACATTCACACCTGACTTTGTGCCGAAGCGCATATCCACTAGACCGGCTCTCTATAAAGGAAGCAGACAGCCGGAATCCACAGATTCTAACCAATCTTGTTAAAGCAGCCCCCTTTTCACGTAACAGCTGGCGTCACATATATTTTTGGCAACCTTTATGGTGAGCATAACCAAACTCCCGGGACAGGAGATGTATTTGGTTAAACTCACCCTAGGGTTTGAATCCCCTCCTCCAAGCAAAGTCATTCAATTTAATGGGTATAAATTCCAATCCTCCAATTTGGGCGGATCTACAACCCAGCCAGGCAACCACAGTTCTCAAAGGAGGCTTTGAACCATTATTAACCCAGGAGAGAATTTAGCCTCCCCACCTCTACGGATTAATTTTGTTTATTTGGAAAAGAAAAAAAACCAACACCATAGACAAATTAGTTACGTGAAGCTGTTTCGTTGTCAATGAAAAATAATTATGTATATAATTAAAACGACAAAAGAAAGACAAATAATTTACTATTACACACAGGACAGGCAAAAAAAAAAAAAAAAAAAAAAAAAAAATGAAAAAACTACACAAGTGAATAAAACGGAAAGAAACCATCAGATTAACATGAACTCACTTAAAATATAAAGAGTTATTATGTGTTCATGCACTTTTAGGTGAGTTTTCTTAAGGTTAGAAAATTTGTAAGGCACCACAAAATTTGTAGCTACATCAAGTTGTTCTGAAACACCCAAAGGCCAAGTAAAATTTGTATTAAAGTCACAAGTTTTCTCTGTATGTGTTAGATTAACTGAGAACACAATTTTAATTTGGTACTGGTCTATAAATGTACCTGTATAGAGTATCATGAGAATTTTTTAGTATCGATACTGATATAGAGTATTAAGAAAATAAGGTATGGGATGTTCACTGTAACACGAGCACTTTGAAAGCCCTGCTTAAGATCTATGTACTTGTATACACATTGTGTATTTCCCCGCCTTACAGAAAATTAACATTGCCATGGGTCTCATCGCTTCATTCATGTGCCGGTCAAGTAAAACTGTTAAATTTTTAGGAAAGTAAATGTTATACAAATCTGCTCATTTTCACACTTTGATGCATTAAAGAAAACAGAAAGTGAAAGAAATAATTTAATTTATCACAAATGGTTACCTAACACTTTTTATTTGAAGTTAAGCTATGAAACTATTTTCTATCCATTGTAACCAACTTTACTGGGCAAATTTCACTGCCATAGACATAAGTTTAGAGCTAGCAATATCCTTGGAACATTGAAAGATGAAAACAATGGGTGCAGTGCCACACACTACAGTAGTTCACCTCCTGGCTACTAGGTTCACTGATTGGCAACCACCACTTAACAGACTGCAGTGCACTAGGCAACACAATCACATTTGTATTTAAATACCCAGTCTGTCCTGACAACAACCTTAGACTTTAAAAGTAGCTTACCACATCACTGCATATGTTATATAATTTCTTAACAAAGAGAAAAATGATTAAAACCAAAGTGTCAGTATAAAATACAGCTGGTCATGTCTTCAAAGGCTTACACTTGCTCCCCCTCCCCCACAAACACTCACAGATATGCACACTGCACAAACATGTAAAAATTTGGACAAAATATTTTACGATATTAAACTTTTAGGAGAAAAAATGTTTTATATAAGAAATGTAACCATGAGAACAAACTCAGATGAAAGTCTTAAAACTAGATAGACCCTATGTCTTTCCACCTTTTTCTTATCTAGGAAATAACTAGGAATGGGTCGATGCAGATTAAACGGCCGATACCACAACCATCTGTATCAGTGGCATCTTAATATTATTTGCAGATTATTATTCACCTATTAGTAGCACCAATTTAACACAATGTTAAATAAACCGGCACATTACATCTCATAAAGCATTAACTTACAGCATCCATCCATGAGCTATTATATCCGAAACCTAAAATATATTCTGAACAATTGTTTTTCGATGATTTGTACCCGTTGTTTACTACATTTCCTGTTGGTACATTCGCCAAAGATTGTGTGCATAGTTAGTTTTTGGACACTACGTGAATGCAAAACAACAGTTATCGACAACTGATGCTATCAATAGTACCAATTATATTCCGCAAGAGTTTTTTGGTTCTATTTTCATCTTACGTTTTTACTACATTCGTAGGTTGGTAAAATGAGAAAGCATGCTGTATTCTTATTCTTATTATGCATTTACTGCACTCATAGGTTGGTGACAAGAACGAATGATACATTATGACACATTATTCAACGATCTGTTTTATTGAAAATGGAAAGTGAAAGCAAATACACTACATTTTAACGGGTGTAATTTTTATTGGAAACTGTTGGCTGTGGTTTTGGTTAGAATGTTAAAAGGTCTGAATAAGCCTCTGCAAGTAATAATTGGCAAAAATTGTCACAAATAAATCACTTGTCATTTTAACTGTGTAATTGAGTATGGCTCGGCCAACAAAGGAATACTAAGCAAAAACATTAATATAAGTAAAAAAAATTTGCTTGACTTCAAGTGAATATTTAATATTAAATTTATTTCAATAAATTCTTTTTAATGACATCTTTAGACTGTTCATTTAAACAAACAAGCATTTTAAGGGTTTTGTATGGTATTTCCAAGATCTAAAATACAAGTCAGCATCAAATTGCCTGAAGTTTTGAAGGCCCGTCTTTAACGAACTACGTTTGTAATGAATACTTTCAGATTTTGCTTGACTGTTCAGGGTCACTTATTTGCCCAGTTAAATTGACTATCTTATCACTTATTAAAATCAGTGTTGTATTTCATTTCTATGCTGTCAACACCTAAAACTAAGTGCTTAAAGTGTTCCAAAATGGAAGACTTAAATTTAAGTAATAAAAAGTATTTCCAAATACAGTGGAAGACCAGAACACCATGGCTCAGTATACCATGGGGCAATTTATGTCTCCTGGCCTGAATAAATAAATAAGTGGTAAGTGTGCTGTCAAGGTAAGCGTGTGGTCTGTCGGCAGGTGGTCGTGAGTCGGGGACGTTGATAGATGAGGCGGAGGGAGCGGGCGTGCATTCTCCCTCATTTCAGCGCAGAGATCTATTTTACTGATTTATTACAGCCACTATTGTATGTTTTTCTGTATTCAGTTTCGTTTGCATGGTGCGAATATTTGACGTTAGAATTCCTAGTAGTCCTTTTCTTATGTGATCCTATTATACCTATTCTGCTGTTTGGTTGTAAACAGGCCAAGAAAAAAGATACTGTGGCAACCTTTCCATTTTATCTGGGCGTTGGATCAGTGTGGGGGGATGGCACTGCCATATTCCAAACCGCATATCATACTCGCAAGTGTCCTGCTGTTGAGCATTTACTGTTACTTACAAGTTAACATGAAATGTGCATGTGTTGCATAATGTAACACATTTAAGCAATTACAATTATTCTATGCCAAAATGTTTAGCTAAATACTAAATACGCTGAAATACTGTTGTAAAAGGGATGCCCACTTCTGTGGCGCATTCTGTATAAAACTGGCTTCCAATGTGAGGGGCTCTGGGTTCAGATTTTGGGTAAGGTAGGGACTAAGTCATTTACAGGCCTACAATTAATCTACAGGGTATAGCGCTACATAATCATTATAATTATGATGTAGACACTTTGATTATAATGTATTTATACCGGCTGTACGGTATGTCTTCCCATTTTCGGAAAACAATTCTGAGCAGACGAGCTATTGTGGACAAGGATTAATGCAGAAAAGCTGCTTTTCTTTGCATGCCACATTTCACTTTTTTTTTTTTTTTTTTTCCTTTTGAAAATGCAAATCAGACGAGCAAGCGTGCTTTGACCTATGATTAGTTTTATTTGGACGTGAGCTTCGTTTCTCATTCTCACTTCCTCCCAACCAGACTCAGCAGGAGGCAGGGGGGGGGGGGGGGGTCCAAACCGCGTGACAAACAACTCGCAGCAAACACCACCCTTGGTGGAATAAGTACATCCTTTTCCTGGAAAATGTGGTATTTTTTAGTTATTCTTGCTTGAATGCATGTGACCATCACAGTGCGTTTCTCTTCTTCTGTTTCCCTCCCTTGAATGCTGTCAAGTCCACTGATGCAAATTAAAAAATAATAAAGTTCCGATAGGAAGGGGCTAAATGTTTCACGAGTTACGGCGAGAAATAACCACACTTGTGCCGTGTTTGACAGATAGATGCCATGCCACATTAGAACACTGGCTTTTTTTTTGCTAGTGTACTCGGTCACTCCTTGAATAGCGCAGAAAGCTATAACGCAGGTCTGAGTTATGCCCCCCAACAGATGTGTTATATCGGGCTTTTACTGTATTGGGAATTGGCAATTATGATTGTGGTCATAAAAACTGGTATCAGCATCGCTGTAATCAGCAGCATCGGCAGCTCAGAATTGGTATCGTTGGTATCTGCAAAATGTGGTAACAGCCCATCTCTAGATATAACACACACAAGCACTCCTTTAGTGCAATTAAATCTTACCTGGTGGTGGCTTGTCAAACACAGACTTCTGAGTCACCGTAGATAACTGGGAGTGAAGTGGAATTATTAAATACTTATCTGGAAAAAAAATTTTACAGAAAAATTTATAGGACTACATATGGGGAGTGATGAATCACTATATATAAAAAAAAATAAAATAAATCACTCCTATATTAAAACTGCAAAGTACAACTGGATGGAGGGAGAACCAAGAAAAGCATCACTGCATGTGAAACTAGAAGAAATTGTGTATGGTAAAAAACTTATCACTGAAATAAAATACTAATGTACAATTACAGAACTTACTTATTTTATACACAACTCCATTGACAGTCATTGACAGACTCAACTTTGTACACACATTAACAGAAGATACACAACCTATCTTTCTTCTCTCCTATTTTTCTCTATTCTGCAAGGGTTACACAGTGAGAAACAAAGTAGCTCCAGACAAAGGCTAACTGTGTGGGAAGTGGAACTACCACCTTCAGAATTCATTGCCATCACTGGAGGACCTAATCAAATGGTGATCCCAGCCAAGTATTCAGAAAGTTAAGGACTCTGCTTGGTTGGTGCACGAAGAGGGTTGCAGACATTTGGTAGAAAATACATGATTAAAAAATGGTTAGATATTTTGTAGTGGTGTCTACACCCGAAAAGTATTTTAAAAACATTTTGTGCCTAAAAACCAGTTTAACGTTCTCATTTCAACATCAAGGATTATTGTTATACGTGGAGAAAAAAAAATTGTTTTTTCAGAGACCATTTTAGCTGCTCAATTTTCTCTTTATAGAGTTATGTTCAGAGGTGCATCATAACTTTACCTTTATTAGCATGCCATACAAAAATATTGTCACCTGTTGAAATCACGTTTATGCAAGTCACAGACACGAAGACTGCAAGGTATTTGGGCGCCTTATGCATAGAGACAATGAGGCAAGCGATCAAGAGTTGGCCTTGGAGCTCATGCATTTTGAGGCCTAGAATGTGCAAAATTCGAATAGCTGCACGAAAGCAGAACCTTCCTTATGAGCACAATACCAGTCACCTGTGGAAGTAATTCACGAATGGCATCAGTTCCCAGACATGAAAGGTCAGGGAATTCTCCATGCCATACCAACAAGCCCCACATGGCAATAAGCACTGCCCTAGAAGTGTTTGGGACATTGCTGTCGCTACCATTGTTGAGGAAGACACTACACCCCAACCAACTTAACCTGTCTATGACGTGGGCCACAGCCACACTCTCCCCTGACTTCCCAATCATATTATGATTTATGTGAGTTCTTTAGAGTATACAGCCGACTCTCGATGTATCGTTATCACATGTACTGATAAATTGCATCCACCAACAATTTTTTGTGGTTCCGGAAAAATTCCAATTTAAAAAATGTTAACATTATAGTTTACGGCATGTTTCATCAAACAAAGTATCTTTTAGGTCCTGTCACCTACGATTTCCTGCAACTATCGTTTTTAAGCTGGTTGTTTTTGCAAACATCTAGTAACTGAATGTGATAAACGTCATGCACGCTGCAGTTTATCCCAGCTCTACAGTTCGTTGTACGTCTTCCCAACATGTCTGTCTGTCTGACACTGTGCCATGGTGCGACGTGCGAGACTGGCTTGCTGCTTCCCCTTACACGCCTCCGAGAGGGGAAACTGTTGTCTAGCAAAATGAAAAAGCAAGTGTATCTGTTGCATGTGCTTGCCATCACAAGATGGCTGCAGAGAAAATGTGTGCCTGGTGAATGTAGAAATTCAACAAGATTATCAGTCGCTCAAAATAGTTGCACCCATCATCACTTGTATTTCAAAGCAAATAATTGCGCCTGAAAATGTTACCAAAACACTTAAATGAGGAAATATTATGCGCAAAGATGTTTTATTTCGTGATTTAAAGTCGTTTTTTCCATAAGGTTGGTGTTTCATTGTATCTGGCGTAAAATTAACATGATTACAAAATGAAATATTTTACTCCTTCTCGCATAAAATTATAAAACCCAGAATCATATACTTGACCTCCCCATGTCACCAAAAATTGTTTGAACATCAAGTGACTTCATTTACAGTACCTTCCTGCATCTTCTGAATAAACTGATAAAATGTAAGGGCCTATTTGACAAATTTTGCTGTCTAATAATGGGTAGGTAAGCACCGAGCCAAGTGCAGTGTAACTCACAACAGGGAAAATTGGAGGAAGTGGTTTTTGAAAGATTAATTATTAAAGACAGTGAAGAAATCAATTATAATTGCCTAATTTATTCATTTCTGTCTCAAAATTACAAGTTTTCTTCGCAGTAAAATATAATCTATTACTTTAAAGACAGATATTTGCAAAAGGCGCAAGGAGTCAGTAACGTGTAGCAGCGTGCAGGGGTAATCCTCCCACTGCCACCCCTCCTCCACCAGCCGCTGTGAACACACTACCCGAACAATGAATTCTCCATGTGCTTTCCAGCTGATTGAGTACGTGCAGGACATCCAAAATTTGACTTGCGTTCGGTGCCATATAATTTTCATTTTCAGAGGGTTTGAAAGTTTTAGGTCAGCTTGCATTTGGTGTCAGATTACAATCAGTTATATGCAGTATTTTGAGACGTTAGTTTCTTTATTTAAACAACTTTAGGTGTAATGTTTTTTAATGTATTATTTACAGTAAAGTAATTCTATATCTAAAATGCCCATTTTTATTGTGTTTGTTAGCTAAACTTTATTCGCAGATAATGTACAGCTCTTATGTTTAACAAAGTTTTATAAGGTTAGAAGTTGTATTTTATTGATGTACATATCAAAAACCTCACCTACTGAAATCTCGCACGTATGGGAATTTTTTGGCTGTCCCCTAAATAAGGATACATCAAGTCGAGCTCCCTATCCTGTTTGCTGCCACCAAAGTTACCTCATGCTACCCCAGGGAACTTCTCTACAGCTGCAGCAGTGTCGGAGCAGCATTAGAGGCAAATTCTAACAAAGAGGTGAGTGAAGAAATTTGGGCAGCTATTAACAGTGAGGTCTTGAGAGCCGTCAGAGTGATTGAAGAGAGTATGGAGCAGCACCGGAGTGAAGAGGCAGGGGAAACCGGAGATCCCACAGAAAACCCGCCTACCAGTGGCATCATCCGGCACAATTCCTACATGCGAAAATCCGCTGACCCTGCCGGTGATTGAACCCGGTTTGCCTTGGTGGAAGGCGAGCAGGCTAACCGCTTAGTCTGTCGCTACAGCCCCCAAAGAAAGTGCACAATTCAAGTTCCCACCACAAGGCACAAGGATGGTGAGGGCCTGCTTTAGAGTCACAGCGATTTCACCTAACTCATCCCACAGTTGACTTCCTTTATGACCTCAGGTGACCCAACTGGCGACTTTGTATGGAGGGCTGTAGTTGATAAGAAAGGCTATCAGACTGATTTGAGCAACACAGTCTCCAGATTTATATTTAATTTCTGGGGAAACAACAAGCAAAATCTATGTGCTAGTCATAACAGTGTGATGGTGGGAACAGGGAACAAGACTCCGATATAAAATGTTCATGGTCAAAGATTTTTGTTTTAATTCTTATACTGCATTGATAGTTATCACACAATTATTTTTTTTAATGAATTTTCTTATTATTTTTAATTTATTAACATTGAATTTAGTTTGGCAAGATAACCCTGGTTATAGAAATCTTCAGGTTGGTCCATAGACAATATTTCATCTCAAAAACTTATAAAAGTGGTTCTTTTTATAACCTAAAACCAACTTTTATGAAATTTGTGAAAAAAACAAAGCAAAATAATTACAATTTTAAGGGTTGATTTTTTTGTATATAACTACATCCAAATGTGGAGTTGTCCAGGTTGCCCTATATTGGGGTAAAACAATAATGTACAGACAGGTGATCTATAAGGGTCCTCTATATTACATGAAGACTTATCAAACAAACAAATATTTTGATTAAGCACAGGAAAATTTATTTTGTATTGCAGAAATTATTTTAGAAACTCATTCATTATCACTAAAGCTCACCAGGTGGAAATCTTCCATTTTCAGTGAGTTTTCTTTCCAGAGCAGAAATTTCATTCCAGCCTGGAAGGAAGACCAGTATAGCACCTTCACCATTTTTGAGACAGATGTTATGAATCAGTGCCTCTATCAGATCCACATTCAAGTCTTCTGATGCAGACGACATGAGAGAGTTGATGACATGATTAGAATACTTCAGCTGTGAACTCAGACTCCTATAATTAAGATAAACACCAGAAACATAAGTGACTATAAAAGCGAGGGGATTAATTTCCTAGGTACTATGGTAAATCATCTTTTGAAAATAGAAAGATTTTTTTCTGAATAACTCAAATGCAAGGAACTACAATAACCACTTTCTAGAGAACATACAACTATCTGCACCACACATTGTGGCACTTTGAGCTCTATAATCCTACAGTAATAGGGCTGTACACAGCCCTGTGCTATACCTAGCAGGCAGAATTAGGTAGTGACAGCGTAGCTATATATAATCTTAACCAAATACGTTTCCCAAAGTTTCTGTTGGATGATTTCACACTAAACCTGCAGGTTCAGTTCATGTTTACACCGATCATGCTGAATATAGCTGTCCACACATAAGCAGATATTCTGCATTACTGTTTTTGTCCATGGTTGAAAGCTCAGTTTAAGACCACATTGGTTTGTTGTTATTCTCTGTTCCACATAACTCCAGCAAAATCTGACAAGACATTGTGACCAACCTAAAGAAGATGTAAATAAGTAAGAACTGTGTCAGATGACAGTTGTTGCGGGATGTGTGTTATTATGTTGGTGATCTTTACGATGATTGTAGAACAAAATAGAACTCTGTATCAAAAAATTATAATGTAGAAATTGAATGATAATTACGAAAATTATGGTTAAAATTATGCTTATAAACTAATGTACAATTTTTCTGACTTATAGAGCAAGGACTTTAAAAACATTTAGAACTATTATGGTAGAGTATGCGAACATTACAGTTATGTCAAAGGCTCCAACAATCTCCTATGGTCTCCCTCTGCCTGGTGAAATGTTATTGCCATTGAGCTCTCTTCCATCATAATTTATCTAGTATATGCTAGAATTCCTTGCTGGTGGTGTCGGAATATTATACATATATGAAAGCAAGGAACACATGGTCATTGGGTGTGATGAGTCTCTGTCAATGTTGGTTATTCACGTGTCCTGCCTCCATTACCATGTTTACAACTATGATTGACTTGCCCAATCACTAAATTAACTTTTTGGATGGGGCAAAGTTGCTTCTGTAGTAGACGCCTCTTCCAGGCATGGGATCTGTCATGGGTCAATGTTTACTTTCTGAGTATTAATGTTATGCCTGACATTTGTGACACTGTTATACATGATGAAACTAAATATAGTCCATTCACGGTTACTTCAGCCTTTTCTGAAGCCCTACTAAAGTTCTACTTTCAGGATTTTCCTCCACCTTGTGCAAATTAAGCTTAACTAATCTTGAAGAACTACACCAGAGGGACAACGCACCACATTCGTGCACACTCAGTGTAACAGTATTTTGTACATGGACTATTTCTCATTAGGCGCTACCAACATACCTATTTTCTCCCTGTTTATTCAAATTATGTAAACATAAAGCATTATTATTTATAGATAAAATATGAATAACATTTCAATTTAACAGGGAAAAAGTAACTTTTATGAACACAAGTATAAAACGCTTGTGATACAGGGCATATTTAGGAAATAACTAAACACGTCATACATTGGGAGATTTTTCAAAGATTTTATTCAAGAAGGCAGATGAAACCTTGAATGGACTATATTTCACATATATTAATATTATTACTATGTTTTTATGCATTATTTTTCCCAGAAAGAGTTTATGGTACATTTTGGCGTTGTCTGTACTTTCACCGGTATGAATGACCTTTTTATATTATCCTGAACGTTCACTGGCATACATCCGTGTAATGGGCTAAGGTTTTCACATCAGATGCAACAAAGCCGAATATGTACACGCAGTTGTTTCCCCTCCCCTCAGAAAACCCCCACATCCCTGCTCAAAAAAGTGTTGATTACTTGATGCAGACAGTGAGAATATTTGTTTTATGGCAAACCACCCTTCTAGTAATACTAATTACAACAAATTAAAATAATGTATGTTTGTATAAATGTTTCAGTTCCTAAAGCTATGCAATTAGAGTAACTTTTTGATTGCCAATAATGGATTTAAAGGGAAATGTCCCATGCTCAGGAGACAAGATGTGATCATTTCAGAAAGTGATGATAAAGGCTCTGTGGTGCCCGAGCGGTCTAGGGCTGAGCACAAACACTCAATACAAAATAATCCAAGTCAATTTAACACTTTTAATTAAATCAAACACTGAAACTGTTACACTTTTAGTTATACATTTACTTACTCGGCAATGTCGCGGAAGACGACATGGGAATTGTAAATATAAAACAAAATAATAACGACAATGGAAGCAAAAACATTATATAATGGTGGTGAAGGAGAGTGGAGTCTCAGTGCAGCTCAGGCGAGTCATCTCAGGCGGTGATGAGCAGTCTCTGGTGTCCTCTGCTGAAGTCTCTCTTCTTCAGGCCGTGCATGCCATAATAAAGCAACATGAGTGTAGTGGGGAGAAGTCTCCCTCCACCAAGAAGTCGTGCATGAGCAGTCTCTCACCAATGAGAAGTTATAGCGAGAAGAATTGCCAAACAAAGAGAGAGCAAGGTTAGGGCGTCAGACTATAAACTAGAACTTTGCACATGGCCCCAAAGTGTGGTACTGAAAACATGTGACGGGAAAATAGCATGTGATACAGCACGTGATTCCAGGAGTCATGGGACAAAAATATCATGAAAAACAGGATGTATTTCCCATCAAACGGGTTAGCAATTATAGTCACGCGGTGCTGAAATCACAGCATTCAGTACTAGAGCGGATACAGCTTCCTGTTGCATGCACCGCAGAACCTGATAAGTTGCGAAAATACTTCACTAAAATGTTCTCTCTCTGAACTGGCATGCTTGCGGAGTGCCTGCGGCACTACAGCTCCATGTTGGTGCAATATTTTTTGTGCATTAAAAGTATGTATGTGGAACATAAATTAATAATTATCATGTTAACTGAAGTCTAACACTTTTAGAAACCATCAGGGAAAACCTAGGAAACAGAAAATAAAATGTTGGATATTGGTTTTGACAATAGCGAGCAAATATTTCGTTATATTTGTTTCAAAATTATGCATTCCTTTGGAACAATTTTCATGCACCATAATGACATAACAAATTTGCAGTGTGAGAAGTAGCTCGTATTAAGGAAGATGCGAGCTGCCTTTCTAAGGGCAGAAGTAGAGGTGGCAGAACTATGGGCAAGGGGGAGTGAATGCTCTCCCTAAATCTGGTCCAATGGAGCAAGGGGTATACTGTGCATCACCTAAAACTACTGAGAGTAATAGACTTTGGAAAAAAATGCTGTTAGAATTTCTTAAAAAGTATTTTGGTTTTAATGTTTATAATGCAAGGAAGTTGCTCCTATGTAGCGAATTTTCTTGGAATCATTTGCCTTTCAATATGTGTATTTTTAAATTATGCGACAATTTAGTGGGGAGTATCGTAAATTGTACAGTTTCAGGTCTGTGTCTGGCTATTGCTGCTTAAATTTTAGTTTTAAGGTGTGCTTAATGGTTTATTTTAGCAGGCCTTGGCTAAATGCTTATGTACACTGGCAGTGTGAGTTACAGTTAGGCTGAAGTAAGTTGTCATTTAACATAAATATTTAAGGCTAGTGTGCCATATGTCCCAAACAATTTCAATTAAACTTTATACATATAAGCTGACAGTATCTGTGACGAACATCAAACACAATACATAACCTTTCTGTCTGCCATTTAGGAATACAGCAGCACGAGAATATTGTGCTTTTATGCCATATTTTAGAGACCAATCAACCAATTATCACCAAATTTTGCATTCAAGAAATGCTACGGTAGGCTATATAACATTACATAGTTTAACTGGGCCAAAAACTTATTTGTAAAATGGTGGTTGTATAAATAATTTAGACAACTTTTTCCTATCTATTAAACAATTTAACTATATTCAACTAAACTGCCTGCTAATAGTATCTAATAGAAGTATAATATATGTCTATACAGAGCCTCTTTCATTTATACACATTTTTGTGTGTGAAAAAAAAAAATGTCATTAAAAAATATAACTTTTTCCCCATACCTTAGGAACTAACATCAACTGATTTCCACAAAGTGGTAGGCCATGAAACCTTGCATAATTTAAGTAACTCAGACACTAATTTTCAAAATCATGGCCCTGAAATATTTCAGATTTGTAAACCCTATCTACAGAAACATTAGACTGATTAAAACCGAAGTTGACACACTGAATCCTACCTCCATAATGCAGTTAGGTAGTTGCACATCAGCTTACAGTACAAGGTCCTTTTTTGAATGTTTATACGGGTTTTCACAAATTAAGAAAGTTTCTTTTTTTTTTTAAACCAAAAAATTATTTAAAAATTTAAAAATAGATTGAAATCACAGCAAGTGAATTATGCAGTCTCACAAAAACAATGTGGTGATCAAAAGGCAAAGAACTGATAGGTCATGCATAGCCATGCACAGAGAAAGCTGTGAATGGAGAGAGAAGGTGAGAAAATAATACACCACCACATTTTGGTAGAATTTGCTACATGAAACTGTGACGGGACTGTCACTGGTAAATAATATGCGAGAGCAGGTGTGCTATCTAGGGTGTTTTGTTACAACATGAACCCTGAAGGCAGGGCCAACCCGCCAAGCTTGCTGGTGCAGCAGGCCTTCTAGAATGCCGGTTCATTGCTATTGGCAAACGCCTTCGCGCGCTTGCAGAAAATGTGTTTCATAAAATTGTAGATGGAGAGCACATCGTAAAGGCGCCCTCTTTTTGATCCAAGATAGTCTAATCAGTTAGTATACGGGAAGAGCCCCCATTTGAGAGGAAGTTAATAAGTTCTCTATTTTATTTTTTGTGAAATTTCATTAGTAAAGATTTAGATGCATAAAAAAGGAGGTGGTCACAACAGCCACATTCAAACCCCTTATCCGTCGGACCCTACAGCGAGAACTATCACAGTCAGGTGGTATACCTCTCATCAAACCCACTAGTGAGCCCGCACCACTTCCACAACAGCCACATTCAAACCCCTTGACCGTCGGACCCTACAGCGAGAACTATCACAGTCAGGTGGTATACCTCTCATCAAACCCACTAGTGAGCCCGCACCACTTCCACAACAGCCACATTCAAACCCCTTGTCCGTCGGACCCTACAGCGAGAACTATCACAGTCAGGTGGTATACCTCTCATCAAACCCACTAGTGAGCCCGCACCACTTCCACAACAGCCACATTCAAACCCCTTGTCCGTCGGACCCTACAGCGAGAACTATCACAGTCAGGTGGTATACCTCTCATCAAACCCACTAGTGAGCCCGCACCACTTCCACCTCAGCTAGAGGTAAGGCCCGTCGAACCATGTAGGGAAGTTCCCTCAATCAATGAAAATCATGACACTTACCTACACCACCTTATGACTAAGTAAGCTTAAATAGCTTACGTAGTCGTAATTTGGCCAACATCTGGACCTGTAGTAAAACGCCCCCACAACCTCAGCCAGGTAGCAGTACACCCCCTACCACATGTAGAATCCATACCACCACTGGGAAAGTGTTCAACATAGTCATTTACCCCAAACCCATACATAAATCTACGACAGTATCCACAACCCTCAATTTCGTACCCGTTCATAAGCCCATGACGCCAGCCTCATACAGATGCCCCGGAAGTGAGTGACAAGCTGAGTAGGGTACTATCTGGGACGGTATGCCATACACCCCCATTTCGTTACAATTTTCATCTTCATTTAACATTATTTCATTCCTTCTTTGGCAACAGCTGGCGTCCCGTATTTTGACGGTCTTTACGATCAGCAAGGTCAAGCTCCTTGGGAGAAAGACATTGATGATCAAACTTACCCTGGGATTTGACTCCCCTCCAACCGGTCACAGCCCTTCTACGAGATGGTATCCCATTAGGTCCCCCAACATGGGCAAATCCTCAACCTGTCAGGTGAAAAGACAAGACAGAAATTCTTTCACTGCTGAAGGGCCAAATAGCTATACCCCGGAGGGAAATCAGCACTCATACCTGCTTTACCAAACCTTACAGAAGATAGAGACCAGAGTAAGGCGACATGCAAGACCTCCCCCCCCCCCCCCAACCCTCTCCCTGGCTTGGAGTAGGCCTAAGGAAGAGGAGTGTGTGTTAATGTTTAAACTACAGAACATTGACTAGATTTGATTCTTAATTGTTTCAATCACATAAGAATGAATTAGCATACCTATAACATACAAACATATGTACTAAAATTACACAGTTACACTTTATCAACATACGAGTAAAGTCATCATTTTCACTGCAATGTTAATTTCCCATATGGTGGAAAGATACAAAATTGACAAAAATGTAATTCCTAATCACAGCTCTCAAAAACGTACAATTAAATGCAAACAGCCTATAGTAGTTACCTTGCGTATGGGATAATGTGTTTTTCAAAATCATTCCTTTGTTTTATGAAAGCCATTTGAGCATGGGCACTCCTCTGTACTCGAATCGGTGGACCAGTGAATCTAGTGAATCTAAAGAGGATAAACATTTTAAAAAAGAACAGAAATACATACAACTTAACACATAAAATAACAAAAAATTACACAGAAAATTATATTAATTGCAATACTTTAAAGTGTAACTACTGAGGTATTAAAAAGTAAAAGTAAGCAAGCTTGAATTATACTTTAGCATACATTATAAAAGTAACCCAAAAATATATACAACATGTTTCCTAACAACACTGACAAACTCTACATAGTTTTCTCGAAAACTATTCACCTGAGTGTGTTCGGAAGACGAACTTGTCTAAATAAATTATTTACAGCTCATTACAACGGTTTATGCGAGCATAGAGTGGCAATCCCCATTTACTTAATGAAAGGAGATGATTTTACCAACCACATTATCAGAAGTGTTAGATCTCCATTACACAAAGCAATACATACAGATTTGTTACTTGCACGTACTTTCTGATATTTTAAAATAAAAGCATTTCAAAACTTGATTTTTGGGGATGCATAGCTCTCTTAATAATCACTAAAGGGGTAAGTGATACACAAGTTTTTGTCTTACATTTTCGTAAGGAATAAACTGCCAGAGTTTGTCATAGTTGTTTGATAACGTATATATTTTAGAATATTTTGTCAACTTCAGAAAAGTACTTTATTGGAAAAATGTACATTAAGAGTATTTACAACACATAATATGTTACATAAATGATATTTAATTACTACATGCCCAATTAAGGGGTACTTCTGAATTTTTTTGCACCTTAGTTGTACAAGTCTCACTGTGAATACATTACACATAAATCAAAATGTTTTACAATGTACATTCTTACACATCTAGTTATCCATGTTGCCTTGTCACTTACCCTTAGTGGAGTTGGCTGTTGGAGGGTAAGGCAAAGGTACTCCCTCCTCCCCCCTGGATGACGGTGAAGCCATGGTCCTCGCTTGAATGTGGTTTTTCCTTGTGCCTTGTTGGCTTTGGCAACGTCAATAATTGTGCGTTGAGCTTTGGGTGGTGCCCAGGCGAGCAATGGGTGAGTGGGTGCCCTGATTGGAATGTAAGCTGGTGTGACCATAAGGACCCTGACTACCCTGGTAACATTAGCTGGTTGGACAAAGGTAGATGTCTTCTTCGGCGGCGTAGGTGGTAGGAGAGATACTGTGTGTGGTACTTGCCAGAGGAGGTCAGAAGTGGAGCTTATTGAGCTGGTGGTTGACCCTTTTTGACATGCGGCCTCCTCTTTCTTCCAGGACTATAACTGTATGTAAACTGGGCCACTTTCCCTTCGTACGCCAGCCTGAGCTAACCCTAGCCTGGCAGCTTTATTCCGCTCAGCCATATAATGAGGCATAAAGTGGTGGGGGAAACCAATTAGGTTGACAGCAGGTGGCCAGTAAGGGGAAGACACAGCCTGATGGAATGAGGGATGCGGAGGACAGGCGAGATGGGAGGCCTGTACTACTGGTCTTCAACCCATAGACTTGGCATGTGGAACGTTGCAATTTGACCCCAAGTTTCAAGCTGAAGGTTACAGTAGATGGCAAAAAGAGTCCACTTCCATGGCTCCCTGGCGCATGGAATGCTGTGGTCTGACCCAGGTGTCATGAAGAGCAGGATTCCTGTTGGGAGTTGGGCTATCATTTTCAAGCAAGAAACCTGGCACGTTGAACGTCGCAGTCTCATCCGGGCACTTACTGGAAGGTCGATAGTCCAAAAGGCAACTGCTCTAATGAGGCCCAGAAGGCGCTTCGAGACTGCTGTCAATAGGAAAGAAAAGGAGCAACGCATTGGCTCGTGGCTAACCCAAGAAGAATATTACTAGGACAGGTGATGAACCAGAAAGAGAAAGGACAAGGTGTGGGAATACAGAGTGCTGGATAGACAACTTGACCAAGTCAGATTTATGCCTGTTTTATTGATTGCTCCATCAAACACACATAAACCAGCCTGTACCCTGACTGAGGCCTGAAGGGCCTGTCCTAAGTTGCCAACTGGTATAGTCACTTATGTCTCCGAAGTTGTGGCAGCACGGGAGGCGAGGGCAACCCCAAGACTCTGTACTCGCACTCATGATAGCTCATAGTAAGCTACAAGGTAGCTGGAAGCATGGGAGCTTCGGTATTCTGACAGGCAATGAGGCCGTGTTGTGCAGAGTAGAGCTCTCGACTGAACAATGCAAGACTGATGCAACTTGAAAAAGTCTGTAGTTCTTTGGGCAGCATGATGTTCTGCGAAGGCGAGACTGCCTCGACTGGGAATGCGGATCCTATTTATATTCGACTCTCAGAGCCAGCGCGGAGGTTGCGGGGTGTGGAGAGAAGAAAGTAACTGAGAGCGGCGGAGACTTCCCTCACACGCCAGGTGCTGGACGAGTAAGTGGCGACGTGATGCAATGCGGGTTGCAACACAGCAGGCAGCAACGACCGAGCAAACCACTCTGGCTTGGAAGGCGCCCTGTGGCATGTTCGGCGTAATGCCTCTTCTTAGGAGGGGGCGACCATTGTGGCGAGACTAGACAAGTGAATGACGTCCCTCGAGGTGCTTCACTCATCTATTTAGTTATATCTAGGTACCCTTACATATAAATAGGTCATTAAACAAGGTACTTTTGGATAGCACTATTGCCACTACAACTCCACAGGTAAAGAAATGTGTTTGTATGAGTACTAAAAATACAGATAGTATCGTATTTAAAGTTTAACCAAATTATTAAGAAAAAACACAATCCTACACGACATGACTTGGCAACTGCAACTTTATGACGCTGGAATAATGATTAAGTCCTCTTGGCAAAAGTTTTCTGTCCAAATACACATTCAGAATATCCCATTTCTACACTGTAGTACTCAATATTGAATTCAGAAATGGTTTAGGAAATGAAAACTGGGTTACTGCAAACTTCATATTTCATTTTCTTCAGTATAGGCTACAATAAAAATGTAGTTAAATTTTTTATAATTGCTTACATTAACAAAAATATTGAAAAAGCAACATATTTAGTTTATAGAAATTATTTTGGAAAAAAAGCCTTAGAGAACTGGCCCACCAATACATCATGAAATCCACCTGTCTTAAACATAAGATAACCCGTCCATCAAATTTCAAATTTACCGCCTTATCCTAGTTTGCCTCCTGGCTGCCTCACTCACTGTTTGCCACCCTCCGCTCACCAAACTGCAGTGTGGGACCACTTTCCGCCTGATTAAGTTGGCTTAGTTAGCAAAACATTGCATATCCATGTGGAAAATGTTTTCGTGTGACTTTTACTTGTGTATACATACAGAGATTACACACACACAACACACACACACACACGCACGCACGCACGCGCACACACACACACACTCCATTCCCCATTGGAAGCAACTTTCTCGAAGCCCTGCTAAATATCTACTTGCAGGCCCATTTCGTATCCTTCCGCCAAATGTAATCAAACATTGCCATGCAACTGCCATGTACCATCTGTCAAAATCAATGTTTACATGCCATTGTGTGTACTTGTGTTCGTATACTTTCGTTACACCTAAAAATAAACATTGAAATGAGAGTTCTACTTTTATACGTGTCAAATGTGTTGTTTACTGTTTACAGCTTTTCAAAGAATTCTGTCGTAGGTCTATTTCAAAAACCATTTCGTACGAATGTTCAGAGTTTAGGTCTCTAACAATATTTAGGTTTAAAAATGGCTGAATTAACGATAGTTCTTACGGTTATGTTACATTAACATATTTTTTTTCCACGACATAGCACATTACATGTAATGTATGTCAATATTTTGCCGCGACTGTGTTTAACACTGTTAAAACTGCAGGGTAATGAACTGAAGTATTAAACTTTTTGTTTTTGATATGTGTTGGGTTATTTCTTTAAAAGGACAGCCTCAGTTCGAATAACAAATGAATAGACAGTTCAACGAAAAAGCGACATTAAAATCAAGCACGCAACTCGTGTTGCTCATTTTTTGTTATAGAAACTTAAAATATAGCAGTGAACATGCACTCAATTAAGTCTACCGCAACTTTTATTCCACTCATATTTATATGTATTGCTACTTACTGTGTATTAGGTTTATTGAAATTTATTGGGGCTGGGATTGGTTATTTTGTTTGGATTGGTGGTAAATCACGTTACACAACTGTGTTTCAAACATCCAGGGCAAAGGTATAACGTTGTGATAAATAAACATACGTTGATGTAAATAAATAACTTCGTCATAAAAACAGTTCACTTTTACAACGTATAAATAGTTCACATAAAAAATTTGAAATCACGCACACGCAGATCCAGCGTAACTATCACCAAACAGCCACACCATGCTATTTCACACGCAGCGCTTAACGAAACACACAGTAACAGTATATTTATTACTGCTGCGGAAACACAGATTTATCACATTGTAACTTGCTTAGGTAGGTTTAAAAAACACAATGTACACAAACGTGATGTGGTAATTTGAAGCATTTTTCGGAGTAAGTATAATTTACACTTCGTTTGGTAAAACAGCAGCACTCCATGTCATGGCTAGCCACGTCTGACAAACTTCACTTTGTTTCTGCCTAGCTATAATATTGAAATATATTAAAATAAGTATTTAAACATTAAAATCTCTTTTCTGTTGTAAATTACAAATACAAAAAACATTATTTTGCTGTAGAAAGTATGAAATATGCTACAATTGAAAACTAGTACAATTTTTTCCACGTACTAGCGAAGTGAAACTTCCCGAGTGTGGAAGAAAAAAAAAAAAAAAAAAAAGAGAGAGAGAGAGAGAGAGAGAGGAGAGAGAGAGAGAGAGAGAGAGAGAGAGAGAGAGAGAGAGAGAGAGAGAGAGAGAGAGAGAGAGAGAGAGAGAGAGAGAGAGATCGCCACACCGTACCATTACGGCCTACTTACAATATTTTCCGCTGTTATTTTAAACTGTAAAAATGAGATAGGTTGCCATTTGGGCCACCTAAATATTTCAATAGGCAACATTTAATTTACAAATAGTATACTAAAAAACTAGGTTAAAATAATATTTTAACTGCGAACTATTTCTTACCGGCCGTTGCCAACATGCCTGCTTTCACTGTTGTTAATTCTGTGTGTGTGTGTGTGTGTGTGCGCCTGCACGTGTGTGTGTGCGCATGTGTGTGTGTGTGTGTGTGTAATACAGGTTATTGAAAAAAACTGGTTGACATGTTTTGCCTAGAGTGTTTTTTCAACACACAAACGCACAAAAAAAAAACCCACGCGCACACACACACAGAGAATGGGACTGAATTTTATTGACAAACTTCCTTGTGTAAAATCAAGTGGCAAATATGTAGGAAACTTTGTATAGGCAGTTCACAGTAAAGTGAGCACTTTTTAAGAACCTTCCAAATTTTTTTTAAGCCAGTTTTTAAATTTCATCCACTTTTTTATATCAGCGTTGTTTTGTGACTAATGAATATGGTGTATACTTTCACCACTCTCAAAAGTTAATGTCAGAGGCTGCAATAAAACATATTTATTAGGGGGTTAGTGCCTGTTGGGAGGGCCTTAAAAAGTGCTCACTTTACAGTGAACAGCCTCTACCTAAACTAAATATTAAGGGCAAAGTAAGTCCCCGAAAATGGAGATTTTGGAACACATTTCTTCGAAATATCAGAAACCAGGTGAGATGAACATACAATACGCAGAACATTTTTTTGTCTTATCGGGATCTTCAACATAAGAGTAAATGCACAATAATAACACTCCTCGTTACAAAAATAACAGGGTTGGCCACCCTCTTATTGCCGGAAACTTCACTACCGTCAGGAATTATGAACGTTTGATGCTGGTTTATCGAGAAGAATGACCTACAAAAAAAGAGAGGTCCCCTTGTTGCAACTGCTTATGACCCACCATTTTTGTTTGAAACGCACACAAAGATTCCGCTAGATTCTGCTGCAGCGATACAGTGCCTCGTACATAGACAATAAGCAATCCATGCGTGTATGGCCACAGAACAGCCAATGGTGGCGGACAAGGTTAACAGCTACTGTAAACAATGCATACCATACATTAATAAGCATACACACCTGTTCTATTGTGGTAACAGTCGGTGTGTGATGCTGTACAGGACGTAAAAATATTGGTATTGCCTACGTCCTTGGAACTATATTGCTGCTGCTGTGTACTGTGCAAGCTTTTGAATTTTGAAACATTTGGTGCAGCAGTGTAGAGCAATGCCATTAAAATACATCACATTTAAGTAGCATTTGACAACAAAAGCTGTGGCATTCCACAGTAGATACATGTATCGCAAACAGTTCACATTGCCACACCAACATTGTTGGACTTGTTTGAAACACCCTAATTGTCCCAAATAATCCCTGCAGCTGCAACAATGCGGGCGACGAGATCCTCTTCGGATTCCACCGTGGTTTCATACACCAGGCTGTTCATGTAACCATAGAAGAAATAGTACAAACAGATTTATGTCTGGGAATCGTGGAAACCAGAGAACAGGACCGCCACTGCATATCCATTATCCTGGGAAAACGAGATTCAGGAGATTGCGTGCACCTCGCTAACTGTGGGCTGGGTGCAGTTGTGCTGGAACTACATGGCAGCTCGTGTTTGTAACGGAACCTCTTTGAATAATGCTGACACAGCGAAATACAACGTACACATTGCCGGTGAGACAATGTGGTAACAGACAATGTGGTAAGCCCGCCTAGACGTTGACACTGAATCTCTATTGATTCCTGTGGATGAATGAGGTGGGAGGATTGATATTTGCCCACTAATGGATATTTTGACAATTCTGTATGCCATCACGTTGAAAGGAAGCCTCATCAGTGAAGAGAATGTATCTGTCAAAGTCAGTGTGTGCCCTGCATTGTTCCAGAAACCATGCAGCAAACTCCACACGTCGAGGATAATCCGCAGGACCCATAGCATGCACACATTGTACATGTAACGGATACAGTAATTGCTCACGAAGCACTTGACCAATGGTGCAGCGGCTTCTGTTGAGTACTCTTGCAATAGTAGGCATACTCACACATGGGTTATTCTCAACATGCCTCAACACATCCTTTTCAAACCTGGCTGTCCTCCCTGTTCGTCTGCGCCCTGCATTCGGTTGTGTCACCTCCAAACTTCCACTTTCTCTAAAAGTCGCTCCACAGATGCAAATGTGTATGTGGAAATCAATCCATGTACATTCTTTGCGCTTTTCGTCAATTTCCCTCTGCCACACCGCAGACGAGTAGCATATCTGTCAGTTTCTGCCACGTAAAGTATTCCATTTTGTAGACACAACATGCACCTTGACTAACAGAATGTAAATGTTAAGTTATGTAGTGCTCAAATATTTTATACAATTCGTCTTGTGGTTTAATGGTCCACATCACGATAGCACCATTGGTGCCGCGATAACAGTCGTGACAGGCGTGGACTTGAACATGCCAAACCATACAGAGCTGCCTAGTGTGGTATTAGTGCCAGACATGTAGACCGCTCGCACAGTCTGTACACACGTTTTATACTACATGCTGTATGAGACACTTAGTTATATGTTTGTTCGCAAATGAAATGCCTGACAGTGTAGCACTATGGGAACATCACTTTCAACTGAGGATATGTCATTTGCCAAAAGTAACACTTATTTACGTGCTAATAATACAGTACTGCTACCTGAACGTGTTTAGTTTGTATGTTTAATGTCTGGTCGCACGAGAGGTCATTAGACACAGGAACATACTAGGTACCTGAATGAAACTGAGGAAGAATTCAGGCACGGCCTTTATTAAGGAATCATCCCATCGTTTGCCTGGAGTGACTTTGGTAAACCACAGTCAACCGAATTCAGGACGGCCTGACCAGGATTCGATCCCGCGTCCTCCTGAATACAAGTCCAACATGTTACTGTTGCCCCACTTTGCTCTGTCCCTGATTTATTAATGACGACAGATGTTTATACGAAAAGTCAAGACTCATTCACTTTTGATGCTTGTTTATTTAACACTATGACCTAGATAACACACATGGCCTCTAGTTGCAACTGCCTAGGACCACAGCTTTCGTACAAAACGCACATCCATAAAGCTTCGGCCGCAGCGATACATGTCCAGGCGCATAAAAAATAGTCTTTACAGTACTCAGCAGTAACAACAATACGGTACCAGGCACGTATGCAATACCAATGCTTCATGTATGGATTTTCACACCGACTGTTGCCTGGAATACATTGTCGGATGCAGTATCATAGGCTTCTTAATGCATGGTAATGGTTGTTTACAGTAAGTAATAAATGTCCTCCACCATTGTATGTACAGTGGGAACAGCATCTTACCATACACACGTTTCGTGTATTGCCTACGTACGAGGCACGGTATCGTGGCAGCGGAATCTGTGTGCACATTTTAAACGAAAACGATGGGCCCACTGCAATTGCAACAAGGCGACCATTTTTGTTTTGTAGGGCATACTGCTCAATAAACCAGCATCAAACGTTCATAATTCCTAATGGTAACGAAGTGCCGGCAATAAGAGGGCGACTACCCTTGTTATTTTCGGAACAGGGTGTGTTATTATTGTGAATTTGCTCTTAGGTTGAATATTACAATAACATAAAACAATGTTCTGCGAATTGTACTTTCATCTCACCTGGTTTCCGATATTTTGCAAAAATACATTACAAAATCACCATTTTTATACATTATAAAATCACCATTTTCGGGGAATATAAAAAACTAGGCATAACATGTCAACCTGTTTTTTCAATAACCTGTATTCCACATATATATAACACTGTGGTTAACTTTAGAGTACTTTATTATTGAATAAATGAAACTTTACCTTAATATATTCTGTAACTTATAATATTTATTTCTTTTTAAATATGAATTAACAACAGCGAAAGCAGCGACTTGTTGGCAACAGCTGGTAATACATAGTTCACAGTTAAAATATTATTTTAACCTAGTTTTTTAGTATACTATTTGTAAACTAAACGGTGCCAATTGAAACACCCTGGGTGTTTGAAACACAGTCGTGTAACGTGATTTACCACCAATCCCAACAAAATAACCAAGCCCAGCCCCAATAAATTTCTATACACCTAATACACAGTAAGTAGCAATACATATAAATTTGAGCAGAATAAAAGTTATGGTAGGCTTATTTGTATGCATGTTCACCGCTATATTTTAAGTTTCTATAACAAAAAATGAGCGACACAAGTTGCGTGCTTGATTTTAATGTCTCTTTTCGTTGGACTGTCTATTCCTTCGTTATTCAAACTGAGGCCGTCCTTTTAAAGAAATAACCCAACACATATCAATAACAAAAAGTTAAATACTATAGTTCAATACCCCGCAGTTGTAACAGTGTTAAACACAGTCGCAGCAAAATATTAACATGCATTACATGTAATGTTCTATGTCGTGGAAAACAAATATGTTAATGTAACATAACAGTAAGAACTATAGTCATTTCAGGCATTTTTAAAACATCATAAATCTGACCAAAATAATGTTATAGGCCTAAACTGTGAATATTTGTACAAAATACTTTTTGAAATAGACCTAGGACAGAATTCTTTGAAAAGCTGTAAACAGTAAACAACACATTTGACAGGTTTTATATTTGACAGGTTTTATATTTGACAGGTTATATATATATATATATATATATAATATATATATATATAGACACACACACACAGAGTGGAACGCCACTTTCATTCCGCTTTCATTCGGTCCCGCCATTTCCCCTATGTTTACAATACAGTCGACTGTCAATCTATCGTTATTCAGGGGAGTGCCATAAAATTCCTATACATGTTGAGTAAAAGCTGTACATTATCTGTGAATAAAGTTTAGCTGATAAACACAAAAATGATAATTAAAAAAAAAAGTATTACTGTAAATAATACAAAAAATTTCACATAAACTCGTTTAAATAATAAAAATAACGTCTTATAATACCATATGTAATTGATTGTAATCCAACACCAAAAGCATGCTGATCTAAAATTTTCAAACACTCTGAAAATGAAAATAATATGACACCGAATGCAAGTCAAATTTTGAATGTCCTGCACGCACTTGATCAGCTGAGAGCACGTGGAGAAGTTATCTATTAGGTAGTGTGTTCATGGCGGCTGACAGAGGAGGGGTGGTGGCAGAAGGATTACCACTCCACGTCGCTAAATGGTACTGATACCTTGCACCCGTAGCAAATGTCTGCCTTTTAAAGTAATTAATTACGTTTTACTGCAAATAAAACTTCTAATTTTGAGACAGAAATGAATAAATAAGGTAATTATAATTGATTTCTTTACTGTCTTTAATAATTAAACATTCAAAACCACGTCCTCTGATTTTCCCTGTTATGAGTTACACTGCACTCGGCGCTGTGCTTACCTACCCATTATTAGATGGCAAAAGGTGTCCAATAGGCCCTTAAATTTTATGAGTTTATTCAAAAGACCCGTGATTATTGAAATAAATTAATATAAATCCATCTATTTCCCCGCAACAAGTTACTGGAAATGAACTTCAAACTAATAATACAAGTCACTCGATTTTCAAACATTTTTTTGTGATAAGGGGGAGGTCAAGTATAGCTTTTGGGCATGTAATTTTATTCGTGAAGATGCTGCCCCTTGAGTTGGATAAATATTAAATTTTAATAAAATGTTCATGTTACGCCACATACAATGAAACACCAACCTTACGGGAAAAAACGACCTTTAATCACAAAAGAAAACATCTTTGCAAATAATAATTCCTCATTAAAATGTTTTCCGTTAACATTTTCAGGTGAAACCATTTGCTTTGAAATAAAAGTGATGATAGGTGCAACTATTGTGAGCAACGGATAATCTTGATAAAATGTCTACATTCGCCAGGCACACTTTATTTGCTCTGCTGCCGGTATGTGATGACAAACAGGCGTAGCCGCGAGAGGACATGCTTTTTCTTTGCTAGACAACAACTTCCTCTCTCAAAGGCATTTCAGGGGATGAAGGAACGTATGCAGCTGAGAGACAGAAAGAGGGGATAGAGAGAGAGGACGCTAGGTCGCCATGCTGGTTGCTAGGTAACCAATTCCTCTCTCATCAGGTGTATAGGGGAGGTAGCAAGCCAGACTCTCACCGCAGTGCAGACGTAGTGTGAAGATAGAACGTGCCGCAGAGCACGAGCAGTGATAAACGGCGGCGCGCGAGACGTATTTCACATACAGTTACTAGACGTTTGCATAAACAACCAGTTTGAAAACGATCATTGTGGGAAATTTTAGGTGACGGGACCCAAAATATACTTTCATTGATGCACCATCCAATAACGATACAAGCGGTTAGCTTTATCATTGTTAAATAGGAGTTTTGCCGGGACCACTAAAATTAACAGTGGATACGGTTTACTGGTACATGCAATTTTGGTATAACGAGAGTTGAGTGTATATAGAGTAGTTATAACTAACTAGGCTATCTGGGAGCTTCAAAATAAATTCTACAGAATATTAATCCATTAAACTTATATTAAAAAAAAAAAAAAATCTAGTAGATACAGAAGCTATTTACATTATTATGTTTACAGAAGTAAAGAATAAGCAAAATTTAAACAGTATGAGCATTGTACTCGACAACCAAAATATATGCAAATTACTTAAAAGAAAATAAGAAGTGATAAAAGGTTCTTACCAGCAAGTGTTACAGGTACCCAACACAAAGGTAAAATACACAATAAATAAAACAGTGAAATATTCACTCTCTTATCTTGCGGGCATGAAAAGTGGAAGTAAAGTTTGAAGTACAATAATTTACACAAGTTCTTTATAAATATTCACTTACCCTGTCAGTTGCAACACATCCTCTAGGTAATACTGTTCAACTGGGAATGTGAATCCACGGATGGTTATCATAGGACATGTGTTAAAATAACGCGAGAAGTTTTCTGCATTCAGAGTTGCACTCATCAATATAACCTTCAAATCTGGTCGCTGAAAAATTAAAACAAACACTGTTAAAAAACTTGTATTATGACAAAATAATTCCAGAAAACAGTAAATATACAAGTTTTCCTAAACATTAGGAATGGGCGGATGCCGATACCGATTAACTGGTCAATATCATGACCATTGGCATCAGCAGCAGCTGAACATTATTTGCAGATTATTAATTCAATGATTAGTAGCATTAATTTATTTGACACACTGTTAAACCGGCATACTACATCTTGTAAAGCATTAATTTAGCGCATCCATCAATAACATATTCTGTCCGAAATCCAAAATATATTTGAAACAATTGCTTTTCGATGAATTGTTCCAGTTGGCGATTATGACTCATCACTAAGGTTCCTACTTCCGCTGCTAGGCGTAAGAAACACGTCCAAAAAATTTTCCACATGAATTCTCAGCTGCCTACTCTACCAGGCAACAGGAACTTATAAGCGAATTTTCGTCACCTGAAGGTTACACAACCTGGCAGGCACAACCACCCTCCCTACCACGCGCTGAGAGCCAACATGTTGACCGGACCTCAGGCAATGCCGAGCATCGCTGAAGAGGCACGAAGCAGAAATGCTGACTACTTCTGACCCAAGTTTTTCAACTCCCACGCCAACCAGTGCAGGAGACTTGCCCTCCCCGCAGCCCGCGCCAGCAGCCCACAAGCTTCACCTACGTAAGTCCGGGCACTGCCGGGCTCGGGCAGTCATTCTTGTTTCATCTCTCGTGACATCCCAGAGCACTGCTCAGTGCTGGGACCTCCAAAGAACTTCGAAGCTTTGAGTATGCCCCCAGCGGCTACTTCACAGTTGACAATCAGTCATCCCGACAACCAGCGAACATGCTCAGCAACACATATTAAATTCACTTTGTCTCCTCAAGATACCTTTATTAGAACAGTTTAGAAGTAACATATATTTTACCATCTAGATTTATCTTTCCCGCTTACAACCTAGAACCAACGCCTATACCTGGCCAGCGTAGTAACTTTCAGCACTCAATTGCCTGGCAGGAGGTGGCACATGTTGCATGTTTATTGAGACTTCAATAAACATATTTTTGTTCCCTACCTTTCAACTTTTATTTCTTAGAGTATGTCTGTCTGCCTGCTAGATACAGGTTGCTACATACACCCTTGATAAGAACCAGGTATTTTATAATAATCTAATTAGTTTCACCTACAGGCACCCTTCAGGGGTCTGTCATATTTTCTCACACACCCATTAGACGGCCATCTGTTGCTTTCCAACTATCAGAGGACTGTTTAATGCTGGTGGAGAGGAACAGAGGAGCCAAAACCACTAGCAACAACTTCATTCGAGGAGGGGTAACAAACCCAAGTTACTTCTTTACAACAGACCAACAGACCACTGTTAGTGCCAGGGTAACTGTAACTTGAGTCCTGCCGCTCGTTCGTGTATGAACGCACATCCAGTGGGGGCATTGGTGACCCACTCAGCTCCCAGTCTCTGATCAGTCCGCATAGCCTGGGGGATCAGTGGAGACTTTACAGAGTCTGGTCAGCAAGCCAAAACCGGACTAACATTGTAAATTATGTTTAGTGTGTTCGCGTCAGGGTGTACCCAGTAAGCTGTGAGCAGAGACTCGATGCCCTACGGTCAGAAGCATGGCCAAAAGCGTAGGGAACGAAACGCAGTGTTCCTTGCCGCCAGACAGTTGAGTGCACTTCCTCAACCTACACCGGACAGGCAGGCGGAATGGGACAGCGCCACCCAACTCAGGCACGAATCAGTATCGATTGCTCCGGCCACTGTCTCCTTGTCTATGTATTCACCCCTTGTGTCACCCTGTGGTAAAAGGGTTGTTGACCAGTACTGAAGTGAGATTCGGCTGGGACAACATCAACTTCTGGACCAATGAAGCCTACCAGTGGAATCGCCGCTTTGGCATGGGCCAAGCTTGCTATGTCTGGGTAAAACCCACCACGACCACAGCGCCCAAGAAGCAGGAGTAAGTAAGTGCTAACCAAGACCCCTAGCCTCCCGTCATCTATCTAAACTAAACCACCCCACTTTTGGTATAGCGGACAAAATCCTCGACCAATGTGCCAAGTCAGTCTAACCGGGCATGCGCCAGAATGAAGTATTGTCTGGCATAGGATGTTAATGGTAAAATTAGTATTTTTGAAAGCTCTGCTTAAGATCTACTTGTATGCAAGTTATGCATTCTTCTGCCTTTTGAAAAATTAACATTGCCATGGGCCTCATCACTTTATTCATGCATCGGTCAAGCGAATCTGTGAAATTTTTAGGAAAGTTAATATTATACAAATCTGTTAATTTTCACACTTAGAGGCATTAAAAAAACAGAAAGAGAAAGATATAATTTAAATTATCACAAGTAGTCACCTAACACTTTTTATTACAGGTTAAAATATGGAACTATCAATTTTCCATCCATTGTTTCCAACTTTGCTAAGCAAATGTCACTTAGTACGCCCATTAAAATATACCGTATTTTAGCATGTATAGGTCATACCATAAGTTTTTGATGAAAAATTAGGAATAATTAATATTTATGTACAGACAGCACTGAATTTTTATATTGCTGTAAATATTTTTGAGTCACAATTCTGTACAACCATGATAAATTCAGACTTAATTTCTCCCCTACAAAACACCTGTAACAGAAAATTTATGTTATGTTCCAATGTTTATGAATATACATCATGCAAATAATATTCCACCGATGGTAATGTGACTTGAGAAAGCAAAACCACAGCAACACTTTAAAAAAATTACATCTTATCAACGTGCACTTGTAGAGCCACAACGGACATGAAACCATGTACGATATCTTTCTCTTGTACAGTAGAGAAATAATTTTCTCATGTACGACATCTATGGGCGAGTTCAAACATGTTTTACATTTTACACATGTGGGATGAACGTTATTTTGTTTACAAACGCGAACGAACAAATTACTTCAATAGTAAAAATCTTTTTTTTTTTTTTTTACATTTTTCTCCTTCCCTTCCTTCCTGCCTTTAAGAATTAAAACATTAAAATGTACTGTATGTTGACAAATTTCCGAACATATTTTGGGGAAACAATTAAAAAATTCTTTTTATGCCAATATCGCGTATATAAGCAGCACTCCACTTTCTGTAGTTTTTTTTTTTGTAAAAATATGCGGTCTATACACAACCAAATACGGTATGCATTCAGAGGCAGTGACTTTTTTCTAAGTTTCATTTTTTTAAATCTCATTTTATCGTCACTTATTTGCCCAGTTAAATTGTCTACCCTATCATTTATTATTAAAATTAGTGTTTTATTTCATTTCTATGTGTAGACACCTAATACAAGGTGCTAAAAGTGTTCACAAAACCGAAGACTTAAATTTACATAATAAAAAAGTATTTCTAAATATAGAGAATTGGGAATTACGATTTTGCTCATCAAAATTGATATCGGCAACGCTGTCATCGGTGGCATCGGCAGTTGAGAATCTGTATTGTTGGTATCGGCCCATCCCTACTAAATATCATTTGTGGAAAAAAATGTTTATAAATGAAAAAATAATAATTTAGGGAGTGTAACTTTAGAAAACAATCAACGCCAGATACAAAATTCCATTTTCCTCCTTATGCTGATCTCAAAAGTGTTCTAAGCACTAAATCTGATCAGCTCATAATGTATATCTTAACACATGTCCCAAAATACAATATTTCCATTTTATGGATTTTCCTTTTCATTTGTTATTTTTACACTATTGATTTTCTTATTCTACTTACTTAATTAATAGCATCTTTCAAATATACCCACTGGTCTTGGGAGATTTCTTACTTCTTTGGCCAGTTATGTTATTAACACAGTGTTTTGTATGTGTTTGTAATTTCATTTATTTCTCTATGAATTTTTCATGTTACTTTACACAACACAAACCAATTCTAGCCCCAGTGTAGGTTAGCAGTTTTGTATTGGTCAGCCTCACCTCTTAAGTTTCGAAGTTTATTACGATGTAATGTTTTGTATAACTATCAATTTTAAGTTGTAAACATTAAAATTTCATTATTCTTCTGATTTCTTTAAGAATATTTTGTTACCTGCATAGAACTTTATTCTTTAGTTCAATAAGTTTAACCTCTGGAAGGTATTCTTAACAATTTTACTGAGAAATGTGATCAATTTTATTATTATCCTCAATGTCTACTTAAGCAATTTGAATTCTGACATTGTTATTACTCTCATTTCAAAATCAAAACAGTCAGAAAATGCACCTAAAGCACACATTTTATTAGCAAATTTCAGTGCTATTCGCCACATCATCAGCTACAAAGCTGTAATGCCAAGCTTGGTTTCCTGTACTCTGAAGCATCGGAATGTAAGAATTGGTCTGTTTCATTATGCTGAGGCTTGCATTAGTGCAAGTTATACATATAAATAAATGAAAGTTACTTAAATTTTTGATGTCACGGGGGGGGGGGGGGGGGGGGGGGGAGGAACATACATGTCACTTATTATCATGATCATTCTATAAGGAGTAAGTCATAGGTATTTTAAAATCCTAATTACTGTCGGAGGTTAAACACAAGCCCTTAACTTACTGGAACATTGGACTCCTCAGTGGAAGGTTTATATTACTTACATGGGTGAAACAAGCACCGCCTAAGTTGGAGGTTCTCCACGTAGGGGTAAGTTTAATAGATAGTGGACTTAATTGCATCTTTCCTGGAGTGGAAACTGGGGACGTCAACCACTACGACAAATTTAATGCTATACGTTTTGCAATAAGATGATCTAGTTTTGACACACATTAATGACTAAAACAATCATGATGCCAGTGTTGCAAGGGACATTTGAATACAAGGAACTTCAAGTATTTTTAAGCAAACTACCAGTATAGAGTGGGCTTGCGAGCAGGTACAAAGAAGGGTGACACACACACAACTCTCTGCCGAGGTGTTACCTTTTGGATGCGGGGCAGCGGCATGCTTCTCTTCGCAGGCTGATTAGTTGAGGCAGCTGGCGGCTGAACAATGGCAGACACTGGCTGCGGCGAAGTGGTTTGGTGACAGCTGGGGTGTGTCTGGTGGGTTAAGGGAGGGGCTGCCTGAAAGGGGTTCTTAAGCCAATGCCTATATAGGCCTAGGAGAGTGTTTTCTGTGTTGCACAATTATTTGATGTTCGAGGTGTGGGTCATATGGTAATTTGATGGGTGGTGAAAATAAAGGAGTGTTATTATCTGCCTTTGAAGGAGGTATTCTATTTAATTCTTCTATTACTTCTTTAACTATTAGTTTTAGCTTCTGTATATTGGCGCCTTTTTCAGTGTATGGTATGAGAAAAAATAAAACAGATCTAAGATTAAGCTGGTTTCAGTTACAACTCTAACGTGTACTTCTGGACACACTGGCTTTACGATGTAATATCGTACTATCATACCGGCCATTACCCAACGATGGAACAGAGCTTAAGATATTTGTACAGTGTTTTATGTAGCACTGCCCAGGTGTGGTATCCACTGTGGGTCAAGTAGATAAAATAGCTCGTCCTCCAATCCGGCCATTACCCAGTGGTGGCAGGGTAGGAAATTATTTAGTCACTTAATTCCACGAGTGGAGGAGTTCCTAGGGTGATTCAGGCGCTCCCAAAGATCTACTGGATGGCAGATTTTAGTTTGCCTCTTAAGTTGTATGTATCTACTTTTGTGGTTAAATACATGTGTTAGCCAGCTTTACCTTAGAGCAAGAGCAATACAAAATCTTAAAGTACTTTAAGGGTATAGAGTGGGTTCCAAACCTATGATTAAAAATTCTTAGAGAAATTAAGTTTTAAAATTTGACGCGTGCTGCTTATACATCTAATCTAATATGATTACGACTCATCGCCAAGAGTACCTCTGCCACCACTACAGACATGAGTGACACATTGCCTACCCTACAGGCAGCAAGAATTTATGAGCGTATTCTCTTCACCTTGAGGATGCGCAACCCGGCAGGCTTGCGCTAAGTGCCTACGGCTTGCCCAGACCTCGGACAAGGCCGAGCACCACCGAGGAGGCACGCAGCAGAAATGCTGACCAGAGTTTTCCCACACCAACCATAGCAGGAGGACATCACGCCTCCCCCGCACCGGCAACCCACAAGCTTCCACTATATAAGTCAGGATGCTGCCGAGCTCAAGAGTCATTCATGTTCTTCTCTCACAACTTCCCACAGCACTGCTCAGTGCTGGACCTTTCAGAGAACTTCGAAGCAATGAGTATGCCCCCTGCGGCTACTTCACCATCGACGAACGTCAACCAGCTAACACGCTCACTAACACAAATTCACTTTGTCTCCTCAAGACACCTTTCTTAGAACAGTTTAGAAATATTATATCTTTTCTAGGTTAGATATTTCTTTCCAGCTTTTCCATTGGAACCAGGTCGCCTACACCTGGTGAGCGTAACCTTCAGCACTCAATTGCCTGGTAGGAGGTAGCACACATCGCATGTTTATTGAAATATCAATAAACATACTTTTGTTTCCTACTTTACCACTTTTATTGCCGAAAGTATCTGTCTGTTTGCCTGCTATACACAGGTTGCTACATACACCATTGACAAGAACCGGGTATTTGATATAACTGGATTAACTTCAGTAGCGGGCGCACCTCAGGGATCCATCATATTTTCCACACACCCATTAGACGGCCATCTGTTGCCTTCCAACTGCCACAGCACTGTACTAGTGCCGGCGGAGAGGAACAGAGGAGCCACAACCAATAGCAACACCTTCACCCAGAGCGAAGTGACAGTCTCAAGTTATTACCTTATCCCACGTTAGTGCTGGGATATCTGTAGCTTGAAACCTGCCGCCCATCCCTGTGTAGACGCACTTCCAGTGGCAGCATTGGTGACCCAAACAGCTCCCCGTCTCTGATCAGCCCGCATGCATGGGGGATCAGTGGAGACTTCACACAGCCTGGTCAGCAAGCCAAAACTGGACTGACACTATAAACTGTGTTCAGTTTGTCCACATCAATGTGTACCTAGCAAACTGTAAACAAAGACTCGGAGCCTTAAGACCATAGGCACGGCCATAAATGTAGGGAACGAAACGCAGCATTCCTTGCCATCCGACAGTTGAGTGCACTTCCTCAACCCACACTGGAGTGACAGGTGGAACGGGACTGTGCCGCCCAACTCAGGCACGAGTCAGTATCGACTGCTCCAGTAACTATCTTATTTGTATCTCCATGTATACGAATTCATCTCTCGTGCCATCACGTGGTAAAATGATTGTTAACCGACACTGCTACAGGATTCAGCTGGGATAACGTCCACTTCTGGACAAATGAAGCTCACCTGTGGAATCGCCAGTTCGGCGTAGGCCAAGCTCACTATATCTGGGTAAAACCCACTACAACCACGGCACACAAGAAGCAATAGTAAATACGTACTAACCAACACCCCTCATCTCTCGCAGTCTATTTAATCAAGACCACCCCGCTTTTGGTCTAGTAGACAAAATCCTCGACCATCGTGCCTAAGAAGCCCATCCAGGCACGTGTCAAATTAAAATACGTTTATTAAAAACGTATTTGAAACCCACGGTTCTACACTATCCTAGAATTATTAAATATTAAAAGAAAAATGGAAGTTGACTTGAAGCGAAATGCAAGGTGAAGGTAACTTGGATAAGAAAGCTAAAGTTATGTGGCGTAAATGTAATTGGTGAAAAAAATTATAATAATTAATAAAGCCAAGAATTAATTAAATCCTATTAGATTACTTGGCTAGAGCCCTAAAGGAGGTTGTCCAGAGGGGACGTAGTCGTTGTAACCTGTTACCAATGAAGGAAGGGGAGTTCTGTGAAAGACGGCAGGACCCTCTGGAGCTGGAGGCTGCTGAAGACCTCTGGATGACCACGGTTGCCGATGCAAAGAGGGGTCTCTTGGCTGGCACACCTTGCAGACAGTCTCCGGCCTCGCAGCGGTGGAGAAAGGGCTTGCACAGCACTTACCAGTGGCTGACATCTCCAGCCATAACAGCGGTGAAAGTGCAGCAGACTACCCCGAGGCCTGCTCTGCTAGTCCTTTTATACTATAATTCAGAGCTTGTAAGATCTCAGAAGTGTGAGGGGGAAGCTATCCTCGCTTCGCAGGGGTTGACAAATTCCAAGTTTCCGAATGGGTGCTTTTTCATATCGCCTGTGCCTGAGGCATTGACATATCTTATCACCTGCTCTGGAGGCTGTGGCGCTCCAGTAGAATGTGTGTTGGCTCCAGCGGCACACAGTGGAACTGGCGCAACCTTCCTGGAGGGTGCCAGCAGCTAGGTAGATAGTACAATCTTCGGAGAGGGGTGTTGACATGACGGCATCTGGCCTAGTTTAGGTGAACAGTAAAATCTAGGACCACGTGTCTTTAGTATCAGTTGGGCCGTGCCGAAGTACCCTGTAGACACGTGTTCCACCTCAATTACTGTTGGAGATGAAAGACTTGCCCCATAAGGAAACTGCACTCCAAGATGGGGCTAAGTCGCTTGGTAGAGGGCATGATACTGAGCCATGCAATTTTACTGACCCATTAATCCAGCGGACATGAACTTTCATTAAATTGGAACTTTAAACATGCTCATAATTTCTTCTTTCCACAAAACAACAGAGGTTTTATGACATGAAAGGTGCGTGCTGCACTCTTGCAACAGACTTTGTAAACTTTTGGTGGGACAAAAGGGGACACAAGGAAGCTTGATGTGTAATTACAACTTTTCAGTGTTTATTAAATCTCAATAACAAACTACAAAAGAGCAGAAAATACGGTTATATTGTGGAGTGCTGTGCCTCATTGGAAAGCAGTCCTTCAGTTATTAAATTATTACGGTTCCCTACTGATAAGCAACAAAGTTTCAAAAGAAAGCTAGGATTGTAGCAGTAAAGCATGATACTATTGACTGAAAAACAAAGACTCCAATTTGTATATTATTTTTTGCTAAAACAATGCACAAAAAAATTATATTTCTGTTTTGTTGTTATTTTTGCATTAGTATTATAAAATTGTTGCATCTCTGCAGGTGTCACGTCTGTCTCTTCCTCATAGAATAATTGCCATGGTTTCACAGTGCATGTTGTACTGCCCGAGCGGTGGATGGTGGGCAGAGTTAATAGGTATTGTCTAGCGCTGAAGGCCTATGGGGGCTGTATCTATCATACATGAGCTGCTCTGGCCTGTACAGGTCTACTAACAGAAATGCAAAGCACAGTAAACAAAAACGCGTGACAAAATTATTTCTAGGCCAATTTCCATCAAATTTTCCACTTTTTTCACCCAAATCTTTAACTGTACCTCAAAATAAAAGTCGTCATAGAAAGAAGGTAATTTCAAACAGGGTCGAACTAGAAAAGTTCTACTGTATTTTGTTCTGTTTAATTGTGTTTTATATAATGTTAATTTACTGAAACAAGTCATTCAAATATTAATGTCTTTCCCAATAGGCAAGTATTAGACATATATATTCCTTTCACATGGAATCTGTTTACTAATGTGCCAGTTTACTGCTGCCAACATACCTGCTAATATACATAATTCTCTACCAGATATTTAACATTCTTTCATAGAAAAGAAACAAATTTATCTCCTCATTCTACTGGTACAAATAAATAAATAAAGTACCTTCTGCACTAAATCTTTGAGTATGGCCAAGACAAAGTCGCAGTAAATCTCTCGCTCATGTACCTCATCCAATATTATATGAGATATGGTTCTAAGACCTGGATCAGAACGCATGTACTGCAACAACATTCCTGTAGTGCAGAATAAGATTGATCCATTCGGGCGAGGCAAATTCCTGTAACAAGCAGAAAAAAAATGTATTTGAAATTTTTACCAGATATGTCATTTCTTGCAGTGATCACTCTTCAATCACAACATTCTATTCAATATGAAATCTTAGTTTTCAAAATTGTAAATATTACTAAATAAAAACATGTAAAATACTGAATACAACAGATTATACAATTTTACAGTACATACATACAAAGAAATAATTTTTAACAATATGCTTCCATTCATAATTTTAAATTGTTGCATTTACTGGAGCAACTGACAAGTGAGACTAGATGCAGGTGTCTTATGTAATTTCTGTGTAAATCCCTTTTTATGTACAACTGAAATAAAATATTTCAAAACTGGAGCACAAAATCTAAAAAATATATAACAAAAATGTATTACTTACTGTTGCAAGAACAAATTTTTTATCACTCTATCTAAAGCCAAAAGCTGAGTTTAGAGGTTTTGTTAGGTGCTTAACAGTGAGGTATTAAATGCAGACAAAGGTGGAATGAGGTGAAGATGGAGCAGGGGTGGAATGCAAAGACAAGGGAAACGTGAGCCACCCTCACCACCCCTGGAAAAACCAGCCTGCTCATGGCAACTTCTACCACGATTCTCTATGTGCGAAAATTTGGGCTGTGCCAAGAATAAAACCCAATATGCCTTGATGGGTAGGCACTACAAGCCCCAGAGGCTTAACAGGATGGCAACTTGTACTGCTACAGCTAATTACGTGGCTGTCTGGCTAAACTACATGGAGGTTGGAAGTGACATAGAATGCAATATGAGCTGAGAGACTGGAACACTATTTTGTTTGTCGACGAGGGTCACATCTGCTGCCATCCAGTGTACTTTAGTCCAAGAATACTTATAATGATAGGGCTGTATACACGATACTTGCATTCCAGTAGTCGTTAGACACAATGCTACAGTGACTTGTCCCGTGAAGCTCAGAAACGTACTTTTCTTTGGTCGTGAACACACTAAAATAGGAGTTGTAACCAATAATTTGTAAAGGTAGCAAAGGAGTCACCCACAATAAAGGTTCAAGTCTACATGTATTCTGGCTTCATTATTCAACAGTCCTTGGTTCCCAAGATGCTCAGTCTGCTGCTGTGGTATCTGTCTGCACTGAAAGGGATACCAAACCCAGCGAGTTAATCTTGAAACTCCCAGCCTGCTGATTAGCAACACAGATCACAACTGAATCAGATTATGTACAAAACAAATGAGTAGTCTAGCAACAAAATTGGCTGGATCACAATCTTCCCCCACAGGACACATTATGGCAGAGAAAAGGTTATGTTACATACTCAACATCCAGTTGCTTAAGTGGTGAATTGTGGAACTCCCTATCACCTATGTGGCCAGCAGTGCATATCACAAAGTCATCAACTTGCACATTTCACCACTGAACCATCTTATGGACAAACCTGGGTGGAGTAGATCTACTTGCTCTGAAAGATGGGCACAGGCATATGACCAACAAAAAACTGTGGGAGTGAATTATGGAATTGCCTCCTCGATGATCAGCAGGGCAGATCCAAGGCATGAACCTACACAATCCTTCATGGCATGTTCCTGGATTAAATTGAGACAACTTGTCTCATTACGTGTGAAGTTTTTGCCCGCATGCCCCACCAGACATTGCTTCACGCCGCTACAACTACGTCCCAACGTCACCTATACTGTCTGTCCGCTGTTCAATGAGGGATTGACCGACAAAAGTTTTCATGCAAATATTCACAGAAAGAATTTTAAAACCATAAAGAATACAGAAGATGTCTTCTTACCTTATTTTGGACACTGCTGCAACGCACACGTGAGTTTTCACGGACATTTTCATATGTAGTGTGGAAAAAAACAAGCAGCCCGGCGCAATGAGTGCCATGTCCCTGGCCTTCACGAGCAGACTGTTTGCTAGTGAATTTCAGAGCCGCTCTGCCACATGGCTCTGGTGCAGCGCAGCTGACATGTACAGCGCGTGTTTTAAACCAAAAAGAGTGCGCTCCCCGCACAATATTTCTCAGAAATAACATATCAATCTAGAACATCCGATGGGGGATTTAATTATAATTGGCTGGTTTTAAAAATGTCTCGTTACGCCCCGTTAGGGTGGGGGGTCACTACCCCAGGTCTTGTCAGTATTTATACCCCTAGCAGTTTTTACTCATGGTGGAGATGGCTGCTGGGGTCTGACGAAATGCTAAGATGACACCATTTGTAGATAGGGTTCTTTATGAGTACAGGTGGAAAATTTACTTTTACTGGTCCTTGTAGTAGTGGTAGAAATTCCCACTTTTAAAAATGTTTGCTAATATTGGAATGTTGGTTCCTTTTCAGGATTTTTTGTAAAAGATTTCAAAGAAATTTTCAACTTTATAAATAAATATTGAGTAAAATATGGAGGGTAACCAAAGAGATAAGCATACAATAATATAAAGAAATTGCATGTATAAAATATTACGTGATTGATAAATGCCACACTAAATATTGAATTAAATTTAAATTTAATCAAATCACTATGTGTTCAGAAGGAACCTATCCAAGCAGCACCAGAAGGACGCTGAAGAAGTGTAGTAGCTGTTGGGAATATTTACCACAAGGAACGTCATCAATGGTGGAGGTCCAATTAAAGGTACCAAGGAAGAAAGTGGTTGATGGCGTTGGCAGACCCACTGGTGTCGTCGGCATCCAGAAAGCCTCTGGAGCTGGAGATCGCCTGAAGAGGTGAAAGACCCTCTGGACTGCTGGCGGGATCTCCGGAGCTGCTGGTGGACGTTGAAATTGAGGACCCTTTGGAGTCTTGAGGCTACCAACGTGGCGCGGAAAGTTCGAGCGGCTAGACCCCTGTCAGTACTAGCTCTTGGCCTCTTACAGCGGAAGACAGGGGCTAGTGCTTATCCTCGAGGAGCTGACAACTTCCAGTGGCCTTTGACAGCGGTGGAGGTGAAGCAGACTGCCCTCAGACCAGACCCTGCTGCCTCTTTCATGATAATCAGATCAGTTCGGGGTGCTCCAAAGGGTGAGGGGGAAGCAAGCTCTGCCCTCTTGGGGGTTGGTCTTGTGATACCAAGCATAGGCGACTGGATTGTTATCTCTGTGGCGCTCGTTGTGAGGTGATGATGTGATCTGGCCAGCCCGCACATCGTGGAAGCAGTGAATGCTCCAGCGGGTGGCGCTTTACCTCCAGCAGTGGGTGTAAGAAATACCATTGCCGTCCTGGAGTAGCAGATGGATCAAACTGGAGTGAAGGGGTGACGCTGTGGATGCTCGTGACTTGTAGCTTCGCTTGTGGGAGCACGTGTTCAACACTTCATAAGATGGTTTTTTCCCAAGGCGTTCTTGCAGACACGTGTTCCATTTCTGTTTCTTCTTCCATCTGTGGTTGCAGACTGACCCATACGGATAGCTGCATTCCAAAATGGGATGCAGTCACAAGTATAGTGCCCTACATAAAAACGCAGTTCGCATCATTCATCAAAGAAAAGAGTGAACCTTTGTCTATGGTTTTTCATGATCTCATAAGAAATTATCAATGAAAAGTCAGGGGGAAAATATATTATTGTTAGTGTTTTTTTTTAACAAATTTATATATTAGGCCATATAATAGAAAGTAAAAACTTGAAAGCACAAAATTTTGAAAAACCATATATATCACATACCATTTTAATATGGTTTTGGTTTCATGTAGATAGGACAAATAGTTTTTGAAGGTCAATTGAACTACTGGAATAATCGTAAATTTAACTTGGGATGCTGTTGGTGTGTGGTGGCATATTCCGCAACTACTGTCAGTGGCCACCTGCCGTAAATGTAGATTTGTCAGTTATGTAGACAGAGTAGCGCCCAGAAAGTGCCTGAAGCTTGAGAACTAGTGAATAAAGAATGGCTACTAAAACAATACTGTGTAAAGCAGCATTTTCATAGCATTATCTCCTCATTGCCATGTATTTTGTAACAGCATTCATACAAAATACATCAGTTCGTATCATACAGGTGCTTTCAAAACCAATTACTATAGCAAAGTTTTACTACGACAAATTTATATTTTGATACCAGGTGGTGCTGTAGGCGAACGTACAATATATCAGCTGATGACGTGGATGTGTACAATGAGCAGTTTACAGATTTTAACCTGTGGAAAGAATGCAAGACACGGGAATGGTACACAGAATAACTTCGACCCTTGGGGAGGATAAAATAATTATTGTAATTAATAAAATATTGCCAAGTTTATCGCTGCTTACAATTAATTTATCTTTAACAAATGTTTACCAATTTTGCATATAGTCTATTTTCCATAAGTGGGGTCAAATCTGACAATGTGACCAACCTACACATTATGTAAACAGTAAATGCTCTCTTTTGTACAGTATTGTATAAGCTGATGAATTGCTGCAGGATCCATATTGTTAAGTTAAGAGATTTTAATAATGGATTTGAAAGAAAATTGTACTCAGAACTAAATGTTGTAATTTAAAATCTTAATTATACTTACAACATTTATGTTTTAAATTATGTTTTTAAAACAATATTAAATTTTCGTGGCTATTAGTGACTGGACTTTAAACACATGTTTAGCAATTATGACAGAGTACGTCGACACGTACGAACAGTAAACGTTTCCAGCCAATGGCTAGCCATGTTTATGTTTCCAGTTTCCAGCCCGGTGAATGCAGTTGTGTGTGTGCTTTTTTCTCATAGTGTTTATTATACCAATATCGTGTTTGTGTTGTCAGAATATTTAATCAGTAGATAATTATTTTTTATTTGCTTTATTCAAGCATAGTTGGTCACAGGTACCATTGTAGTGTTTTTTGTTTTAGAGAAATGTAATACTAATGAGTACGTGTTTTCCGCTTCGTAAAACTGCTCGTTCCGCCATGTTCCTTACCGCCGTCCCCAATGAAGCGATATGAATATAATTTACATATCTATGTTTAAGTTTGTTGGTTTCAGGAAACGTGCACGGTGTTGATTTCACTGAATGATTCTGCAAATAAATTATTTATTGCTGGTGATGACCTAACATGATTTTAGTGAAGTAAACTTGCAATAATTGCCATAGAAAAAACACGTGTTCAAGAGGTTGCGAATTTTACAAACAATAAGTTTACATATTTTGTAAATGTATTTGTAAACTGTTAATACAGTTATTGAAATGCAAGTGGCCTGAAAAAGCCGCACTTTCTACATTTTTGTAATGAATGAATAATAATTGTTTATTTGTCTATATCGTAAATTCAACAAGCGTAAGGTTAACTTCAGTCAAAGTGTGTGTGTATTGCTGCATCTGTACGAATATGAACAGTGACATATGTATCAGGTCTTGTTTTTTCGTTCAAGTTAAAATCTTCGAAGTTTCAATAACATGAATGATATTTCAATACGAGCAAAATTTTCCACTGCTCCATCAAAACAATACGCAACTCAAAATGCCAACTCTCTTAAGATCAAAATAATGCCATCTCACGAAAGACATTAAACTACAGCCCCTCCACCCCCTCACTGTTCCCTTTTTCCCTTGAAATAAAATAAACAGAATTCCAAATTTAACTAGGTAATTACAAAAATAAAACAGGTTGGAATGACAACCTAACTATAATATCCTACATTAATTACTGGACAGAAGTTAGCTAACGTTAGTCTTTCAATACCTATCACAACAGAAAACATGAGGAAAGAGGAAAATGCAAGTGTGCATTAGATTCACACATTTGTTTACAAACGTCTTTTCCTTCAGTGAAAAAACAGCTGTGGTAGAAGGATACAGTGTAGCCATGCTCCCATGCAAAATTTACCCCACTTACATGAAACAGACAATATAATGTAGCCATTAATGCCACCCTGCATGGGCAAAACAAATTTTCCTTTGAAAATTTAAAAGAGAAAATTGTATTACGAAAAGAATTAGCTACCTTATACATAAAAATATATTTTTCTGCAAATAATTTTCTTCTTTGAGTCCTAAAATGTTTAATAACGGTTTGGTGAATTATTATCTAATATATTTTATGCTGCGTGATAGGGAGAAAATAATTGTTTCAGCCCCAAATCTAGCCAACAAATCAGAAAGAAGGCCTACCCTGGGAATGCCAACTCTTTCACCTTACATGCTCCTTGGACACAACTGTGTGGAGATTCCAAGAAGCGATAAGCTGCAGAGGGACAGGTCATTATACACGGAGCACCTGGCTTGGGCGCCTTACCAACCTCCTGCCCCTTCTCGGATGGCATATAACGGTTCATGATCACTGGTTGCCTACCTACAACATTCAAGCGTTACACTTTCTGTACCTGACAAACACCACCACCTCTGGATGTGGAATCACACAGTTTCCCTTCCATTCAACCTTACGATACACAGCTGTTCTGGTGAAAAATATTCTTGGTGAAGTTAAAGGAACTATCACATACATTCATTATTGAGCTAATGAAATGAAATTACAATCTTTCTTCAAGAACCAAATCCCCAAGACATCACAGAATTAATTTAGCTGGCTCAGCATTTAGAACGGGACGAAAGACACCATACAACTAAAGCACAACCCACTGAAAAGTCTAAAAAAAAAAAAAAGAACAGCACCACAGCATGTGACAGAAAACAGAAATCAAAGAACCACTTGGGAACACATAGAATCACAAAAAGTCAGAATAGAGGGCAGTAGACATAAATTAAAACCAGAGAAAATGAAGCTCCCAAAATCATTAAGATAATAAAAAGCCCAACTCAATTCAACAACCTCTGCCAATTTCATCGGAGCTGACGAGCTCATCAGGTCCTATGGGAAGCAATGAATCAAAAGTGGAAGAAGTTTCAGCTGAAATGGACAGATGCATTAATAACAGAGTTTTTCAGATACAGATACTAAGTGTCTGTATCAGCAGATACATTAGTATTGGTTATAGACAATGAAATTGGGTTATTACGCTATTTAAACACAAAAATTACTGTGTTTCGGAGCGTATAGACTGCACATTATTGAAAAAAAAAAATTAGCTTTCACTTGTGCAATAATTTGTTCAATCACGAAACAAAATAACCTTGTACGGAATCACAACATAACAATATTCACAGGAATACAAAAATTTGTTGCAAAGAGAATTGGTATCGGCATTAGTATCTGGGAATCTGTATCGTATCGGAAAACTTGGCATCGGAACAACTCTAATAATAATGAATGGAATGGTTAGGCTTTCAGTCACACAATAAGAGAGGTAGATAATGCCAAATTTGTGATCTAAATGACAAAAAGTCATTGTTCCACGAATTGCAGAGGACCCGAGAAGAGAAGAGGTCCAGACTGTCGAAGAGTTGAGAGAGCTCTTGGAGAAAGATACCTGACAAGCTATTTTCCACATGAGATCACTGTGCCAGGTCCACTGCTGCCAGCATGAAATATTATTAAAATCCTATGTTTCTGTGTAAACCTAACAGAACTAGCCTCACCTTAAAAAAATTACATAACTTTTGGGTCGTACCCAAACTGATTATTTACAAGTAACTTACGCTTCCAGACGTATGTGGTAGCCAACAGATGCAGTGCCACATAAGTCATCTCTCTCCTGAGACACTCGCTCAGCAACAGAAACAGCACTGATCCTCCGAGGTTGCGTGCACACCACATGGCAAGTTGACCCATTCCCTTTTAATATGTGGTCATCCAAAATGAACTGTGCCACCTGTGTCGTCTTCCCACAACCTAATGGAATATCATGTTTTTCACAGCATATTTTTTTTAAATTCAATTTGCGATAAATTCATATTCCGAACTTTAAAATAATCACACAACAAAGTTTATTTAAAACAAAATTTCCTGCATTCACACTACTCAAATAAACACACATACAGATTTTGGAAAATACTAATAACTTAATTTTTAAGATTTTAGAAAAGAAAAAAAAAGTTTTCATCATGTATAGGCTGTTCACAGTAAAGTGAGCATCTTTTGAGGCCCTAGTTACTTTTTCCTTTTAGCCATTTTTAAAACTCTTAATAACCTTTATAAATAAATATTGCCATGTAAGTAATAAACACAGTGTGCATATTCCACTGCACTAAGAAGAAAACATCCAAGGCCAAAATAAAATATATTTATCGACTATTATTCCAAATGACAAGGCTTTCAAAAGTGCTCACTTTACCATGAATAGCCTATAAATAAAGTTAATGTACACCTAAGAAAGGAACCACAAAACTCAGGTGGTCCACAGGTTCCTTTCACTGTGTTTCTGGCTACCTGGAACCTACATGAACCATTGAGGCCTAATAACCTGCCATCCACAATAAACACTACCGCTATCTTCTCACCACTGCCCCAAGCCGTCAAAAACTAATTAACAGTCTCCTATTCCACCCAGGTAAACAGGGCCTCATTGGTGTTTGTGGCTACAACCTTATGCAACCAGAGTTAGCATGTCAAAAAGATGAAGTCATTATAAGCCAACAGTCCATTCAAGAGGTCGTTCCTCTCCTCCCGCTGAGAGTGTGCTTCCTGTTCCCTGGACACTCTCATGAGAAGCATCACCCTAACTTCAAAACACCCAACTGGAGATGCAGGAGTGACAACAGTGACACGATACACCCACCTTCCATCTGCGAATCACCTTCAGGATTCTTCCCATGTAGTTACGGGCACTTCAGGCCACAAGTAATAGTACACAAAATTAAAACTGTTCAAAGCAATTTTACTTGGTGAAATCTGGAAGTCATTCTTTCTTCTTTCATATTAGAGAAAAATAAAATTTTTAATAGGAAAATAAACTGGGCACAGCCTGAACAACTCAACAATACGGAGTACCTGATGAAAACATCTGCTACGTTTCCATCATCTAGTGCAGGTACCTGTTTACTCTTTACTCGGGATATCCTGAATACATAACAAATTACCGATACAAGACTTCCACAACTACATCCAAATGTAGTAATAAGCAGACCTTGCCCAGGATGCCCCAACATTTATTGAGCTTGTGATGTCCCTGTTATGACCTCAACAGTGTCTACTGGTAGGATCCACGAACAACACCTCTTACTACTCAGAAAATGTTTTGGCTATTCAGGCTGCTGAACCTGTGGTTATTCCCTGTTTAGGGTTGTCCTTACCAATCGTCCAAATTTGGCACAGTATTAAGGGAGGTCCACTGGACTCCCCTAGGATAGAAAATCTTCCTTACTTCCACTTTGTGATTTGCACCATAAGTGTCAGTGTCCATTATCTGGTTACAAATAATCCTCCCGGCTGTATAAGTCAGTCTTTTAGCACAACTAAATAAGGTAATTCTTGGAGTCTACTGCAAACTTGAGCTGTGGGATGATATTTTGTATCAGAATCTTTGTTGTTAGTGGCATGCCTTAGTTCACTTAGTAAAAGATTCTCCTGCTTTCCACGTCTTGGCCAGTAGCATATGGTAAGTAGGCAGGACGAATATCAACGTAGTCAGGGATTATCCTCCGCAACCATGGGCAATGTCATCACAGCTGGAATCTTCTACCATAAGACTTTAATGGCTCTGCACCAGAACTGAGTCACTGATGAAATGCCATAAAAGTAAACACCATTCCTGTCTTTTCCCAAGAAATTGCAAGTCTGAAATAGGTTATTTGTAGTAAGTACAGTGTCACCCTGCCTCTTTTCAACCCTGAACCCTAAATCCTTGTTCCAAGTGATTTACACTGGCAGTGTGCATGATAGCCAACAGTCAAGCAATAGTTGCAGTTCCACCACCAGTGGAAACCGCAGGTGCCAGTGAAATGATAATTAAACCAAACCGAGCAGTGTTCAGTAACACGAACATAACCAATCTGATAATTCTTCAGAATCAGGCCTGTCTCTCCTCACAGCATCCATACTAAAGACTGGTCATCCAACCACCCATGACTTGAGGTTTTATGGGATGATGTTGCATATCTGTGCTATCAGCAGCAGGAACAATGGAACACCCAGCTACCCCTCATTGGGGTACCAGTACCAGAGTAGTTATACCTATCACTATCAATGACACGTTACCTGACACATACTGTGCTACCTAACTGAGCCAATCCCATTGCTGAATTACTTACACTGAGGAAATTGGCCTTGAGTTCAGCCAACTCATCAGCAAGGTCCTGATAGAGACCCACTAGGGCACTTATAGTGGTGAGGGAAACAGATGACAAATGATTCCAAGGCATCAGGCACATAAGACTATATATCCTCACAAGACACTGGAAAGTGGTGGGAGAGGGCTGTTGGCAATGCAAGTCCTCAACCTCTTTGATCTTCTAGGGGCTTCACAGTACTGGACACTTACTGACTCTTTTGATCAAAATCCCTTGACAGCCCCCTTGACCTCATGCTGGTTAAGTTCCAACTCCAAAAATTAATTTGAGTGAATTAATGTCTCCAACATCTTTATGTAAAACATGAAAATATACTTATTTTCACTTGAAAAAAAAAATAACAGTTTACAAATATGTCACCAAAAATAAACTATGCATTTACAAAATATTTAAAGTAATGAAATTAATTAATTTACAAATCTACTAAAAAAACCTAAGGCTCTGTACGAAAACTCACCACTATGTATCCAAATTTTCAAGTACAACAAAGAGACAAACACAATGAATTTTGCAAATAACTATCACACTCAAACACGTCTCAGGAATCAAACTTCAGATATTTAAAACATACTCCACACCCTTATGAATTACATTTTGATGTATCAGTAGAGACTATTTCTGCCCCTCAGTATCGTACTATGCAACTATGAATGAAAAAATTGGGAAATGACATAATATCCCACAGAACTAAGTTATCTGAAACTTTGTAAGAAAACTTTATGTTACATGAGAAAAAATAAAAGAAAGAATGATTCAATGTAGCACTAGACCACTAATTCAACAATCTGCATAGTAATGCAATATTATCTCTATTACCTGTTTCTCCACTGATGAGGACAACTTGGTGTTTGTTGATCAATGACAAAATATTGGAACTTTGCTGAAAAGCAGGTAATTTCATTCGTAACTCTAGCATACTTTTGTATGCACGGCTTTCTTGCTTTTCCAGCAATTCATTTTTGAGAACAGCATCCAGATTTTTATCACTCTTTAGAACTCCAGCCATTGAAAGTGAACTGGCTAACCTTGAATCTATATTGCCTGTAAAATTTGACATAAAACCATGTTACCTACTGGCTACACAAAGCTAATTCTGAAAAAAATATATGAAAGTGTTCAACAATCTGTAGCCATAAACAGAGTGAAAACTATTAAGAACTATCATGCCTTATATGTCAAAACACTCTTAGTGGTCCATCTACATATAGAATGGTCCTCCTAACATGGACACCCCCAAAATTTTTAGAACAGTTGCAGATCAGAAAATGTGGTCTTCACCAAATGAAATCATGTACAGGGGCAAGTAATATGCTAGAAAGTGACTATTGTAACAGGTGTATGGACAGAAATAATTTAAGCACACATGATTTCTCCCCTGAAAACATACATATATTTCAATGTCATCTGAAAGTACGTGCGAAGAGGAATTCACTGATATAGCATATGCACTGTAAAGTAACACATAAATGCCAAGAAATAATGTGCAAATATAATTAAGTTAGGTGGGCCGGTAGCATGGGGCAAAGGACCCGTACAGCTGTAAGCAACCAATATGCACAGTGCATTTGTAGTTTTTGGTTGAATAGGAATGCGGCATGCCACATATTTCCCTAATGTAATCGAGGCTTTAGATTCCTCCTAAAATTAAACTTTGTAATACAGTAAGATGGAAAAACTATACAAAACACATCATGTTACATAACCGACAAATGAATGATAGAACAAATAAATTTAACTGAACACAAATAAATTTAATTGAACAAAGTTAAAGACAACATAGAGTTTTTATAGAAATTTATGATATTTAAACATACCAGTCACAAAAATTGTTAAATTTCATGTACATAACACATGTTTTAGCCCCAGAGGCCTGAAGGATACATGCAGGGTCAACTATTTAGTTTAGTAAATGTTAAAATAACACATTACCAGAGGAAAATATTTACATTAGCTTTTAAAATGGAATCCAAAAATTACTTCCATGAAAGATAACTTTATTTAAAAATATACATAATATAACTTACTTTTAACAACCTCTGTTTATAAAAGCAGGCAATGTAATTAAAATATTCAAAGAAAGAGGTCCTAGGATAAGGCAACAAATTAAAAGAGAAAATTATAAATTAGTTATATAAAACCAATTATAAAAAAAAGACTGCTTACAATTATTTTAATAAATTTATTCACCAATCTGAAGCAGAAATATTCACTGCCAAAGAAGTAAAAAAAAAATAACTAACCTGTGATACTCTGAAGAAACTGATTCTTGAAATCACTAGCATCAATGCCATTTCCAACACTAGCAGCATTTGAGCCAATACTGCACTCAAAATCATTAATTGAATGTTTTAAACTTGCCAATGATGGTGTGATATCCTGTAATACTCTCTTAATGTTCTCTTTCTCAGAGACGCTCAAACACAGAGAAGGAAGCTATAAAAAAAATTAAGTTATATGATACTTCAAATTTACATATAAATACAATACAACCAAAACATTAATACACAAGGTAACTCTCACTTTATATCACCATTTATGTATACAGGCCGTAAAGAAACTCGCCTGAAATATTTCAGGTCATTTCAGGTCATAAGGCTCTCTGAATTAAAAAAAAATTTGGTTGGAGAATGATCTTTCCTTAGTCTGGACTATGAATAAAGCTCGTACAGTTTTAATTGAGATGCTGCAAAGTTACGTATTTTTTCCTCAATGTGTATAACTTTAACTCATGTGGAAATAAGTTTTTGGCAGCCCCATTTAAATTTTTGTAATATAAAAAAGTTTAGGGAGATTTTTATAAGATTTTATCATTATACATAGGTTTTTTAATGAACTGAAGTTTGTGCTTTTAAAATTATCAGTATTGTATTGGGGGAAAAGTTTGTACATTGAAAATTATCAGCAATGAATGAGGAAAAATTGTATTTTAATAATCATTACTCTAGTAAACATTGTATGTAAACTGTATGTGGGCCGAGTTGTAAAAAAAGAAAATGAATGTTAGCATTGCCCAGAATTATAACAAATAAAACTGAACACATTTGGTCATCTACATGATGTCACAACTATTGTCTATAATTATTTATGTGCTACAATAGTTTTCTATTATACACCTATCTCCTTCGTTGAGATAGTCATGTGTGCATGATTTAGCGAGTAGGAGTCTTGGATTGTGCATGTGCCTGAGAGTGTACGTGGTCTCAGGGTATTCCGAGAGAATGCCTAATTGTTGTCACTCTTCTAATCGCAGTATTCATGATGGTAGGTTTTGGGGTGACTTCATAATAATTAAAAGGTGTGAATTTGGTAATAGAGAGAGCAATTCCTAGTCTAAAAAATACTTCCTGCAGGAGGAGTGCAAGCAGCCTGGGTGCAGTCATTATCTAAAAGGTGTTGGAAGCCATATTTAAGGATACAGGTGTGATGTACACCATGAAGGACAGCATTGATGTACTTTGACAACAGCTAAAGAGTCTCGTCCGTAAGAATGGTGCTGTCGTCAAAGACAATGGTGACTGTCCAGTTCTTTAAAACCCTGAAACAGTTCCTTCCTCTTCTGTTGGAGAAAATTCCTGTAGCAAAAATTGCATATTTGTCCCAAGTAGTAAAGTTGGAAAATATTTATAGTCCTACTGTACTGTATTCTGTAGTCTCATAAGAGGTTGCTGGATATTTTTAAGTCTTAGTTGATCAGGCTATCGCTATGGGAATTTCAGCATTTTTGTAGGTTGTTGAAAACAGCATGGTTACCTGCACCAATTTCAAAATTGAAAATTAAAATTTTAGAATAAGTCAGAAAGTTGGCAAGACCACACAAGAATTTGTAAAATATTATATATATGTGATGCGTTTTCAGAAAAGGTGCCTTCGGGTTGACGCGTGACAGACCCAGCTGATTGGCTGTCTGCGTTCCTGGGTGACTTGTTCGACGCTAGGCGAGTCGTGTCTCTGGGTGGCTAGTCATCTCTTGGCACTGGTGCCCGACTGGAATACAATACTGGCCTAGTAGGCCTCCAACTTGGTACGAAGCCCGGCTCTGGCGATACAACTTTGTGTGGTGCAGGCTAAGGTTGCAGGACGGAGTACAAGCGAGTGGGACGGTGCATCTGGCCCGTAGGCGGTTTTGCTAGTATTGGTCCCTCGGCCCTGGTTGCGCTTGACTGGAGCGTGGGGTGTGTATTTGAGGTACTGGGGTTTTCCACTGGGATGGAGCCGCTAGGTACTGCCGGAGTGTAACCAAACAGGATCTCCTGCACCACTGGATGGTATCCTTCCGCTGTACAGGTGGGTGGCTGCAACAATGCTATAGGAATGACGGATGGAACTGGTATGGTAAGTCGTCGCAGTAAAGCAGCTTGTTCACGTTGACTCAGTAGCTCGAAGCCACTGGGAAGGATGCTAAGCCCTTATGGATATTTAGGGATAGCCCTCGCCTTCTTAGCCTTCTTCTGAACACCACCCCTATGTGTGTAAGGGATCTGGCTCTAAACTAGGACCGGGTCTGCAGGAGTTAGGCAGTCAACGTGTTGGAGTGCAAGTGTAGGCACAGACTGCTACCGCCAACACCACACCTCACGCTTGACTTCCCCACTGGAGGTGCGGAAGTCTCGAACTGCAAAGTGTTGGTTGCAGGAACTGCACGGTGTTGTCTCAATGGGGTTGGTCTCCCCTGCACCGGAGTGTAACCCCACTCGGTATCGCAAAGTGTGTGATGAGAGGAGTTCATCCCAGCCGGCAAGCCGATCCCACCAGGAGCGTACCTAGTGTCGTGGCTCTACCGTTCCTCCCACCTGGGTGCAAGGAATGGGTGGCCTTCCAATAGTGGTGAGATGAGTGCCCTGAGGTCACTGGTCTCCCCAGGCATGAAGAAGTTCCCCTCCTTGGCACCACTGAGTGTGCGGTGAGACGGGGACAAATTCCAGCTGGCCAGCCACCTTCCAGGGGACGGTATCCTAGTGTTGTGGCTCTACCATTCACTACGCTGGGCAGAGAATGGGTGGTCTTTCAAGGATATTTTGGTCTGTTGTCAGTGTGGATTCTGAAAGAGCAAACCCGGTCTCTTGCTGTCCCTGTCAGATCCAATGATGGTGAAGGGTAGGAGGTCGAAGTGATACCAGGGAAGTTCGGCAAGATCAATGTTTATTTTGCTGTAAAGAAATATAAATTAAGATGGTGAAAATATTACTTCCTATCCACTTGGGCTTGGTGGAAGGAAAAACACCCTAGCGCAAAACAGGGGAAGGCACCCTGTACAAAGCTAATGAAGTAGGCAGTTACTGGTGTGTGTGAACTTCAGTTTACTCCTCTCGTCTAGCTTTACTCTCGGTTGTCCATAAGGGACCGAATGTGTATCAGTGTGCTGAGCTGATGACACTGCTGGTTCTTCCTTAGCAGATGGCTGAAGAGGATCTTTAACCCCGTGAGGTAGCGGTGAAGTGTTCTGGATAGGTGCAGGCTTCGGCACAAATTGCTCATGCGATGAGAGCCCAGAAGAGGAGTCGGAAGACTGATCAAGTACTGAAGCAGAACTGACGATCCGGAGGCCGGGGTACATCTCCTTATATACTACTCGGCCATCCCTTCCTTCGCTGGCATAGGGCGTCCGGAGAGGAGGTTAGCAGGTGCAAGCCCAGCACCTAGATCCTTGGTGCGAGCGGCATAGTGGAGAGATGTGGGATCTAGGCATCATACTTGTGGCGGCATCCTACAGCACACTGCTGTACTAGCCCCAGACCTCTTGCATGGTCCCGGTGGCTCACCAAGCAAAAATAATTTCCATCATTGAGACATCTGTCCCAGCCTCGTATATACAACAATCTTGTAGGTGGTGGCAGTGACTCAATTCCGTTAGCAGTTGCTAGTGGTATAGTTGCACTGATGAGTAGTAGTCATTTATTAATCAAGATAAGACATCATGCCTCAGGGTGAAAACTCATTTTCGGGTTTGGGCTGTTTTTGTACACAATTCTACGAGGAATTCAATTAAATAAGTTGCACCCTTGTAGTTGAAGAGTGAGGCATTTGCCAAATTCAAGGAATATAAAGCAGAAGTAGAGTTGCTCCCCGGGTTGAACGGAACAAGAGTTTATAAACCGACTTAACAGTAAATATATGTGAAACTTGGAAGTATTACAAATCTGAGGAAATTGTCAGACAGCTCATTTTCATTCACAACAATGATTAATGAAGTATTTCATGATTAAAACTGGTGTCTGCTTGTGTCATTTACAGTAGTTTGTACATGCACAGACTATTTATAAATTAACCATGGCACCAAGTGTGACTGAATGATAAAATATCCAAAGAAAACAACACGTGATTTAAATAAATAAATAACACTTATTTTGGGGGGGGGGAAAAAAAAAAAAGGACCCAGTCTCAGAAAGGCCTGGCAATTGTAGGCTGAATCCAAATTATTAGCAAGCAGAATCGCTTCACATGGAAATATGTTACGCTAAAATATTTATAGAGCTCGGTAGAAAATTTTAAACTCTGAGAATTTGTTTACATATTTACATTTTACACATGAAAAACTATTAATTTATGGAGGCATGGTTTCAAAAGTGAGCCACATGCACTGGCCAGCAGATGGCAGAACGGTCGTCGCCTATATCTCTGCTATGTCATATCCTTGTAAATGTAAATTTTTCATCTCGTCCGGACTCAAAACCACTCGGGTTTGACATATATTACATCATATTAATGTATAAATATTTGAAAAATACTCTGCCATATATGTGCAGCCTCTTCAATTAATATGATGCATGCACATGGCGACATTAGCAGCAAGCACTAGCTACGGGCTAGAAAGAAGAGGCAAACAAAGGCAAAACTAAACTATCGCACACTGTGTTCCATTTTGTTTGAACATCTACACATTATTCTAGATAGCGGCGTAGCCAGGATTTGTGTTTGGGGGGAGGGGTTTCAAATTGGGAATTTTATAAAGGAACACCGATCCCTGTAATTGGAGCAAAAGGTCCGGGGCCCTCCCTCGGGAAAATTTGAATTTCAAGGTGCAAAATGGTGCTATTTAAGCAGTTTTAGTATCTAAACATTGAATATACCGCTGATAGTAATATTAATATATTTTTAAAGATGAAAAATGTTTGAGTGAAGAATTTAACAAAGGCTGGTTCTGAATGCTCCCCAACAGATTTTTGAACCCAAGGGATCTCTCTTAAAAGTGCATCGTAGTGGTCGCCGGCAGTGGCGCAGGCAGAATTTTTTTTTTTTGGGGGGGGGGGGGGGGGAGGGTGGTGTTCTTCAAAGGTTGAACAGCACTTATAAAAATCTTTTCCAGCTGAAGGACAGTACATGTAGAATTATGTCCTAAAAGTGACAAGAGGATAATATCAAATCAATACTTTATTTTACTTGTTTTGTTTTATTCACTGTATTATTTAACCACTTAAATTCCAAAAATTTTCATTTTACTGATAGCTATGTTTCACAAATGGTCAAAATAATTTCATACTAATACTGATGTAACATTTTTGTTGTCATCACACTCCATAAATATATAATTTTACAATATTATTTAGCTTATACAAAACTGCAAATACTTGCACAAAGTAAACTATAAATAAAATTAGGTATGTAACAAACATGTAGTCATATTCAAAATTTTATATGATAGTAATTTTACAAAATGACACAATTTTCAGAGATGCCGTACAGGCAGTAAACAGTCCATGATTAAACACATACTAAATTGTTATTTTAAAAAGTCTGTTTCATACAGTTCAATAAAAACAATCAATTATACAGTAATTCAAAGAAATGTTTACTTTCAGCAACAACTATATCTTGCCATTACATGATTGCAATACTAGCATTAAAGCTATGCTATCGGTTTTACAAAAATTAAAATTTTTTTAAAGCAACAGAATATTGATATTGAAGAATCACTACATTGTCTTAACACAAAAATATAATAATTTGTACCTAGATTTTTTATAGGAATAGACATCAATTTTTTTTTTTTTTTGCACCCAAATTATCACAAATTTTGTTACGAAAAACAGCTAAAATCAAGCAAAATTTTTTTTGTGGACGAAAGGTGCATTATTTTGCATAAGTATCAGTATCATACAATTTGTCTATTGTATGACTGCTCACAATCTTAAATTTTTTCAAAGCATTTTGTTAAAGAAATTTTTTGAGGGCTTTACACAAATATGAAAAACTACCAAGCATGGCCTTCATCTGGTAGCAATTTCATGGAATTGTTGTTACTGTTCACTGTAGACAAAAAACCTTAAATAAATAATATTGTAATTTTACATAACTGCAAATGCTTGTACAGTGCAAACTTCAGACATAAGTTCATAAAATTGTGAATACACATACGCTAAAACCATAGAAGTTAACAAGACACAATATTAAAGAATAGCTTATCAGTAGTACTTAATTACCAATATGAGACACTGTTACTAAAAAAAAAAAAAAAAAAAAAAAAACTAATGTTTTCTGTATGCAAATCACAAAAAAAAAATCTCTTTCACTCTATCTCAAAGAAATTGTTGGTTATCAGCTACAGCTTATCTCTTATCTTAAAAAATTAATTTTGTCCTCCTTGGTTTCAGAGCAAATTGGTCAACTACAGCCTTTGGTTCAATTTTCATTTGTTTGTGTACACTGAGCAAAGCAAATCCAGTCAAACGAGTATCTGAGGTTGAATTGCGGAGATAAGTTTTCACCCGTTTCATTGTAGAGAATGACCTCTCTGCTGCAGCTGTAGAAACAGGTAATTTGGCAAGAATTTCCAGAAGCTTACAAAATATTTGGGTACAGTTCTGGAACAGTCTGAAAAGGTGCTTCTAGACCATTAATTGTTCGTTCAATGGCAGGTTTTTTTAACCACTTTGACTTCCAGGTATCCAGTTCTGAATGAAACAAATTTGCATCTGGGAGAACAACAGAGTATCACTCAATACATCTTTTAAGATGTACTACTTCGGCCTGACTTGTCAGTTTGCTTGGAACAACCTGCTGAAGAGAAGTAATTATCTCTCTGTGCTTCGCAAACCGATCAGAAAGATGTGATCATACATAGTCAATGAAAGGAATGTACACAGATTTCCTGTAGTATTCTTCTGCAGTAGCAGCTGGTACATTATCCCTGTCTCTTTGCCTTTGAAATTATTCTCAGAATTGTGGTGTTGAATATCCGCGGCACTAAGAACTGACTCAACATGGTCGCATGCAGTAGAAAGATCACATTCCACCTTCTGTAAGCATTTGCAAAGAGGTAGGGTGTAGGTTAAAATTTCAGCAGATGTAAAGAGTGAGAGGATGAACTCTGTTTTGAGGACATTTGTCAGCAACTGATGAGCACTATCTGATGTTTCTTTATTCAGAGAATCCTGAAGTTCTTCGAGAGCATTTATTACTGGAACATAGATTTTGTGTACTGGGAAGGAACTGAACAAATCGAACTTAAAGGAGATAGCACACATTTCTTTAATACTCGTTCACAATATACAAACACCGCCTTGGACACCACCATGACTGATATTGCCACTTGGCAATGCTGCCAAGATTACATTGGATAAAGCAAGTAATTAACAAGTCCATAACACATCTCTCCCACTCAAATAGGACAAGACAATTTTGCGACAATTTAACACTGAAAATCAAATCATTAGCCATTGTAGGGTAAAATAATGACAATCAAATCATTAGCCACACTGTATAGGTCTATTAAAATAATAAAACAAAATATAATTGGCAAGTGACTCAGCACTGCACTGAGTCATTAAGTACAAGTCAACCATCATTCAAATCTCTGAGGGGGTCGAGATATCCAGCCAGACTGCGTAATAGTAGGATCTGGAGGTCACCTAAGACACTGGTGGCAGCGCACTCGCCCCTCGTGGAAACTCTGAAAGGGGTGGAGTCCTCTGTGGATGGTGAATTTCAGGGAAGCCTCTGAATGGAGATCCTGATGGTGAGCTGGCGGTACATGATGTCAATGCAGAGTCACCATCCTGATGAGAGGAAGATGCAGACACTTTTGTAGAACTGCCCCTGTCCTTTGTAGCAGGTAATGGCAGCAGCCTGTCATCACCTGGGTGCTGTGCAGCAGCAACCACCAATGTAGAAACAGGATGGTGATGCAAAGTTGAACTCACAGGGATCGCAGTTGAGAAGAAGGCATGTGTTGAGCAGTGGTGCCGTGAAGTATCTGTGGTGACTCTGGAGTAGCTTCACTGGTAGACATTTGTGACTTGTCATCAACAAATGGTTCAGAAACATGTTCTGCAAGCTCTGGGGCAAATCTACGACGCACGTCATCACCAGAAATGTTTTCGGCTATAGCACCATTGTCAAGCTTGATGTTGTAAGCTCGAGCACCGGAATGACCACAAAACACACCTGGTAGCCAAGTAGACTTACACACACCGTGCTTCATCATCCAGACCAATTCTCCAATTTTAACTTTGAAGAGAACGCTGAAGCAGGTTTAGATGATTCGAGAGCAGGGTGCAGCTGGGTAAGGTGAGTACGACATGTCCTACCCACTGCCTCAGCAGAGGTTTTGCCAGTAGAGGAGGATGGATGTTTGTGCATAGCCCATAAAGTACGAGCAACATGAACATAGATATCTGGATCAGAGGATTTTAACAACAATTTCTAAATTGTTTGCACTGTATGCTCCGCCAAACCATTTGAGGAAGGGTGCCAAGGCTGGGTATACAGGTGATGTATACCATTACTCTGAAGAAACTTATTAAACCGTTCAGACGTGAACTGCCATCCATTATCAGTCACTATCACCAAGGGTTTAACAAAATCTGCCAAGACGTAACGCATGTGTGTAATGATTATTGCAGCAGTCAAACTAGATACCACTTCAACAATTGGCGACTTAGAATATGCATTTACACACTCAACAAATAGTTTCCAAGGAAGGATTCTGCATAATCCAGGTGCATCCTTTCCCAGGCTCTCTCAGCTTGAGCCCATGAACACACAATTGACCTTGGAGGTGTATTAGCCATTGTTTGGCAGGCCTTGCACAGTTTCGCCTTATTCATTATATCACTGCCTATATTTGGCCACCAAACAATGCTTCGAGCCATGGCCTTACTGTAGTTTTCACCCCTTGATGTGTTGAGTGAATTAGATCTAACTGTCTCTTGCAATGCTGATGGAATCACTACACGCTCATGCCCTAAGACGCATTTAGAGTGGAATGACAAAGCTTCTCTCTTGGAGTAAAATGGAAGTAACTCAGTGTGTACTGTGCTTGGCCATCCTTGATGTATGTAAATCTTGACTTGTCGAAACACCACATCACTGTCTGCAGCCCTTGCAATATCTCGTGGCGACTGCAAGCGCAGATCTCTAGCTTCAAGGAGGTGCACACTAGCAGGTTTCAGAAATACATTCTCACCGGGAGTTGGTTGAGGCAGTCTACTCAAACAGTCTGCATGACCAACTGCTGTACCAGGTTTATGACATAACTCATAGTCAAAAGAATTCAAAATGAGTGTCCACCTCAACATTCGTGGAGCTAAATGCAGTGGTGTTGGCCTGTCGTGAGAAAATATGCCAAGCAAGGGTTTGTAATCAGTAATGATTGTAAACCGACAAAAGGCCAAGTAAGGAGTGAACCTTTTAACAGCAAATATTATAGAAAGTCCTTCTCTGTCTAGATGTGAATAAGCTCGCTCTGTGACAAGACAGTGTTCGAGATGCGTAGGCAAATTGGTATCTCTCTTGTTTTGCCAGGCTGAGCATCTGGTACAATGTGCGCCAGCACTGCACCAACCCCTACCGGTGAAGCATTAGCAGTAACAACCAGGGGTAAGTCAGGGTTGTAATGGGCTAATACTTGGTGACTGGTTAAAATATCTTTAACTGCCTGAAGTGCCACTTGGTGCTTTGTGGTCCAAGCCCATTTTGATGTTAAGTCTAACAAGCAGTGTAAGGGCTCTAAAATGGTAGTCTTATCCTTGAAGAAACTACCGTAAAATGAGATCAAACCCAACAAGGACTGAAGTTCCTGTTTTGTACATGGACTGGGAGTATTTGTAAAAGAAGCAGTTTTGTCACTGGTGAGATGGATACCCTCAGCATCAAGCCTAAATCCCAGAACTTCAATAGATGCAGACTGCCACACACATTTGTCAGAATTAACCCTGAATCCAACATCACCAAGGATATGCAAAACTTGCAGAAGCCTAGCCCGGTATTCTGTTACTGTTGTACCTTTTACATATATGTTGTCTTGGTAGGCTATAACACCTTTGACAGGTCCAAACAAACCATCAATGATACTTTGAAATGCAGAAGATGCAATCTTAATACCAAAGGGTAACGACATGACACTGTGTAGACCTTGAACAGTGTTCACTGTCAACATGTGAGAAGTGTCTCCATCCACCGGAATCTGAGTGTAAGCCTCTTCCAAATCAATGGCTCCATAGATGCAACCACCTGCCAACTCTGACAACAACTTGATCCACTGTTGGTGATTTGTACGTATCTGAAGATAAAACATGGTTCACCGTGCATTTGTAATCAGCACAAAGTCTAAGGGTATCGTTGCGCTTCAGTACTGGCACAATAGCAGAGGCCTAGGGACTGGCGTGGTTCACAGGAATCCATACCCCTCTCTTCACATTTGCCGCAATAGCTTCCTCCATCTTAGTAGTGAGGGCAAATGCAACTGATCAGCTCGCTGATACACAGGAACAATAGCAGGGTTTATATATATATATATGTGAAGGGGAGGTCCCTTATAACAGCCCATACCATGGCCTGAAACTGCAGCAAGACTCATAATAGTGTGCAAGGTTTCATTAAACATCCCAGCATAGCATGTGTCTGGAGACAGAAAGTACACACCTTGAATGGAAATATCTAAGGTTTGAAACCAGTTACGACCAAGAAGGTTAGGTCCAACGCCATCCACGATCAAAACAGGAAGATTGCAAGTGAAGTGTTACAGTTTGGAATTCTCCAATAATGGTCAAAGACTGTGAAGCCCGTGTTCTACGTCTCACTGGCACTTGATGCAAAACAGGGCCATGATTGGAGTTTGTAAAATTGACAGTATAGGTGTCAAGGTTTTTAAATGTCCTCGAACAACTAGAATCTATCTCAAATTGCATGAGAACATTGTTGACTTCTACTTGTACAGAATATGGCTTCATATGCAGACTCAAAGCACAATCAGATAACAGAAATAAGCTTTCATTGTGGAGTGATGAGGCATGGGCAACGGAAACTGTGGGAGAATGAACCTCTGACAGGGCAAGTGCAACTGTGACATTGTCAACAAAATTTGCACGATCAGCCTCTACAGACTGCAATGATGCCTTGTCCCTCTGCTTACAAGCTTTTGTAACATGCCCAATTTTACCACATTTTTGGCACTTTAAGCTGTTTCTGGGAAGGAGACTTTTGCAGCAGTATGGCCTACCTCAGCACATCTGAAACAAGTACTTTTTGTTGAACGTGGAACCAAAACTGGGAGGCAAAAATACCCGGCTGCCTGATGCTGTAGCATGAAATTTGTGTACATCTTCCACACACGAATTTCTAACCTCAATGACATTCTCTTCAGAGCGTTAAACTAACTAAACAACCTCTAAAAACTTTGTCGCAGTTATCTCCTTTCCTGAAAATAATTTGGCTTGTAAATCTGCATTGCGTAGGCCACAAACAAACTGGTACAACACAATTGTCGTCATCATGGCCTCAAAGTTACAGGAAGATGGCAACCGCCATAATTCAGACATGTCAACAACTGCCTCTCACTTGGAAGCTGCCTTCTGTTTATGAATTTATTGTAGCAGACCATGGGGTTGATCGTAGGTACTATATTCTTGTTCAAAACGTTGATGAGCTCGATGTACGTGCAATCTCGAAGGGTGTTCGGTGAAATCCAGTCCTTCAAATTGCAAATGGTATAATCATCCAACATTTCAATCAAAAGTCCTAGTTTCTGATCATTTGTAATCTGCCCTTTTGAATACAGCTAGAATTGAAATCTTTCCAGATGTTCAGCCCAGGAATAATTGTATTTCGCAAAGAACGACATTGTATTGTGTACTCAATACACAAACGAAGCAAAAAAACTAACACATTGCTCACACATACAGTTCCTTACGCATCCTCGTCGCCATTTTTATGTACTGGGAAGGAACTGAACAAATCCAACTTAAAGTAGATAGCACACATGTCTTTAATACTTGTTCACGATATACAAACACCGCCTAGGACACCGCCATAACTGATACTGCCACTTGGCAATGCCGCCAACATTACATTGGATAATGCAAGTAATTAACAAGTCCATAACAATAGATTTCCACAAATCTGATTATTGAATCATACTTTTGTACCAATCTTGTTTCGCACATAGAAATCAAAGTTGAATGTCGGGTTTCTGATGTATTTTTTTTGTTCTCTTTCAATACATTACTGTGTATAGCAGAAAGTCTGAAAAATGAAGTCAGTGATTTTACAATTCCAAAGCAGTTTTTTATTGGCCGAATTTTACACAAGTCTGAAATCGCCAGATTTAATGAACATTCAAGTTCAATCCACTTTCCTTCAGCTGCTTAATTATTGCACCTGCTAACCCTTGTGCAGAAGTCAGTTACTGGAGCAAATCCTACAAAGTCATCTCGAAGAGTATAGGAGTCTGCATCAATGTACCAGAGAGACAAAGACATTTGTTCTATCCTTGCCACATCTGTTGTTTCGTCTGCAAGAACTGAAAAAAAGCAGGCACAATTCACTTTCTCTACAATTTTAGTCCTAATTATGTCGCCACAGATGTCTATCAGTTCGTTTTGTACAGTTGGACTTGTGTACTGAGCATTTATGGGTCTACTCTCTAAATGTTTTCTTAGCACATCATCCCCTGCATTCACACAGAACCCTATCAATGACCTGAATACACCATCACTTTCATCTTTTTTGCTGTAAACATTCCCTGAGTCAAATTTTCCTCTAAGGGGTAGTTCTAGGTGACCACAAAACAGTATTGTTTCTACTATGGAGCAGAGTTTTCCCCTGTTTTCCTCAACTTGTTGAGCTCTGTCTTGATTCACCATGTCAGCCACACTTGATTATTTTCCTTTTACGACTGACAGAAAATTGTCAGCTAACAGCGTACACCTTTGGTGGTATTTTGCCTTATAATGTGCTGCAAAACATTCCTTTGCATCTTTCCATTTCTGAAAAGGTATCCTAGTTTCTGAAACTTCCCTTCGCATTCCTTTTAAAAAAAAGTACACAAAATTTACAAAGTGCTCCCAGCAACATTTCTGAATAAAGGAGTGATGGATAGACATCCATCCATCGCATCTGAAATTTCAAGCAACGAGGGTCATTTGGATTTACAGGAAAACTGTAACCCTTTTCAGGTACCCACGGCATGTCCAGAAAAGTTTGTCTGTCCAATTCGGTAAGCGTCCTTGTAATATAGTTGCCAATGTCATTTTGAGGAGCAAACAAAAGTAGGGCATAATTACAACTAGCACTTAGAAGGTTACAATAACTGATATTTGGAGAATCAGAACTGCATTCACTAACGGGAATTTCAGGTTTGCCACGTTCAATAGGAACACTATTAGACACACCTTTATTCTTTTTACAGTTCAAGAATGAAAGAAGTGAAGTTTGCTGTCCAGAACGTTTCATTTTTGTCCTGAGGTATCTGCAATAAAGAAGGTAATATAACATGTACATGTATAAATATATATACAGATTTAAATGTATTCTGATATAAAACTGAAATACGAATGGAAATCTATGGCTTTATAATGAAATTAGGGAATATGTTTTGACTGCAGATGTGGCAAATTTATTTGTGTTTTACTAACTGTCTAAAAATGGCGAAGTTTCTCAAACCAGGTATAAGAAAACGAACACATAATTAATCAAAAAGAAATTATATATCTCATCACAAAATTATGTAAACCTTTGAGTGAGTGAGCCGGGCAGCAACCTCAACAATCAAATTTTAGTAAACTAAATATGTAGAAGTTAAGTACAAAAAGGCCCCTAGATAAAAAATAACAACTGCCAGTTTCGTGTAGTATACTCAGAAGAAAAGTGCTTCATAATACCCAGTGAATCTGATTTAACTGCATTATTTTATTAACAACTTTGAAAAATACAAAGAAAAATGAGGAAACTGGCATGAATCAACACCTTAAGTTTTTTGTTAAAAATTTTTTTTGGTTTTCAAAACAAAATTTAAGCCAATAGCTCTTTGAACATCTGAAACCATTTACTAAAACAATATATGGAACTTCTGTTTAATTTAGCTTCTATTTTGTTAATGTTTGAAAATATCTTACATAACAGTATTATGTAAGATATTCTTCAAACATTAAGAAAATAGAAGCTAAATTAAACAGAAGTTGCCAAAATTTTTCCATCATTTTTAAAAATGGAGCGTGGTACCGGACAACTGCTATTTTAAGTAAAAGTTTTACGCCACTGATCTCAACCGAACTAAACAGCCGACCAGGTAGCGACCGTCTGATACCACCCAACAATGTCGAAAATAAGTATCTTTGGAACCTAAATTATTTCGAAACTGTAGGTTAAAGATAAAATGTTAAAGTTTATTTTAGCATTTTTATGAAAGTCAATTACACTTACACTTGTAGTCGTCGTTTGTGTGCAAAGTTAACTTCTTGTAGACACAATCACAAACAAAGTGCACATGACAAAAAATGAGCTCACTCTGAAACGGCGCTATCTCTGAGTTCAACACTGCGAGCCTGGTCCTCGCGCGTGAAGATGGTGCTGCTAGTTACTTGGTAAATACTGCTGCCTGCCTGCATGTGTCAATAACTGTAAACTGTGTATGTTTGATACCAGCCACTGTCATACAATTGTTTTGCCGCCGTGTGATACGGCAATTTAATGTAGTCATATCCAGTACGTCCTAATGAAAAAAAAAAGGTCCCTTGGTTCAAGTGCCAAGTCCCACAGTTTCCTTTAAATACTCCCATAAAAATGAAAGCAGTTCCTTGGAAAAAACGTGATGAAAACTAAATTTGTAAATAAATTACTTTAATTTTTTCTATTTCTTTTGTTCTTCATATCTGGGGGGGGGGGGGGGTGAACCTGGACCCCTCCCCCAAATTTTACTTTAAAAAATTTCTTTCCCTTAAAAACTGCATCAACACAACACAAAACGTGCACGAGCGACTCATTCCGAGACTGGTAATAAACACTTTGTGAACCAGCACTGCAGAGATCAGCCGAGATACTGCAGCAGCAGTCGCCATGACAGTCGACTGGTCATGCTGATTAACCCAGTGACGAACAACGAATTTAAGTCAGCGATTATAATTTGACCCTGGCTTTTTAAGTTGTTAGGTTTCGAAAAAACTATCAAATTATTTTCGGGTCTTTTAGAGTATCTTCAACTCTATGTGTTACTGTGTTTGGTGAAAGACTAATAAATTTACATTGTTCAATTTTGTCAGAAAACAATTCTTCAGCCATAATCAACATGCAATTCTTTATATACTGTAGTCACTATCACCTCTTTCAGCGATTTCCCAGGCAATTCTTAAGCTTATTCTCATAACAGCTTCACTTTCTTGAAAATGTTTTGTTGAAAGGAAAGCCCACATTTTAATGTTTTGAATTTATGCCCATGCACCTTGCCGTTGAATTTGTCAAAATTTTCACCATCCTTTGTTTGGCAGTGACGACGAATATTATACCCCTTAACAGCAATAAGTTCATTAAATATCACTAAACACAGTGCTTTGCTTTCTTTCTCTATAACACAATAGTTCCTACATCATTTATCACCGAAGGCATGGCATTCACTGTCCACTTTTATCTTTTTACTCTGAACCGACATAATCCTGACTTTCACATAAAAACAAGCAGCCTTAACATTATCCCTGAAGATCAAATGTTATTTGTTATCAGTGTCAGCGCACTATGAATGCAGCAGTTTTTAGAATATATGGTTACCAAACTAATAAGGGGAAAATGTTTTCAGACCCTAACGAATCCCATGAATATAGAATTAGCACACGGGGGAGATGAGGATTCTCAGATTCCATGAATCTATGTTCTTGTTTCTCTTACAGTTGTGATCACACTGAAGTTTCTTTTTCAACGTTAATTTTTCGCACATGGTGCAGGCCAGACAAACATCTTCGTGGACCAGGTGTGGCCTGCAGGCCATATTTTGGAGACCCCCTGCTCTACAGCATTGAACTACAATTTCCTTTGTCACTACTAATTTGACTGTGCACATGGCAGTCAGTGCCTATATGTACTGTGATTGGTTACAACATTTCCCAAAGGTATGTTTCAGAAAGGAACTATCTAGGTATAGTTGGAAGTGACCATGCCTGGAGCTGCCACTGGATTTTACTACAGTATGTACCTGTGGTGTTGTTGCATGGTTGTTAATAATATGTTTGCTATCAGAATTGTATTCTACCACACTCGTAGTTTTCAGAAATGTGACTTATTAGTTTAAATTTTACAATAGAAAAAGCTTGACCATAATATTATATTTAGTAATAAATAATCAACTATGCTCAATGTGGCAGAAATTACCTACACATTTGGTAAATAATCAAATACAGTGCCCATAAAAGGTATCTTACAATTCAGAACCACTTGAACAATGACAATTACTGGCGTACAAAGTTACATTATTCTGTTACCATAATCTCAGACACTATTAAGCCACTTGGTATAACAATTAATTGGAAATGGTACTGGAATAGATATTGTCCTAGTGAGATTTCTTTTTATTTACTTCTTTATGTCCAGAGGCAGACATGTATCAAATAAACCAAAACTATATAAAATTGCAGTTTCAGAAAGAATCTTTTAATTGATTAATAAAATTCAGTAGTTAACAACATTAGCTCACCATTCAATTACTTCAGTTGTCAAAGAAATGTAACACATACGAACAAATCTAAAGCACTAAAATGTACTCCTCACAACGTATCAAAATTGACTTTAAATGGCAAACATCAAAATTTCCTTTTAAATTGGCTAACTTTAAATTTATCAAACTGACGCCACCAGGTGAGAGACGAGACGAATGATGACACAAATACTAACTGGTAATTTGGGCGCCAGTGGTGCTTCCCAATCACCGCACTATTGAGACTCAGGGTTCTCAAGGATGATGTGAGTTCTGTGTGTCCGTCTCACCCATGCATACTTACGAAAAACGTAGGCAACACTAAACCATTTACTAAACATCACTGAAAATAAATTCTTAATAAAATATATGTCGCTAGGACACTGTCACTACTGAATAAAAGAATTAAGTTCACTGTAGACTTGTTTTTATTGTTATTATGCATACACATCAACGTGCCAATGAAATAATGATTATCTCGGTCATGACTAACCAATTCCGCTTGGGTGCTCCCCAGCCTGCAATTACTCTAGCGCACGCCTAGATGGATGATCTCACAGAGGTGCGTGAAAGCACAGCCTTCACAAGGGAAGCGACAGCCGCTAGGGTGAACTGGTGGTTTTTCCCTGAAGACAGGACTCGGTGAATTACAAATGAAGCCCTTAATACATATTAACACATGTGATAACTCGGCATCACTAACGCAAACTCGTTGGGGCTCGCCCTCCAGTATGTGGGTAGTGTGGCGAAAGCCTATACACAGAGCCGGCTAGGATGGGAATAATTGCACCATACACTAATTACAAAATTACGTAAACCCTTAAATGATACTTGAAACAAGATGGGACACAAGATGAATATTCACAATAAACACACACATGTATGAAAACAAGCTTAGATAGTGCGGATGACACTGGATGAAGTTCATAGCGGACCACATGGTACAGGTGAAATTGCAATATTTCTGCGTGGAAACGGTAAATTAAAGTCAGACAAAAGATTATTCTTGCTGAGAAAATTATTCTCTTTATGATTGCAGTGGTTACAGGCTTGTAACATGCCTGATGGCTGTAAAATCAAACATTACTGTGACCACGTGGTCAAGTACAAAAAGCATCCATTTATGTGAAAAATACATTGAACCCTGAATAAAATTGTCATAGAACACTGAAATAAATTATTGCACATACCATCATGTTAGATAAATAAGCTCTCAAACGCAACAATGACATACACAAAGACTTGGCGTCTGTCAGCCACGTGGTTATACGTGATGTTGCCATAAAATATTTGAACACAAAAATTACCCTCAAATACATACATAAAAATGAAGCCCTTAAAATTGCGTGTAGCGATAATGCATAAGTTACAATGAAAAGCCATAAACATAGGCAGATGGCACCTGATTCAAGTTGTACGGGTCATGTGACACCTCTCCGACATCTTTATCCTCCTCCTCGATTAAGTTAAAAATGCCACAAGGGCGCCAGAAATTAATAAAGCGGAAGTATAATGCTGGGGAAAATGTCTGGCAAAAACGTACACAAGCAAACGTTAACCGGTAAACTAAATTAACTATGGAAACCTAAATCAATGAACAAAAGTAGTAGTGTGTACGTCACAGTGTCTTACCTCGCCAGCTCTCCTCGACAGTGTGTCCAGAGACAAGCGTCACACGGACCTACCATGGCCGCCTACGGGGTTCACATAAGCGGAAGTGCTAAGCACACCGAGTAAAATATTTTATTAGTGAAAACAAATGGCACAAATTAAATTTAGTATTGTTTTACATTTCTATAATTTTCTTACGAATTTCAATATTATTTTTATGTCTCTTTATGACTGCGTTCATGCCGGAATATTAAGTGTTCTTAATCTCAGTGCCGTGGGCACTTTGAATTTTATAACCAAATAATTTAAAATTTGTACAAACATCTTAAAACATTTAAAGACATATTAAACTCTGCAAATATAATAGAACACATTTTACACTGAAAAATAACATTTATACAAAAGTTCAAAATTATTGGCCTCTTTACACACGTGTGGGACACGTGACACATGCGTAGTGAGTGCAGTCATGGGCTCTAGCTCCGCTGGCCGTTAGCTGGCGTCAAAACAATCACATTTAAAAGTACAAGTAGATCTAGTAGATCTTTCCATTGTTCTATGAGTTACATGTTTCCAACATGATATGGTTACTACATTGCAATGTGGTCCAGACATAAAAAAAAATTAACAAGTCCACATAGCACTTAGCTGAGACGTAGTAACGAAAGTCATCTTCAGGCAAGGCCGTGAAGCTGGAGATAAACACTTGCTTCTGATAACAAATAAACAAAAAGCCAGGCAAGTCATTCTCCGAAGAACGTAGTACTCGAATTTTAACTTGTGAAGTAGAATATAAACTTGTATCATGAGAAGTGAAGATGAAAGCTGAAATACTGGACCCTCTGAACACAAGAGAAATCACAGCAAATTAATTAATTGTTCCAAAGACAATCAAACAAGGCAGAACCAGAGAAAAGTACTGATGTTCTGTACTCACCACTCTTGGGGGGGGGGGGGGGGAACACCCTACATTTTTCAAGTAAAACTAACTGTACATGATGGGGCTAGTAAAAATAAAAACTTGCATGGAAGCTATACTTCTCCAGCAACTTCTCCCCTAACACGAAAGCACACTACCCGAACATATCATGGCCTGATTGCGTCTTTACAAAGAGTCCCTCAAAAATGGTTAGCAATGGTGGAAGGATACAAACTTGCGTGCTGTGCATGGGCACAAATGTTAAAAATTTAGATCGCAAGTCATTCATAGAGAGTGCTGGGGGTACCAAAAACTGTCCACAACTACACGCAACTGTTCTGCGCTTAAAAATACACACGTTGGACCTCTGACAAGTTGCTTGGATGAGAAGCAGTGACAATCATTGCACGGTTAAGGAATGTGAATGTTGCAGTTGACATCCAGTGCAAACTGAGCTGTCTGCAGCCGACAACCAGTTTCCAGCTAGGTTCTAACACATGATATAATACAACAGCCCTAAAATTTTAATTAAGTCACCATTACCTAACTTTGCCCAAATACAGACAAAATTAATCAGGCAAAGATATTAAAATATATGAAATTAGGTGAAATATAAAAAATAATTTTGGGAAAATCTTACAACAGCACAAGTATGAAGGTAAAAAGTGAAAATAATGGAACATCATAACTTACATTTGAAAGTGCACCAGCATCAAACTTCTTTTCATCAACTGAAAGGACTGAAATATCATTGCAGCAAATTTCGAAACCGTGATCCAGTTCAAACATATCTAAAATAAAAAAACAACACATACAGCATACCAGTCTGTTACTTTGTCTTATGAATAACATAAAAAAATACTATTTTCCAAAAATGATCAGCACCTCCCCTTTTCCACAGACTACTGCCAACTCACATTTCCAGGATTTACCTCATTTCCCATTTTCTAGAGTCTACCCTATCTTATATTTTCCCAGAAGATATGTCTGCCTCTCATTTTTCAGAAACTATGCATTAATGCCAGCTCAATTTTCCAGAAACTACTATCTCAAATGAAGACCATGGTGGCTGAGCAATTAGCACGCTCGCCTCCCACCAAGGTGAACCGGGTTCAATCCTTGGCCGGGTCACCAGATTTTCGCAAGTGGGAATCATGCCGGACAATGTTGTTGGTCGGTGGGTTTTCTCTGTGATCTCCTGTTTCCCCCGCCCCTTCTTTCCGGCGCTGCTCCATATTCACTTCAATCACCCTCACTGGCTATCAAGACCTCACTGTTGAGAGCCGCCTAAATCTCTTCACCTACTATCTCAAATTTTACAAAAACTACTTGCATTTACAATTTCCCATAAACTATTCCACTGTTCCATTTACCATAATATACTACCATTTCACATTTTCCAGAAAATAAAACCATATCTCCTATATTCCAAAACTACCCCATTCTGATTTTCCTGACACTACCTCAATCTCCCATGAATTTTTGCCCATCACCAATTTGTCCAAAAACTACTGACATCGCCCTCACTGTTCCACTCGAGAGGCAGCCCACTGCTGCTCTGCTTGTCCACCTGGCATGCACGGCCGTGCGCCTCATGTACGGGTCACAGCTATCGTTCATGCAGGGCTTGGTCTTTGAACCGGATCACAACCCGCCAGACCCCTTGTTCTGAGTATACTCAGGCCATTGTGTGTATAATGCAATTATAATCTGTGCCTCTGAAAGCAGAGACTAAAATTCACACTGTAAAGTATTATCTCCCTTTTGCTTCCTTTAGTGAGGCGTAAACAGCCTACGAGTGCGAAGCCATGTGGGTTACAGTTTAATACTGAACAGGAGCCAATGACACTAGTAAATCTTAATGTAATTTTCCAGTGCTAATGTGATAATTTGTTTAAGGGCATACTTCATTTTCTTGAAATTTATTAAATTGACACGTAAAAGATACTGGCACTTCAGGCATCTGCCATACCACTTACCCAAAGCTAAAATCCTTTGCTTTGGATTAAATTATTTTCATAATTTAATAATGTGTTCTAAAGTATCAGTGTAAATTTAAAATGCTAAGTTACTTCTTTTAATAACCTTCACGTGCCTTGCAGTCCCATTCCGGCTTTTTTACCAATTATTATTTTCCGACACAGAGTGCATATATGAACTCTGGGACTCTAACAAATATTACTTGTCAGAAGTATTGCACATTTTGTTCCAGTGTTATTTATGCATTTTCCAGTGTTTTCATATGTACATTTTGTCAAATTTATTTTTGCTTAATTTCCCTCTTGATGTTGGCGGGAGATAGCAGGCGAAGTAGCCGGATGTCTCGGACACCATCTGCAGTCTGATTCCGGCAAGCCTAGAGGAGAGACGCATGTCACGTTGTGGGAGCCTTCAACTACTTGTCTCAACATGTTAGCTGCAAAAGTAAGTTTTATTTAACCACAACCTTTTTAATTGTGTTTGGTCCTACCATGTACTTATCATCCAGGATATTTCTTTTCCGTAATGTTACCATGTGCTTATCAGTACTTTTGCTGCTTTGGCCTATGGCAGACCTAAATGCCATGCCCACTTCTGACGAGGATCAATGTATGTTGTGTACAGAGTGCAACAAAACTTTTGCAAATATATTTTTTCTTGAGGATTCAAGTCTAATTTTTTTGCTTTCGTATGTAAGTACCTTCAGGACCTGGCCCACTCCAGGCAACCACGTGTTCGAGTGTAATGAACTGCTTAATGTCGGAACCTTCTCTGTGTGACCTGCTACCGCCCTGAGAATAGGCGTCCATGTGCTCACCCGTGCATAGATGAGATGGTGCCCTCTGGAACTTTTAAATAGTTTCTGAACTTTTCAATCATAAGCCAGGGTTTATCTGAAATCTGGCGCATCTCGCCCCTCACCAGTATCTAGATCACGTTACTACCACATCACAATTTTTCCTTAAACTAATACCAACATGATGCCATCCTCACTCTGTGCGCCACTCAGGGGGCAGCCTGATTATTATGTCTTAGCTTACCATGGTAACTTAGCTTCCTGCTGTCTTCCAGTAAACTACCTCGCCTTCCCGGGTTGTAATTATCTGTCTCCCGTCCGCACACATCACTACCGAACTGCCTTAGCCTGCCATGTTGACTATCGTCACCTGCACTCATTCATGCCAACCTCACCTAACCTAATAACCTATCACTGACTCCTAGCTATATACATAACAGATCCCCCTAAATTGTCACTTTATAATATTGTAGCTTGGGCGGAGACAGTTTCAGTCTCCCTGGCTTCCGTGGCTGCTGCTCTTGTTGCTCTGGCCGCTCCCTAGCTGGCTGCTCCCAGTCACATGTTCTGCTGTGCGTTTGCTCAAACCCTCGGAAAAGGTGCAACGTGTGTTCCGGAGACTGCATCTGATCACTCTGCTGCTGCTCCTCCCCATGCAAAGGCCCTTTTTGTGGTCATCTCTTGTGCGCAGGCACTTCCAGACTTGTCTTCACCGTCCCCCCAGACCTTGTGTTCATATTAGTCCACTCTTTTGGCTCGGCTTTGCTACTTTGCTCCTCTTGGACCTTCCCTTTTCCTGCCTCTCCTGCCAACGATCTGGTTACTTCTCTGCGTAGTAGCTGGTCCACATGCCGTCTATACAACTGCCCGTCTTCCGTTCTCACTTCATACGTCCAGAGCTCTTGTCGTGCCACAATCTGCCCTGCAAGCTAATTAGGTGCTCCGCGATAGCTCCGCAGGAGCACATGCTGACCCACCGTAAACTGATGGCCTTCCTCACTGCCTTCCCCCTCATCCCGGAGCCCTCATGTTGTATTTGACTCCTTAGGCCTGATCTGATCCAGTGCTGTCCTCAATCATCGTCCCATGAGCCGTTCAGCTGGCATTGTTTGTTGTTCTCCTATTGGCATTGTCCGTAATGCTAACAGCATCATTGCCAACTTCATCTGCCAATTACCTTCTTGCATTTTTTTAAGCTTCCCCTTCACTAGTTGAACCGCATGCTCAGCCTGTTCATTGGACGCCGGACAGAATGGTGTTGCTCTTATCAATTTGATACCACTCTTCTTCAGAAATGACCCATCTCCATGGACACAAAGACTGTGCCGTTGTCAGATACAAGGCATTGGGGGACTCCATGGTAGCTAAATATCTCTCACAGTTCCTGGACCACTATAACCGATGACATGGCCAGTATATTCTTCACTTCCACCCATTTTGAATATGCATCAACCAATATAAGGAACACTTGTCCTTGAAATGGTCCGAAAAAATCTACGTGAAGCCTTGACAATGGTTCTGTCGCCGGCTCCCAAATAGCCTCCTTCACCTTCTGTGGATTGGTTCTATGCTGCTGACACAGCCCACACTGTCCCACCATGTGTTGTATATCCTGGTCGATTCCTGGCCACCACATGTAACTCCCGACTATGGCCTTTGATTTCACCATCCCGTCATGAGCCAGTGTACCATCGCTAAGAACTCCTTTCTCCTGGTTGAAGGAATGACCACCCTCGGGCCCCATAGAAGACAGCCCCGGTATACTGAGAGTTCCTGCCTCCTATTCCAGTATGGTCTCATTTCCTCTGAAATACGGTCTGTTTCCCAACCTGTTGTGTGATGCTTTACTCGAGCCAGTACTTCATCTTCTTCCGTTAGCCTAGCTAGAGTTGCTGCATCTACTGGTGATGTGGGTATTGCTTCCAACATCAATACATCTGCTGCTGGTACTTTTACCTCTCTTGCGTATAGGAGCAGCCGACTGAGGGTGTCTGCATGACCTATCTGCTTCCTTGACCTGTACTCTTATTTGATAGTTAAACATTGCCAGCCAGAGACACCACCTCAACAGTCTCAGAGACAGAATATCTGGTGTTGGTTTTACTGGGTCCAGCAAGTGTAACAGGGGTTTGTGATCAGTAACAATTACAAAGTTCCGTGCAGTCACATGCTGTCAAAACTTAGTTATCCCAAACATGACTGCCAGCGCCTCCTTGTTTAGCTGTGAATAGTTCCTCTCATGATGCTGGAGAGTACAGGAAGCAAACGCCACCGGTGCCTCACTCCCATACTCCATGACATGGGCCAACACCGCTCCGACCCCATACTACGAGGCATCACACGTCAGGACAAGAGCCTTTCGCAAGTCATAGTGGGTGAGTACCTGGTCAGATTGCAGCAGTTGTTTGGCATCTTGAAATGCCACTGTGTGTTCTCTTGTCCATCCCCAAGGATGTTCCTTATCCAGAAGTCTATGCAATCGTTCTAACACATCTGCCCTGTTTTTTTTTTAGAAATCTCTCTTAGAAATTCAACACATTCCTAAAAAGGACTGCAAGTCTCGCTTACCTGTTGGAATTGGTACCTTCTGGATCACCTCCACTTTCTTATCCATTGGGTGGACCCATTGGCTAACAATCCGATATCCTGAAAAAATCACTGATTCTGCTACAAAGACACACTTTGCCTCTTTTAGTCTAAGCCTGCTTGGTCTATCTGCTGCAAGACCTTGTACACTCGTTCCCAATGTTCCTGCTCCCCTCTACCAGTCACCAAGATATCATCCAATTTGACCATCACCCCTGGTATTCCTATCAACAACGAACGACGTTTCCATCAGACGCTGAAATACTGCTGGGCAGCTGCTAAGGTCAAATTGTAACCTCTTCACCTTGAACAGCCCCATCATTGTGTTGACTGTCAACATTTCCGCTGTTGTCTCATCCACTGCCACCTGTAAGTATGTGTCTTCCAAGTCCAACTTGGTGAAGAGTGTTCCTCCCGCCAGGTTGGCCAATACTTTGTTTATCATATGAAGAGGGTAAACATTTGTCTTACACACCCTGCTTACTGTGCACTTATAATCTTCGCAAATTCGCACCAACCCATCTGCTTTCCAGAGACACACCACTGGCTTTGCCCACGCTGAATGTTATACTGGTACATACACCCCTCGTTCCACTAATCTGTCTATTTCTGCCCTAACCTCTTCCTTTACTGCAAAAGGCACTACCCACCTCCTCCGAAACACTGGTGTAGCTTCCGACTCTAACTCCACCGTGATTGGAGGACCCACGTATTGCCCCAGCTCTGCACTGTCAAACATCTGGGGGTATTGCTGTATGACTTTACCCATTCCTTGTTGTATGGTCTTGTAAATCCCTTCCACCATAATTCCCAATGGTTCTAACCAATTTCTGCCCAACAAGCTTTGCCCTCCCCCTTCTGCCACTAACAGTTGAAGTCTTCATTGGCTTGCTTTGGTCTGGACTGTTACTTCCACCGTTCCTCTAACCATCAGTTAATCCTGTGACCAAGTGCGTAGCATCACGTTGGCGTCTTGCAACGGGGGCTTCTCCGGCCACAGCTTTCTGTATGTGTCATAACTGATGATGGTGAGGCCTATTCCCGTGTCTATTTCCATTGCATTCTTCTTGCCATCTAGCCACATGTCCACCAATATTGACACCTTGCTCCTTCCTGGTTGCTCAGTTGCTTTGTACAGTGTATATATTCCCGCGTTTCCCTCGTCTGATTCAGAGTGGGTGATCAGCCTGTAATTACCCGCTTGGCTGCTGTGTTGCTTCCCCGTCTCTCTGCTTTCCTTCCAGCGAGCTCTGCTTTTTCTTCTTGCCAATGCAGACTCGTTCCAAATGTCCCCTCTTCGAACAAAAATTGCACACAGTGCGAACATGGCGGCATGTCTCTGGGGAATGGTCCCCATTGCACCTCCAACAGGGTTTCTTGCTCTCTCCCTTTTCTGTTCTGCTTGCAGACCCATTCCCCGCATACAACTGCATGTTCTACCTGCTGAGGCCGACACTGTTCACCAGTCTTGCTGACGTTCCTACTTTGTCCTTCAAATCACTCACATTGTGCTGTGTCACTTCAGCTGCTGTCGCCATGTCCAATGCTTCCTTAAATGTCAGCTTATCTTTCATCAGAAGTGCATGCTGAAAGTTTGTATCACGCACTCCACAAACCACCTGGTCTAGCAATAACCGTTCTAAATCTGTGAAATTACAGTGTATACTCAATCGCCGCAAGTTTGCAACATAGTCTGCTAGTGATTCACTTCCATTTGATCCCGCTTGTGAAATTTAAATGTTTCTACAATTTCTCCCGGCTTGGGCTCTAAATAGTTTGTTTAGAATATGTTTTCCACGAGTACCTTCCCGGTACAAATTCATCCACCGACGGGAAATGTGCTGTTATTTGTTTACCTCCCGCCAACTGATTGCACATGCCTGGATCTGAATTTCTCGTCGCCACTAATGTCTTAGCTTACCATGGTATCTTAGCTTCCTGCTGTCTTCCAGTAAACTACCTCGCCATTCCGGGTTGTAATTATCTGTCTCCCATCCGCACACATCACTACCGAACTGCCTTAGCCTGCCATGTTGACTATCATCACCTGCACTCATTCGTGCCAACCTCACCTAACCTAATAACCTATCACCAACCCCTAGCTATATACATAACACTGATAGTGCTCACTGCTGCATGGACCGCACAATATGCATTGATGAGTGTGATGTATGCCATTTGTGCGTGAACGAACTAGGGATACGTTCACTGCATTCAAAGACCCACTTGCCAAGAGTAACCGGCGACTAGCTAGTTTCTTTATGTGCAATAGTGTGACCCCCTTAAAGTATAGTCTAATGTATGCTCAAGGAAGTGTTATCTCCTCCTTGCATCCCTGCCTTAATTTATATTTTAATGTTGAGTGCTCACTCACATGGTGCACGTATGTTCACATAGACCCAATCTGAGACGCTCTAAATTATTATGTTATTTTTCCAAGTGCTATGTTGTGTGATATTTTGTTTTAATTAAGATGCTGGTAAATGATTTTACATTTTAAAGAAAATAAAACATTCAAAGACGCTTGCATGATATGCAAATCTCAGAAACGCTTAGCAACAATAACAAGAGACTTTCCGCAAGTGTTCTGAACATTCCAATTTACGTAAAATAATCCATTGATTATTTTCCTGCTCTCAGTGATCCTATGTATGAAGAATTTTGCATTTTGTACAGTGTAAACATTTCCCTAGAGATGCTGGCGGGAAGGTGTCCGTTGCTAAGGGTACTTACACGCCACCTTCTTTAGTCTGGTCTAGTTGGTCTTCGAGGGCAGACGTGTGCCGCTCCATGCCACGTGCCACAGGAGCATCATAAAGTTGTGTTAATCATTTAAGGTGTCAATAATCTAAAGTATGTAATTATTTCGGAACCTCTTTTTCTAGCTTTTGCTCTTCTGTGTGCCAACTCGCGACCCCGGAGAGTTTAAGCTCGTAATTTCTATCTTGGCGAGTTATTTTTTGCATCATAGGCTCCTCGCAGGCCTCGTGTGCCAGGCCCACTTCAGACATGGGGGAGATTGTCTGTTACCATGTGTAATCTTTCTGGTAATATATTTCTTCGTTGCAAACCACGTGTCTTATATTAACACAAAGAACTTTCACCTTGGGAACAGGCCCTAACCAGCAAGTGTAACCACGTGGTCATCGATCATGTGCTCAATGTATAAATTGCCATGACTTTCTCAATCATTTTGTGAGAAGTGTGCTGCGAGGGGATGTTGCCAAAGGCTGTTGACCTGTAACGACCCTGAGAGGGGATCCTCGTGCTTTTCAGAGTAATTGAAAAGCTGGCACCCTGGGAAAACTACTATATGAATCCACATCCATTGACGATCTGGAGCATCATTAAGGTAATCAGACATTGTACACCTCTTGCAAGCCCCAAGCCACATCAAACATTTTTCAATTTTCTACAAAAATACCCCCATTTCACATATTACATAATCTAACCCCACTTCCCAGCAGTAAATAAGCCTATCTATAATTTTTTAGATAATACTCCATCAGCCATTTTCAAATAACTACCCCATTTTCACTTTCCGGAAACAATCCGCATCTCTTATTTTCCAGGAACTACTACAATCTTCCATTTTCCAAAGACTACTCCAATCTTCCATTTTCCATTTTCTAGAAACTACTACCAGCTCCTATTTTATAGATCTACCGCCATGTCCCATTCTTCAGGATCTTCCCCACCTCCCATTTTCCAGATAATTCTCCATCTCCATTCCAGAAACTACACCTTATTCCATCTTCAATTCATCTTTAATTTTCTAGAAACAAAACCATAACCTCTCATTTTCCAGAAACCTTATCCAACTTTTAATTTCACAAAACATCCCCCCTACACCCATCATTCAGTATCTATCATCTCCTATTTTCCCATAAAATTGAGGCTGTGGTGGTGTTGTGATTGAGACTACTCGCCTCCCATTTACGTGAACCAAGTTCAATTCCCAGTGGGGTCACAGTTGGATTTTTCGCATCTGGGAATCGTGCCATGCGATGCCGCTGGTTGGCGGGGTTATATCGGGGATCTCCAGTTTCCCTCGCCCTTGTGGTGCTGCTCCATACTCACCTCGCTTCACGCTAATCTGCTCTCTAGACCTTGATGTTAAGAGCCACCCAAATCTCTTCACTCACTTGCCCAATAAAATCCACCTTCTCCCAATGTTACAGATACGCCTTACTAAACCCATTTCCTATTTTCTGTAAACTAACCCATCTCCCAGTCACCCAATATCCAGTACTTTACACAATCTCGCATTTGAAAAAAAATGCCCATTTTCCATTTTTCAGAAATAAACACATCTCTCATTTAACAGAAACTATCTTCATCTCATATTTAACAAAACCATCTCCCATTTTCCAGATATAATACAATCAATTAATTTCCAAAAAAATTACATGATATTTTTCTAATTTGCATTTCATAATACAAATGCCAGCCATAATGAGAAAAGTCACAAGTTTATCAGTGTGGATATGTTAGCTGTGATTAGACTGTGCTAATTTTTTACTGCATTTGATGTTTGTGAATCCAGAAGGCCCTAAACTTGTTTCTCAAAATTTCCACCTCTTTTTATGTTTATCAGCACTTGAAGAAAAACTGGGCTCAAGTCCCAATGAATCTGGTACACTTAATACCACATACACAAACTATAATTACAGTGCAGTATGCAGTTTTCTACTACATTGGAAGGTTTTGAATCTAGATTGCCTCAAACTTATTTGCCAGAATCAGCACATCATTGAGCCACAAGTTTATCAGCACAAACAAATATGATTGGCAGTTGTCATGAAGCTGGTACATTAACGATCACAATTTTTGTTACCCCTTACACAAGAAATAGGTGAACTTACCTTGAAGGTGATACATTTTATAATAATCTACCGGTGTTGTGATTATAAAGTGTATTATGCGCACACATTTCATGCACTCTATGAATAAATGAGCATAATGACGTAAATTTAAAAATAAACAAATGTGGTTGGTGACTCGTTGCATAAGTTTATAAAATATAAAACATTCATGCAACAACAAAAAATACAAGTTATTTTAATTTATTTTGTGATTTCTTGCATGGCAAATTTGGTACACACACTTCTTTGTGACAGGTACTTTTTGTGTTTACAGTTGGCAATAAAAATATTTGTGATCTATGTGATATCTACTGACTTTAATACTTGGATGTCGTGGGACACAAGGGATGGGGACTGTAATAGGAACAAAGTGAAATTAGGTTAGCTTCTTTGCGCTTCTGCTGATAGCGTTGCCGTAGCAACTGATGGTGTGTTTACTTAAAAAGGTGCCGGCAGCCATATTGATTTTCAAGTTGTTTCGTGCACAAGGTTGTGTGAAGTTTTGATTTTTAAAATTCACATAATTATCAATTGTGACATGATAGGTAGGCTTTCTCTGCTATACTACAGTGTCCTGATTATAAATAATTATGAATAAAAAGCATTGCTGTTTACCCAACTGTTCAAATGCTACTTCAATTGGTATACCTATTCACGACGAGAAAATTTACGAGTGGCGGAGAAGAATTGACAGTGCCAAATTATATAAACGTGAAAAAGAGAAAGTCAACAGGAATTACATAATATGTCATTCACATTTCATTGATGGCGGCAAAAATGCAGGATCTAGGAATCTAAAAGATTTATTCAGTACCTTCCATTAACCTTCCAAGTAGGTTGGATTTTTAATATATTAGATGCATCGTTACAGACAAATGTTAATAGAATTTTATCTGGTGAGTTGGGAAGTATTAACTTGCAAGATTCTGTCAAGAGATCTGCAAAAACCAAGTACCTGAAGAGCAAGAAAACAAAATCAAACAAAGCATCCCTATTGTGAGACAGATATGAAACTGGCAATTAGGTTTATTTAAATGTTTGTACATATTTGAATGAATAGGTCTGTCTGTGACTTTTACAGCAAATTTATGTGATTCTGCCATCTTTGCCCATGTATATTTTCCTGAATCAGAATGAGAAATGGCAGGTAACATGCTTTTGTTACATAATACGTGATCCAATATTTCTTTATTTATAATATTATTTGACCACAAGCACAAGGCTATTATTAAGGAGAATGGTGCATGAAAGCAGTAATATTTACTTGATTTTCTATATAAATCTTTTCCAAAGGGTTTGCCATAATTTTTGGCTCGACAGGACACTAATAATAATTTCCAACGTCTTCTTTTTATGTTGTTAGACATTTACTGCCATCATTCTCGGAGCACTGATGGAATAAAAGAAAGAATTTTTGTTTTCTTATTCTCAATCAATGCTCTGAGAATAACAAACACAGTGAATGTGTAAGAAGGTGCTCAAAATTGATATTTTCATCTTGTTGAGCCAACATTTTTGAAAAATCCTCTGTAAAAACAAGTCATGACAAAAAATTTATAAATATACAGTTTGCGTGCACCATTCCCCTTAAGGAGGAAGTATATAACATTGTCAGACATAATTTCAAAAGATGACATAAATGATAACATTTACATATCCAAAGCACAATGTCTACAATAAACATAAACAATAATGGTGATAATACAAAGTGCCTCAGCGATAAATAGACCACTAATTAGGCATATAACACCATTTATGCAAAGCCAATTTAGGTAAATAAATTATGAGTCTAGGATTTCTTATAGTAATATCTTTTAAAACATTTTTAAGGAAAGATTGTTGGTCACAATATTCTTTATTGTTGGCGGAAAAATTTTGTAGCTTTTGATAAGCATACATTCAATTCCACCATTCCCATAGCAAATAGCCCCTTTATTTTGAATGTAATATTTTTTTCTTGTGTTATATTTATATAAGATTTTCATTTGAAATCAGTTTCATACTATTGCTGTGTGTATATCCAGAATAACTAGATTGTCACTGAATTATGACACTTGGAGGGAGAATACATGAAGAGGAGTACATTCATTTTGTAGCTGCTAAGGAATTAAAAGTATTATAAGTGTGTGTTAATCATGGCATGGCAGATTTTTTCAGTTCAGGTGTATGGTACTTAATCTATTAAGTATTCCTACCGAGATGACACTTTGTTACATATCATGTTTACATGACAGTCTGAGTGTAAATGCTAATCAATTAATAAACCTACAAATTTCATAGTATCAATGTGTTTGATTAACATGTCTTAAATCTTGAGATACTAGTTATTTCCCTTTTAAATAGTTAATGGTTTGATATAACTTAGTTTTTCTACATTAATCAATAGTTTGTTAGAGGCTAGCCAAGAATATAGAAGTTTAAGTCTGTATTCATTTCAGCCATAATAGTAGTTAAATCATTATCTATGTAGAATATATCTACTCATCAGCAAAAAGAACAATTTTTTCTCTAAGCGGAAAACATGAAATATGATTTATATACATACTGTATATCAAAAACAATACGGGACCTAAAACATATCCTTGTGGTACTCCAAGTGTCAAATTTAATTCTTCATTTTCATAATTTGATCTCTGTATTAACATATTGCACTCTCCCACTGAGGTAATCGTTAAACCAGTTGAGTTGTTTACTTCTACTACCTACATTTTCTAACCTTCCAATTATAGTGATTAACAGTATCAAAAAGCCTTTTGAAGGTCCAGAACTAAGCCTGTTGCAATTTGTTTTGTATACAGGGCTTCACACGTTGCAGAATATATCAATTGCTGCATTTTTAGTACTGGATTTTTCTTGAAAACCATATTGATATTTGCATAGTATATTGTATTTCTCCAGTATAGCAACTAGTCAAACTTTCATATATTTGAGGCGATTCGGGGTGGTCACAGAGTCTTGGTGATGAATTTAAATGTCCGGAGGGTGCCAGTTAAGCAGTTATGAGAATCCGCTGAGATTAGCACAAGACTCTTGAGGTAGGCCATGGTCGAAAACCCCAGGGCTAATAGAACCTGTGCCCCGCACATTAATTAGGTTGCGAATCATTTTTAAAACCGGCGGATAAATATGCGGCATCACTTACACTCCCGAGCTGGGGTATTGTGGCTCCCCAGCATGCCATCCCAACACAGGTATATAAACTTAAAAAATTACACAAACATACACTTGACTTACATGATTGCAGAACGCATGGCAGGTAATGGACAGTTTGCAGAGCTGTCGCCCTTATACTCCCGGTAAGGCGGGAATAATTGTGCACACACATTGAGTTGGAAAACACTGGTTGTAATTTAGAGAACTCGAGATGAGGTAGTACACAAAATAAGCGGGCTTGCAGCAAGAGGCTCCGCACTGGCCTAAGCTGTAGCACAAAGTATGTATGGATGCTGAAAAATATTAAAAATTATGCCAGAGAGAACTACAAATCTGCTTCAGAAGGTAGGCATACTCAGGGGTGCACGGCGAAGCTAAAGAAAAGTTCCGTAAAAATTATGTTTATTGCAGTTAAAGTGATTGGTTGGAAATATTGCTTGACCCCCGAGTCGCGTGATGCAAACTGCCCTGATGCCCGTTGGTTCCAGACTGAAGAGGAGATAGCGTGGAGGAGGTAACGGGAGCTGACCCCCGCCCACCAAAACAGAATATCCCTAGTTCATATTATATGGATGAAATGGTACATGTAACCCTTTGAAATACATGTCAATATGCAGATGTGCATTGTAAATTACATACACATAAAAAGATGTGATAAAAATTATACCACAATCATTTTTATGGCATTTCTAATTTTTTTTTTTTTTTACAGAGTCTTTGTGGCTTCTGAAAGAGAAAGTACATACATAACACCCCTTTAAACCCTGAACGAAATATTTTACATTAATTGAAAAACTTTTCATTAATGTCTACTTTTACGTTAATTTTGTCGTAGTAATTCTCAAGTGGTGCAGTTTGAGTTCCACTGACGGCATCAAAACACTTGCTTCTACTTAATTATGCAAGGCATTGCTAATAAGGCTAATTACTAATGTGTGTTCTTTTATTATATGTTGCACAATGCACTAATTAGTTTGAAATAAAGTAATTGGATTAGTTTATTCCAGGTGACCACGTGGTCAGCACTTTGCACCTTTAGCATTTTGTTATTAGCACAGGTATTTCACTGCATTCATTTACTGGCTAGTTAATAATTATGATGGTAATTATTCAAAAGAGTTCATGCTAATTTTTGCACTTTGCACAAAGTTATGCCTTGTGGCATTAAAAGCCTTTACACTGACTCACTTGGTAGAATCTGGGCACATGGTCTCCGGTCAAGCGGCATGTGGCTGGTACCTTAATTGGTTAGTTTCTACCTGCTCCGCTAGATGGTGTGCGCAGGTCGACAAGGACTTTGGGGGAAGCAGCGGTAGGTGTCATATTTTTCTAATATTTAGCAACTGCAGATTGTATTATAACTGGTCTATAATTTTTAACATTTGATCTCTCCCCTTACTTATATATCGAGGTAATCCTTGCAACTTTGCAACCTGCTGGGACTGCTGACAATCTAAAGGAAAGATTAACAAATTTGTAAATATGTTTATTTATTGTATGCTTGCATTTTATAACTAGAGAATTTGGCACCATTTCTCTTGTTTTGTTAAGTTTTTACTTTAAGTTGCATTATGTCCGTCATGTCTTATTATTACACAATCTACATTAATGTGGACTTGAATATTGTTATCCTTCTAAGTAGTCTGTCTAAAGTGTACTGTTAGGAACTTTTTGCTTTACAAAGAACAACCAGATATTACCATGGTTATCTATCTTTGCGTATATAAACATGTTTATAATCCACATATTCTTAACAGTCAATAATTGCAAAAAACAGTACATTTTTTATAATCATTGGGGTGTAAGATAGTGCAAGTAAGAGAGAATTTTTAGGTGAGCAACATTAATTTTGTTATCCTGTGAATAGATCCAAACGCTTTGATGTAAAATGCCAGGTGTATGTATATAATATTATTTATGAATTTATACAATGTGTAAATAATGTAACATTTAAAAATGGCTTTCATTTCAATGAGCATTTAGTATTAACACAACATCTGTTACTTGAGTTTGCCAGATATGTAAATCCAGCTATTTGGTAACAAATTATATAACTATGTAATCTATATTTTATCAATGGAGTATATAGTCCAGCAAGCATTTTGAAAAAGTTTGTGTTTCTTTTGGAGTGTCTGAAGCAACTCAAGTAAATCTGAACTACTAGAGCACTTCAGCAAGTTCTGCAAGATTTGCATTTGAATCCATTAAAGTCTGGATTAGTGTTTTCCAGGTAGCTTTCCTTTCAAGGTTATAAATTTCTTTATAGAATAACTGATATTTATTGCATGTTTAAAGATTAAATACGTTGAACATATGTAATGTAACAACATTTATTATTTAGCTAATGTTTGTTTCTTGAGCAAGATATAAAATATATTTCTTTTTCACTTGAGATTTTCATAATTTCTACTTGTTGCACCTATTTACATTCTAAATTGTATGTGTCTTTTGATATGCATGAGATTTGCCATGTGGCAGTATGTAATAATGTAAGAAAGTGAAATTTAAGATCTACTGCTGACAGTAGGGGATGTTTAATTCTTCAATAATAATTATTTGTGAACTAACATGTCTTTGATATTCATGACGTTTGCCATGTGGCAGTATGTAATAATGTAAGAAAGTGCTTACCAACTATGCTCACGTATGCAAGTCCGTCCCTGGGGGGGGGGGGGGGGATGCTCAAGGGCCCAGGTCAGGCCTCACTCGCAGGTGTTTATTTATAAAATGGAGTATTACATAAAAATCTAAGTTTGACACTCAAAACTTATTAACTTTTTTTGCATGGATGATAACTATTTATGTTGTTGTAGATGGTTGATTTTTGGAGGCGCGGAGGTAGGGGGACAGACAGCATGCATTGCTCAAGGGCCCGAAATTTCTCTTGGTGGGCCTGGTTGTAAGGCTGATGACACGCCACACCAATACCTCTCACACTTCCACACCTAGATGCTAGTGTTGTGTAATAGCAGTGCCGAAACAACATATCCGATTCAGAAAGGGGCGAGCCTTTTGCGCCCCCTTATAGACAAGTGGGAAAAAACAAGCGATGAACCAAGACTTTAGGTGCCCCTAAAATATTTTTTCTACCTTTGCAAATGTCATTTTGTTACGATTGGTGCCTAAATTACACCATAAAAAAAAAAAAAAAAAAAACATAGTAGCTATAATCTAGATGCACAGACGCTATGTATCAGAAAAAGATGACAGCATTTTTCAGTTATATTTATGAAATAAACTTAATGTAAAAATGATGATTCAAGTCATATATTAAAGTGGGAACACTTCGCAAAGCCCGGAATGGGAGAATTTTACTCGCCATTCTAAAACATTACAGTGAACAAAGATTTTTGGCCACCTACTTAACCTCATTCTTATGACTTTTATCAAAAATTTGAGAATGCAATGTACATAACACCCCCCCCCCCTTTTTTTTCCCCCACTTAGTTGTTACGCCTATATAGCTAGAAGTACAGTTTAATATGAAATTTTTTCTACCTACATAAGAACTTTGAAATGCAGTGTACATGAACAAACTTATAATAGGCGAAACTTGAACATTTAGTTTGTAAATAGGCATAGGTGATGCAATAAATAGAATCATGGGTTATTTAATCTTCAATGTGTTGCTGGTGGTGCGGCGGTAGCTTCGCACAACGCAGATAACAGTTGATTATAATGCAAGAGGGGAAGATAACAATTGATGAATGCAAGCAAGGCGTGCATTTAGACTTTTAAAAATATTTTTCTAAAACGAAAGGAAGTAATAAGAGACATTCTGGTCCCAACGACAATAATAAATTGAAGATGCAGAGATCAGTTTGTCAGACGACATCAACGTGCATGTATGATGAATAAAGATACAATCATTCAAGCTGTCCATTCAAGGTGCATCAATCAAACAATATATCACCTTAAGTTAGTTCCCGAGATGACTTGTGTAATTTAACGTGTCCTCCAGTGATGTGTATAACATTGTCAACACTCATTATAATTATGTGTTCTCTTCCCTCTGTCCCTAAAGCTTTTATGGTAACTATTTTACATTAACTTCTCTGTTTCTACAATCTTTTTTCTTTCACTATGTTTGTTAGTTATCAGATATATTTTCTCGTGGAATTTTCTATTATTTTCTTTAAACATCTTTTGACTACAGCTAATTTTGGCTCTTTTTCAGTGTATGTTTTTTTCATGTCTTCTAGTGATTTTTGGTGATGACATAGCTCTGCAATGGTGCATGTCCACAATAATAATTGCATGTTTAGCTAGTTGTGTGTTATTAGCGCAAGACTCTTTCAAAGAGTACATAAATATTCTTTTAATTACAAAACTCATACTTACCAAACAAGCATTGCTACATGAAATGACAAGTTTTGTTTATGCATGAATAAAACACACATGATCTTATTCTGATCTTCTATGAATATTATATTGCTTATTGAAGAATAAATTATTGGTTTTCTGGACAAAATTGAAATGCACCTCACGTCATTGTCCATTTATTGCCAGAAGGTGTTGAGTCCACAGAGCATAGAGAACTTCTGGGGCGCAAGATCCTTTCATTTCTGTGTGTCAGTGTGATGTGCATATAGGTAGTCTCGTTCACTGCAAGTAGCAAATTTTGTGATTTTCTTGAAAGACAGCTGCTAATTATAACTAATAATGTGAATTCAGCTGCAGGCGGTCAACAGCATGCTAGTGCACTACCTAAACAGAGCCTACATTAATGCTAAAATGTGAGAATGATTGCGGCTCTGGCACAGAGCAAAATACGAAAATGGAATATATGGTGGCAAGAAAAGCAAATATCTGTAATACTTTGAAGTAATTTAGAGAACATAAGGAAATAACACAAGTCATACGTGCCCCTACCGACAGAAAATACAGATGATGTTTTACTACATGTCTGTCAACACTGTGATATGTACACAAAATTATACATACCAATCCCAAAAAAGTGTCTACAGTCTAACCAAACTTTGGAAGTTGTAAATTTATTGTTGTAGTACAAAAATGTGTTAAGATTTGAGAACAATTAAGATGAGCAGTGTGAATAAATACAAACAGGTATTGAAATTTATTGTTGTATACATAGTATTAAAGTTTTTTACAATCACTGATAATGTGTGAATAATAATATAAACGTTCTCTGAGCCATACAAATTGCCATTATAAAAAGAAAGAAAAAAAAACACGTTACACAAATTATCTAGTAAAGAAGCACTGATAAAAACTTAAAATTATTTATTGTAAACAGTTTTATAATGTTCATCAAATACATAAGAATTTTTTTTACAAGATAAACGTTATTACAAAATTAATATTTTTACACAATCAATCATTTCTTACTGTGACCATACTGTTACACATGTGGACCATTTCCTTTTCCCACTTCTTTGAAAGCAACATATTCTTTTGTCAGTGGGGACAATGGTGGTGTTGTGGTTAGACTACTTTCCTCCCACCAGGGTGAACCGGGCTCGATTCCAGATTCACATGTGGAATTGTGCCAGACACTGCCGCTGGTTGGCTGGTTTTCTCAGGGATTTCCTGTTTCCCCCGCCCTTTCATTCCGGTGCCGCTTCATACTCACCTAGCTTCGCTCCCATCGGTTCTCAAGACTTCGATGTTAATAGCCACCCAAAAATCTTCAAATCAATCAATATTTTGTGTCAGTTAATATCTCATTGCTGAATTTACGAAAGGTAGCTTGCAACTTTTATTTATAATGCACAAAAACTGCTTTGAGTCAAAGGTCGGGGTGTGTCTTACTTTGTCAGGCTCAGTTGTAGTTATTTCTTGTTTCAAGTGAATGCTATACTGTTCCTCTTCAGTTTCTCGTCTTCTTTTGAATGAACTGCATGTCACATATATAGCTTTCACTGCTTTCACCTGTCGCTCGTATTGAAGTTGACGTGGATTCAGAGTGGGTAATAGGTGCGAACTTCTGTAAGATCAATTATACATAATTCATTATCCTCTAAATTACAAGGTGTGATCCAAAGGTATCGGGACTATGGCTAACAGAAAAAAGTACGACACGTACTATGCATTTCATCCCCTTTGTAGTTATTCCCTTATAAAGCCAAACATTTCATCTAGCATTGCTTCTATTGCTCAAAGCAATAACTCCTTATCTTGAGATAGAGAGAAGCTGCTGTAAGTTTACCGGTGTCTTCATAACATTTTTATTAACTTGTTTTTTTACATTTGGTTTCAATGCTATACTTGCTGCACATAATTATTATTGTTTATTTATCCTCTACAATTTTATTCTTTTCAGAGTTTGGATTATGAAAAAAATAATTCTGCTACCAGATAATCAATTGGAAAATAACTTTATTTTGTGGTAACAATTAAACTCAATGCGCGTTCATACTAATTTTATAAACTATTCAAAAACTTCTTGGCTGCATACATTTGGATATGAACTTTATCTATGCAGAACTGAACTATGATTCGTCATTGCAGTGTGCTACGAATTTCAAACATTTACAATGACGCAAAACTTATTTGTGGAATAGAACTTTCCCTTCAGAACCTAAGAGAAGGCTTCGTTCTCGGAGTCTGGTATCCAACACTGAAGGAGGTAACACGTCAGTTAGAATTCTTCACAATTCCGCAGTGTTACATTGAGGGTCAGCGCTGAGATGATGTCTACGGGACGGCCATGTTACCTGGATTGATGTGATCTGTTCGACACTGAGGCCGATATTAATCACAGGACGTGTGTTTCCGTTAGCTGTCTTCTCTGCCTGCAGATGCACGCAAGTAAGGGCGTCGTATCTTTTAAAATGATGCTGTCAAATGTAAGAGTATGAATAACTACATTGCCTGCCTCAAAAATCTGTTAAATTATTGATCTGAAACCTGTTAGAGAAAATGACAGAAATTTTCCTTAAGAAAGAATAAGGTTCACCTAAATTGGATTAAATTAAAGTGCAACTCAGTAGTTTAGAAATTATGAGACTATCTCACTCAGAGGCCAGAGAAATCAATAAATGATAGAGTCAAAAGTATTTTGCCGTAGGTTACGTGAGAAACTGAATAGGTAAATAAACTTATGAGCCATATTTTTTTATTTACCACCCTCACTGACAGCTTGCTATAGTACTTGACAGCAACGTAATGAATCGAGTTACTGGAACTGCTGATAAGGCAAATGTTAACACCGGTCATGTTACTGATATTAACGCAATGTTTGCACGTTTGTTAGCTCAAAATGCTGGTTGGTTTGCCAAGATGAATGATATAAGCACAAGTCAAAATGCTCAAGATGCCAAAAATGTTTTAACTGCACAAAATGTTAGTCTGAAAATGGAGCTGAATACTAAATTTGACATGCAAAATGCAAAATTTGATGATCTGAATAATAAATTTCATGCACAAACCCACAAACAGAATAATTTTGAGCACTATATGTCACGAGTAGATCAGCGAATGACAGCACTTAACAAACATGTAGTTGAAACTTCCACTGCATTGAATGTATTAGAAAACACCCCATATCCAATTTACAGCAAAGTCAGAACGCTCAAAATGCAACTTTAGAGCTAGTTCACGGAAAAATGTTCGGAACTGGAAAAGAGATAAGCGTACCTAAAGAAGCGGAACAAACATGAGTAGTTTTAGGACACGTGCAGTCTTGAAAACATAATTTCTTCCATAGAATCCCGCAATACTGCATCACCTAACAGCGTGGATGCACATTTGCTTCAAATTTTGTGGATCTCCAGCTAGTAAATTTTGAAAGTCACCTTGAGGCAAAGCTAAATAAAACCACGTCTGAATGCATTCTCTCACGAAAGGATTTGGAAAAGAGAAATCAGGAAATTCCATCAAAGCTTATAGAGCTCGACATGCAATTGCGAAGACTGAGGGACATGGAAAACTATTTGTTTGATGTCATTATGACGATGATTGACAAGCACAAGGCTGAGCTGAGTGCCGTAATCAACGTGACGAGACCATCTGGCAGGCGCAACTAAACGAAGTAGGGCTCTCGAGGTTTTGTTAATCATCGATTGAGCACGGCCTAGACTCTACGAGGATGAGATGAAAAGAAGAAAAGAAGAACCGAAGAGAAGAGATGAATGGTTTCAAGAGCTGTGGGAAGGAATCTAAGAGCAGGAGGATGAGACAAAGCAGAAAATGAAGTAATCACGACTGATGTAGACATATAGGATTTTTCCCCACTAAACACTACACTACCTAATGAAGTCGTTTTTCAACATACAGATATGAAAATGACAAGTTACGAGTCATTTGTAAGCGTCGATACACACGTTCCTTGCAATGTGGAGCAGCAAATGAACAGTTGTGAACGACACACAGAAGCAAAATTTCCGAAAATACTTCAAAGTACAACACATTTCAAAATGATTGTAAAATTTCTCTAAGTAATTTCGAAAATCAAAATGACGAGATATCAGGGAAATTAAGTGAACTGAATGTTGAGAATCCCAACACGACAGTTTTGAATCAAAGTAGTACACATGTATCTGTTCTGGCCAATGAAAATATAGCAAATATTAATCCAGAAAGCTGAAATATTTCATTTGAATCAAGCTCGTCTATACATTTGTACAGTCAAAGGAGGGAAAAACACGAAGAAAACACCTTCACAAGTCGCATGTAATGAGACATGTAGGTTGTGTGAAACGACTTCTACAGACAACTTCCACACGCAAAATGGGAAGGCAACTGCATTCAAAACACAAAATCAAAATTTCAAAGAGAACCACCATCGAACGAATTGACAGCCTGATGGAATCACAGCACAGAATTCTGACAGAAATGGAGGAATTTGATCATCAAACTGTGGTACCGAATGAACCTGAATTGATGCTGCATGAATGAATGCAAGACATGCATCACAAGAAGATGTAAGCAGAGTGTACGAAGAAAGCAGTCTCATACATACAAGAGCAAGCTAAGTACGAAGTACAAAAGTTTGTTGTTTAGTGGGGCAGAGATGGCAATTCCACCCTGGCCTCCACCAAGAATGAGTTGCAACCTGACAAGCAAACATCATGAAGTAAGAAGATGCGATGGCATGATTGGTGAGGTTAAGACCAAGCTTGATCGAAGAACTTAACGCTCTGCCACAGCTTGCTGCGTCTTCTGTGGAGAAAAACCCAGAAGAAGTGCGTGAAGAATTACTCACTTTAGTAAGGAAACGCCTATTTCTCGCAGCTGAGAGCAGAAAGAAGTACTACAAAATTAGTAAGCTTTCACCTGAATGATTTAATTTTGAGACATACTAATCCTACGTGGAAATTCGTCACAAAGAAGCTGTTTTTGACATTCAAGGGACCCTTCAAAATAACAGGTGTTATCAAGAATAATAGCTATGAATCATCAGATCTACAAGGAAATCCAGTGGGGAGGTACAAATTTACACAGTTAAGACCATGCTACGTTCCTGAGGCTAACACAAGAATTTGAACATACCCGCTACAGCGAGGCATCACGTTAAATTGGAGCTAAAAGCCCCGCATTAATCATAGGCTTGACTGAATGTAAAGAAATGCTAACTAGCACATCAAAGGATTTTGATGTTTATATCTGTAGTAGATCCTCAAGAGACTTTGTCGCTGAACCTTGAGTATGGGAAGATGGCCTAGTGTCATTGTTTTATTGAGTGTTACCTTGTTATTATTTATAAGTTATTGAAGTGTTTTGTCCTATGTAATTTTTGCAGCACCCTTACGTTTGCTAGCCAACCTTGAAGAAGTGATCCTACGAGAGAAATAAATCCTTAATCTCTAATTGCCATGAAATATGAAATGATAAAGCTGTAATAGCCTTAAGTTAACCTGTCATATATGCCGTTGTATGTTATAGAAGCCTGAAGAAAATGAGGAATGTAATATGTTGACTACAAATTAAGTTATGACCACTGTAGATTCTTCGTAAATACAAATAATGCAATTGATAATTTGCAATTAACCTTGGAAGTTTATGACCTGGTTAAATGAAAGGAAGGAGTTCTACGTGAGGTACACACACACGCAAAGTTTTCACTGTCATCTTGAAAATACTAATGTGTATTTTTTTCTTGTTTATGTTCATTATTTTATTTTTTGCAGTGTATTGTATGTTATAAGGTTATTTTTTGTGTATATACATGTCTACATGCTATGTTGATTTGTTTTCGTATTTTAAAGAACATTATTTCAATTTTCGCAGTTTAAGGTTATAAGTGTCATTGTTGAAGTCCAAGTATTTATGCTGGATGACTATGTTGAATAGAGATTTGGAAGAGAAATATTTCCTGGAGCCGCCTACCAGTTACTTGCATAGGGTCTTCTATAATAACTCTGTATTTAGCTGCCGTAAGTAATGGACTAAACAATGATAAGCACATAGTACATTTTGTCTGATGGTTATCTCTGTGGTTACACAGTGGCTAAACATTATGTGGTACTGATGGACATATCTACATAGCTACAGTGTGATTAAGTGATATATGAAACAGTGAACTGTGTTTATTACAATCCAAGAAGAAGTATATACACTGATGCTAAACATTGATGAACTGTAAACATGAGTTTAAAAAAAAGGGGCCTCTAAAACAACCTGTGTTCTCGCAACCATAAACATTGCATCGCTAAATGTTGTAAGGTAAACCTGTGTCACTGTATTTATTCCTGTGTTACCAGTGTATAGACTTCAATTACAGTTGTGCTTCAATGATGAACACAATTTGGAAAACTCTTCTGCAGGGAGCAGATCAACGCACCAGGACAATGCTACAATCAACAAAACCATTACGGTTGTCAACAAATGGTGATGTACCGTATGATTCCTGCTACCAACCGTCACAGGAGAGTGAATAAATTTCTCTATGACTTTAAAGTTTGTATGATCATTCATAAAACGTGTTGTTTATTTGTTATTACATGAAATGTTTATTGTAAATGTGAGGCAATTTTGTGTTTTCAGATTTTAAAATGTTTTCTTGCTGTTTTAGTGTCAACTTACTATCTTAATTAAGTGTTAAAAAGATTTTATTTTGTTAACCTGCTTGTGTAACATAATATTTTTCAGATGTTTCACATTCTGATTAAGGTTTGTTATTATTGATGTACTGTATACTATAAGTTAGGTTACCTGCTGTCAGTTGAGTGTTTAAAATTTTACTCTGTTTAATGTCACACCTTAAATTACGGTTATGCAGCTGACAAAAGTCTTAATTTTGGTTCACTACCTTAGTGGGGCATCTGTAAGGATTTGGCCTTACAGGTGTTTCCGTAATATTTATATTAACTTGTTTGTTTACATTTGATTTCAAGGCTATATTTGCAGGAAATAAATGTTATTGTTTATTTATCCTATACAATTTTATTCTTTTCAAAGTTTGGATTATAAGAACACAATAATTATGCTACCAGATAAATAAATTGGAAAAGAACTTTATTTTGTGGTAACAATTAAACTCAATGAGCATTCATACTTATTTTTATAAACTATTCAAAAACTTCTTGGCTGCATATATTTGGATATGAACTTTATCTATGCAGAACTGCACTATGATTCGTCATTGCAGTGTGCTACGAATTTCAAACATTTACAATGAAGCAAAACTTATTTGTGGAATAGAACTTTCCCTTCAGAACCTAAGAGAAGGCTTCGTTCTTGGAGTCTGGTATCCAACACTGAAGGAGGTAACACGTCAGTTAGAATTCTTCACAATGACACAGTGTAACATTAAAGGTCGGCGATGAGATGATGTCTGTAGGACGTAGAGAGGCACGACGACGGGATGGCCATGTTACCAGGATTGGGGTGATCTGTTCGGCCCTGAGGCCGATATTAACCACCGGACGTATGTTTTCGTCAGCTGCCTTCTCTGCCTGCAGATGCATGCCAGTAAGGGCGTCATATTTTTTAAAACAATGCTGTCATATGTAGAGTATGAATAATTACGTTGCCTGCCTGTCACAAAAATTGGTTAAATTATTGATCTGAAACTTTTTAGAAAAAATGACAGAACTTTTCCTTACGCAAGTATACGGTTCACCTAAAGTGAATAAAAATTCAAATGTACCTCAGAAATTTAGAAATGATGAGACTATCTCACTCAGAGGCCAGAGAAATCAATAAATGATTGAGTCGAAAGTGTTCAGCTGAACTAAACTGAAATAAACAATTGATAAAACATATGTGGCTAGGACACTGTCACTACTGAATAAAAAATTGAGTTCACTGTAGACTTGTTTTTATTGATATTGTTCATACACATCAATGTGCCAATGAAATGATTATCTCGGTCTGACTAGCCAATTCTGCTTGGGTGCTCCCCAGCCCGTAATTAATATAGCGCACGCCTAAATGGATGATCTCACCGAGGTGCGTGAAAACACAGCCTTCACAAGGGAAGAGGGCCGACAGCCGCTAGGGTGGACTGGCAGTTTTTCCCTTAAGACAGGACACTGTGAATTACAAATGGAAACCCTTAATACACATTAACACGCATGATTACTCTGCAACACTAACGCAAACTAGTCGGGGCTCGCCCTCCAGCACGTGGGTAGTATGGTGACAGCCTATACACAAAGCCGGCTAGGACAGGAATAATTGCACCGTACGCAAATTACATAAACCCTTGAATGAGACATGAAATAAGATGGGACACAAGATGTATATTCACAATAAACACACACATTTGTGAAAACAAGCTTAGTTGGCGCGGATGCATGCCGCTAGATGAAGTTCGTAGCAGACCACATGGTGCAGGTGAAATTGTAATATCTCTGCGTGGAAACTGCAAACTAAATTCCGATAAATTTTTATTTGTATTGAGCAAGTGGTTCTCTTAACAATTAGCATTGTTACAGGCTTGCAACATGCATGATGGCGGTGAAATCAAACATTACTGTGACCCTGTAGTCAAGTACAAAAAGCATCAATTTACGTGAAAAATACATTGAACCCCGAATAAAACTGACATAGAACACTGAAATAAATGATTGCATATACAATGTTATATAAATAAGCTCTTAAAATGCAATAATGGCATTACAAACACTTGGCTTCAGTCTGCCACGTGGTTATACATTATGTTGGCGTATAATATTCAAACAAGAAATTACCTTCAAATACATACATAAAAATAAAGCTCTTAAAATTGCACGTAGCAATTATGCAGAAGTTACATTAAAATGCCATAAACATAGGCAGATGGCGCCTGATTCAAAATGTGCGGGTCACGTGACCTCTCCGACATCTTACTGCTCAATTAAGTTAAAAATGACAAGTGCGTAAGAATTAGTAAAGCGGAAACATAATGCTGGGGAAAATATCTGGCAAAAACGTACGCAAGCAAAGATTAACCGGTAAACTACATTGACTATGGAAACCTAAATCAGCGAACAAAAGTTGTAGTGCGTACGTGACAAAGTCTTACTTCGCCAGCTCTCCTCGACAAACTGTCCAGATACACGCGTCACACGGACTTACCATGGCCGCCTACGGGGTTCACATAAGCGGAAGTGCTATGCACGCCGAGTGAAATATTTTATATTGAAAATAAAATGGCACAAATTAAATTTAATATTGTTTTATATTTCTACAATTTTCTTACGAATTTCAATATTATTTTTACGTCTCTTTGTGATGGCGTTCATGCCGGAGTATTGAGTGTTCTAAATCTCGGTGCCGCGGGCACTTTTAATATTCATAACCAAACAATTAAAATTAGTAGAAACACTTTAAAACATTTTAAGACTGTAAACACAATATAACACATTTTACCCCGAAATTAACATTTATAGGAAAGTTCAAAATTATCAGCCTCTTTGCGCATGCAACACGTGAGTGTCGTTATAGGCTCTAGCGCCGCTGGCCGTTAGCCAGCGTCAAACGACCCCTTCCTCGAAGGCCAAGACGGTGCGAACAACACAACATTGCCCTGGTGGGCTCTGCCTGGCTGGTTGCCGATTGAGAGCAAAGAAAACATGGCCTTGGAGGTCGTCGGTTTTTCGGCGTTTGTAGGGAGTGGTGGTGAAGGCAGGAACAACAATGTGGGTACGTGGTGGTGATTCGGCTCACCTGTTGCAAGTGCTGTGTTACACTTTGTTGACACTTGACATCACACTCACTGCCCTACTAGTTTCCCTAAACCCTTTCAAACTCTCTTGCCCTACTAGGCTCTCCCCTGCGGGAACTGGAAAGCCTCTAGAAGGCCTCTCGCCTTCACATGTGGTATCAAGGTTTACGTTTACACTCTGGTTACAACCAAATTCAGCTGTGCCCTGGAGAAACCCCTTAAAACTCAACTCACTGGCACTGGTTGTGTTGAAATTTACGTGTGCACTGATGTTACCACTTTCTTCGTGTACACTTGGAAACCCCTTTAACTCGCTCTGATTCGTAGTGTTTTTACCTGTATTAACAGAAAAACCCCGAAACGGTGTTGCGGCTTTACTTGTTTCCACCTCCTCACTACTAGGTGTTGAGTGTTCAGTCTGTGCAAAACCCTTAACTAGCAGTTCACTACTTTGGCTGGGTATTCCCGTGTTAGTGTTGTTCTCCTCAGTGTACGTGTTGTTGCTCTCCTGTGAACTCTATGGTGAAATTCTCCGAGCTCGCTGCGGTACTGGGTGTAACGTCGTCTTCTTGCCTCTCTTCCTTACAGGTGGTCGGGCTATCTGCAGGTCGTCATGGTGCCGTTTCGTGACACGTCTGGGTCCCAACTTCACTAGATACGTGGAATTTCCCACATTTTCCATTACTCTCACTGGCCCTGTCCATCTAGGTGCCAGTCCAGCACACTATTTCTTAGCCCCGGCTGATAACAGGTTTTCTGGTACATACAAGTACATCCCCGGTACAAGTTCGGGTGGCGACCTCTTGCTATCCAGTACCCACACATTACAATAGCTGAGCTGGTTCGCCCTGGCTTCTTCATGTACCTGCGCCTGGTGTTCAGCTATTTGTTCAGGTGATCTGGGCAGGTTTTCGCGGGGTGCTCCGGGGGCATGAAGTTCGCCACCTTGTAGCATCTCGGCGGGTGTTTTGCCAGATGCCACATTCATTCTATTTTGTAGGCAAAACATTATCTCCGGGATCAATTTGGCCCACCTAGTATGATCCTCGCCTAACCGGACACGTAATTGGATTTTTATGTACCATCTCGGCGGGTGTTTTGCCGGATGCCACATTCATTCTATTCCGTAGGCAAAACATTATCTCCGGGATCAATTCGGCCCACCTAGTATGATCCTCGCCTAACCGGACACGTAATTGGATTTTTATGTCCTGGTTTCATTTTTCGGTTGGGTTAGCCCTGGGATGGTAGGCTGGGATAGTACGGCGTTCTGTTCTCCACCTGGTACAGTACTCCCTCCATTTTTGCCCTACAAACTGTGTTCCATTGTCTGTCAACGGAGCGAGATAGGCAGTCCATGCTTGTGAGGTCTGTAAGGGAGTGGAATGTGTTGAGGGAGGAATTGTTATTTGTGAGAGGGGTGGTAAGTTCGGGAAGGGAGTGGAAGAGGGATTGGTTGGGTGAAGGAGAAGTGAGAGAGCTCGCTACCGGGCAGTAGCCAAATTGCAAGTGTATGTATGATGATACTTCGTGTATTTGTAACTTACTGTATTCATACAATTCTGATATTTGCTGACAAATGGCATCCCTTGAATGCCACACAAATCTAAGGTAGTAGTCTTCTGCTCAACTTTCTCTGCTACTGTGAATGCGACGACAACACACTACACACATTTGTTCTGCTGTAAACATGCGAATATAGCTACAAAATTGTAACTTATGGCATATGTGCAGCGAGCCCCAAGGTTTAACCTGCGCCAAGTGGTTTTGCTCAACATATATCCACTCAGAGAGTATGAATTGTCTTTTGTAACACACACTGGCATATTTTTTGCACAAAGATACCAAAATAGTATTTTAAAGTTGCATATTATTCATTCATTGCCATGATAATAGCCTCACAGAGGACTCATTGAAATTGAACTAAACTTGGTACGAGATATTGCAATAAATTGTTGCAATTTCTGACAATTACCATATATTTTGTGATACAACTATTTATAAAATGGATGCACTCGTAGTATTTTGCAGTGTTATACGACCACAATAATAATAAATAAAATGATTGTAGAATTTTATAATAAATATCCTGGTTATTGGTGGAATAAATTGTGAAGTAGCATTCCATGTCAATACTATTCGTGCAATTTTATGCTTTTTTTAAGTTCGAAAAATTTTATTTTAGAACAACAGATTGAAAATAATTAAGCAGTTACCTTTCAATTGTTTTCTGTAATTTAGATAAGCTTTTTATTCTTTGTTTGCAGCACTTACTTTACTATGGAATGTTTTAATGACTTAACAGAATATTTGAAAATTTGTTAGCCATATAATAAATAAATTTTACAAATTCATTTCTGTCCAGAAGTGTTACACATAAATTCATAATTTAAAATACGACAATTTATTCCTAATAAGGGTTAAAACTAGAAAGAATAATTCCCAGTCTCAATTATGTAGGCTAGAATCTCAATTTATTATAAGACTGGTTTTGCTAATAAGCAACACTTCCGGCGTGGCTCGCACACACCTGTATTTTTCATCAAGTTTCTTGAAGTAGTATCGTGTGTTACATTTGATGTGTGGATACCTAACTGTTGCAGGAACAATCATTTTCGGTCTTTATTTGCCTTGGAATTACATGTCACCTTGACTGTCGATTATAGACGACGTATGGAAAAGTTAACTCGTGTTTATTTTTAACAGTGTACATATTTTATGTTTCACCATTACATACAAATTCAGGCTCACAAATCCAGCGAAATAACTTTGTGCAAATTTCTACCTTATTTACTGAGGTAAAATGTCTCGTCGACATAAGACTTCATTAAAAAAAAAAAAATGCACGTGCACACACGCTCGCACACACACACTCATATATATATATATATATATATATATATATATATATATATATATATATATATATATATATATATATATATATATATATATATATATATATATATATATATATATGTATATATTTAGCGTTGAATTAAACAAGGTTTGTTTGGCACAACCAAATTCTTTTGTTGTTCTCATTTGGTTGTCCTAACAAAGATTTGGTTGGTGCAACTAAATATGTTTGGCTTTACGTATTGTTTTACAGCTATGTTTTTTACTTTCTTGAAAAATGCAATCAAGTTATTTGTTACCATTGCTAATAAGTTCATTAGGCCTATATATTATAAAGAACAGACCTATTATGTTACCAGTTACAATTACTGTAATCTACACATTTGACAGTTACATTTTTGAGATTACAGATACATTTTGCAGTAAATAATCGATTCTGCTAAAGAGAAACACATACTTCACAAAAATTCAATAAACTATAAAATCGAGAATTCCATGCACCTGTATGTTTTAGTTAATATTAAGTAACATTAATTGCTTTTATTAAGCCAACATAGATTCAGAAAGAATAATGGTAATCAATGTGATTATGGCTAATGGCTCAATAAATGTTGACTTGTGAGGTCTGTGAGGGAGTGGAATGTGATGAGGGAGGAATTGGTATCTGTGAGAGGGGTTGGTAAATTCAGGAAGGGAGTGGAAAAGGAGTTGGTTGGGTGAAAGAGAGTTGAGAGAGCTCGCCACCGGGCGGTAGCCTAATTGCAAGTGTATGTATATATATGAAAAGAGTAAGTACAATTTTAACAGATTTAGAAACCACTATCTCAGTAATCATGAATCGTAAAACAAAACGACTATTAGTGTGAGAAACTATTAATGTGTGAGAACAGTTGTCACGTATTAAATTTTTAAAATTCCTTTAATATATGTTATTGGTGCTTGCGTAAATAGCCTATGTACCTTGGGACAAAGGGATACTAAATGAAAATATTGTATTCCCACAATAGAATGGCAACAAACAAAATAATTGACATCAGCAAGCTTGATAGTCCATTCACGGTTTCTTCGGCCTTTTTGAATTAAACCTTTGAAAAATCACCCCATGTATATGTTTAGTTATTTCCTAAATATGCCATGTATCAAGCGTTTTATACCTCTGTAAACACAGACGTGCGTATCATATTTATCGTTAAATTGAAGTTTTACATACATTTGATTTATGCATTATAATATTTCTTTTATAATAAACATGAATAAAACAATGAGAAAAAATGTGTGTTGGTAGCACAGTAGTAACAAATAGTTCTCATGCAAAATAATATTACAAGTGAGTGCACAGGAAAGCGATGCGTGTCCTCCGGCTCCAGTAACACCCATTACGAATGCTTGGCAACAATGAGGTGTGCGGTGTGCGGGCTCCGTGGCTGGGCCGGCGCGCCTCTAACGGAGGAGCATGGTATGTACTCTTTGGCAAGTTTCTCAACTATATGCTGTTAACGGTAAAGTGAGCACTTTTGAGGCCCTAATTACTTTTTTATTTCAGTCATATTTTATCCCTTAGCTACCTTTTTAAATAAATACTGCCATGTAAGTAATAAACACAGAACTTCTAAGGCTAAAATAAAATGCATTTATCGACTATTATTCCAATTGAGAGGGCTTTCAAAAGTGCTCACTTTACAGTGAATAGCCTACAGACTCCCTCCCACCTTCTCCGTACATGCCCTGAGTATTTTGAATTCTGCAATGAAACTATAGTTGAAACACTAATTATCAAAGCATAGCATTGAAGAGCAAAAAACTTGGCATAATGAACCTATGTAAAATTATTGCGATTTAAATGCCCCACATTCTAGAAAGAGTGTATTTTCAAGTGTACTTTGTAATTAGTCAGAATATACATCTCACAATAAAAAGTCATAAAAAATGTTCTTGTCAGTGAAAACATTACTACCATCATAGCTTCAAAAGTATAATTGTTGTGTGTTCTTCTAACACATAAAGCAAAAAAAATTGAGCAATACTGTTAACAAAGTGCATTCGCAGATCTTGTAAATCATATTTAAATATTTTTTAGTAATTATTTGAGGGAGTGTTTTGTATTATATGGCTGCAAAAAAAGAGGTAAAAGTCTTCTTCTTTACGCTGTAGCAGATGAAAACCTTTCAACTTAATAAACAAATTCTTTATCGCCTATCAAATACACTAAGATTTTATGTTGTGCAGTCAACTGCTCCCATAAGTGTGATATTACCATTTGAAACAAATTGTTAATGTTTAAAATGCCATTCACAGAGTATACTGATACCACAGATATAAGGTTATTCAGGTATAAACAACACAGCTATAAAATAGTGTCGGAAGAACATGTAATCCTGGTGAATTTCTCAAGGCTTATCTCCTGATGGATATCTACGAGGGTTTGATAATATATTAAGTAGAGCTTCGCAAATAAAATAGTTTAATATATGCACGGTCCGCTCGCTATGTTTACGTATGGACGGCGACATATTTGATGTACCATTTATAGTACATGTATTATGTAGATTTGTGTAGGATGAATAAGTAGTATTGGTACGAAATGTACCACAATGTACAATAATATTGTAAACCTTCACCATGACAAAGCACTGCCGAGAGATAAGCCCGTGCTGAGAGTGTCATTTGCTGGTTAAGTGCCAGATTGTGCAGGTCGCAGTGGCATGTGGTTGTGAGTTGCGATGTCTGAATGTGTTCGTACTGGTCGGAGGTTTGCGAAAGAGTGCTTGAAAACTTGTTTTATTGTAATTATTTCAGTTACACGTGTTAAATGAAATAATTGTTCGAAAACAGTACCTATTGTTTCTATGCTAATAAATGCATGGGAAAAGTGAAATCATAATATTTGTTCAGTGATCTCAGTGTGAATACATAGAATACATGTTGTGTGGTTGTTAGTGCTGGAGGGCATACGAGCAGCAAAATGCTGCTTGTATTGGGTAACATAATTCATTTTGTTGTAGTATTGCGTGCGTGTTAATTGCAGCAAGTAACGTCAAATGTGGACGACCTAACCAAATTAAAGTTAACATCACGATAGTTGATAATGTAGGAAAGATTTTAAAGAGTAGCCCTCTTAAACCGAAAAATACTGTACAAGCATAGCAAAACATTATGCACCGAACCAGAGTCCCAGCACCAACAGGGGAGTAAATTTCCAAGATTCAAGGTGCATCAGCAATTTTTTTTTAGTGGTAACGCGAAACATCACACATCAGCAAAGCTTGGAGTTTCCCCACAAATTATTTTCAAGCATAGCCCCCCTCACACTTAAAAATACTGTAGGCCTACAAGCGTAACCATGCATTATGCACAGAGTCAGAGACCCAGCCCAGAAGGGATGTAAATCCCCAAAACCGTGATTCAACCTCACCACCGGCAATTTTTTTTTTAGTGGTGATGCCATAAGTCAAGCATTATCGAAGCTTGGAGTTTCCCCACAAATGATTTTCAAGAGTAGCCAAACATTATGCACCACGCCAGAGTCCCAGCATCAGCAGGGGAGTAAATCCCCAAAACAGTGATTCAAGGCGTGCCTAAAACTTTTTTTAGCGGTGACACGAAACATCACGTATCAGCGAGGCTTGAAGTTTCTCCACAAATGATTTTAAAGTGTAGCTCCCTCGCACTTAAAAATACTGTACAAGTGTAGCAAAACATTATGCACCGAGCCAGAGACCCCAGCGTCATAAAGGGGAGTAAATCCCCAAAATAGTGATTCAATCTCACCGCCAATTTTTTTTTGTAGGGACGCGAAGCATCACACATCAGTAGAGCTTGGAGTTCCCCCAAAAATGATTTTCATTCGTAGCCCATTTGCACTGGAAATTAATGTGTGCGTGTTTTACAGTAACATATTTTTGTACTATTTGTAATGTAATGTACTTGTAACATTGTAACATTAAAACATGTCTAATTGCAGAAAGATCGAACTGAACATTACCTAGATTTACAATGTTACCAATACAATTTAGAAATACGGCGGTGGGGAGGACTGTGAACTAGAGGAAAATTGTGGGATACAATTTATCAACAAAATGTAAATTTTTTTTACCTCACAATTTCCCTGGTTTTCATAGCCCTCCCAAATGCCGTATTTGTAGCTTAAATGGGTAATATTGTCGATTTAGGTCATGTTTAGTAGTCTTTTTGCAATTTAACGTATTTTCGTGAATAAATATTACATTATGTACATATTTTTCGCTAGTTTTACCCCACTATTAGTAGTAGAATTATACCACTAGGTTTTTCCCCTTCAGAAAAGCCCCTATTCTTAAGGGTTACCAATGAAATATACGGTATCTAATAAACCACAATATACGTCATGCATACAAAAACGCACAGAAATTAACTAGTAAATGTTAACTTACTTAATACAATCTCAGTCTTCTATCGCTACAAAACCCTTCACAGCACTTACTGCCACCGACCTTTCATGGCTTGAGCTAAACTACCAGACTCATGATCAGCACATCTAGAAAATATATATATACACATAAATATCATAACTGCGTTGTCCCCAGCATTGAAGCCAAACACGCAAAAAAAAACCTCAATATTGCAAGTACGGTTCAGATATATTATTAGGTACAAGTGTAGCCAAACATTATGCACCACGCCAGAGTCCCAGCATCAGCAGGGGAGTAAATCCCCAAAACAGTGATTCAAGGCGTGCCTAAAACTTTTTTTTAGCGGTGACACGAAACATCACGTATCAGCGAGGCTTGAAGTTGTTGCCTTATTCATAAAAAATACGAAACAGACAAAACAAAAATTATTTGGAGGTTTTAATTATTTCTATTTCTAAATCAAATTCCTGAACGGCAATTGCCGCTACTGCCGTACATTACAAACACTTCCATAGTTTTTTTTTGCTATAATTGACTCATAGCATGATGCACCATCGTGGTTCGAAACTCGATTCGAGGTGATGATTAGTGTTAAGAACTTCAATGTAATCTCGAAAGAGCGCGGGTTTATTATAAGTCATTCATTAATTCTTAATTTTCGTAATGTTTTGAAAACTCTCTTAACGAATAAAACCTTCGAGAAATGCAAATTGGTGTAGTCACAATACGTTACATCCTTCAAAAAACCACAGAGACTTCGGCAATAGACACTACATACATGAACTTTAACTGTTTTGTTACACTTTGTTTGTAAATTGGATATCCGTTAAGCAGAAATGAACCGACCCACAATACACTGAAACTGAGAAAAATTAAGTTAAAGATAAACTTCAATAATCAAGTTGAAGTTGACTGCCAATATTCACAACCACCACTCTTACTTGATCACGAAATATTTATTTCTAATTTTCAGAAAGCAATATGTAGTATTTCTCAATATATAATAATAATAACTAATAATATAATGTGAGTTGGTTCCTTTCTGCATAATGAAATATTCATATGTAATTTATTATATTATATGATTCAAGTAACATTGTAATGTAATAAGCATTGAAATAATGCAATATGTAAACACATCTTTACCAAAAGAAAGATACTGTTATAATATGTTTTATGCAGTTACACGTAAAACTACTAAAACAATTCAAGTTGCAGTATGTAGTGCAGAGCGACACAATTGGCATGTGCCTTATATGAGCGAAGCTCCCAATATTTTTTATACTGTTCTTTTCTGGCTTCTGTTGGCAATCTCTCAAGAAAAGTATTATGGTATATGTTCTCATTCTGTACCAAAGTTATGTACTTCACAACCAAGACGAGGTCGCAGAAGAACATTTGTAACATCAAAGGAAGAAAACAAGGATAAAACGAAATAGAAACGAAGAACATTACAATCACAAAGGTGTAAAAGTTGTGAAATCTTGCACTGGTACTCTTCGAAAGATTTCACAACTTTTACACCTTTGTGATTGTAATGTTTTCCGTTTCTATTTCGTTTTTTATTTGTTTTTCTTCCTTTGATGTTTCGAATTTTCTCTTGTGACCTCGTCTTGGTTGTGGAGTACATAACTCTTGTACAGGATGAGGACATATACCATAATACTTTTCTTGATTTTTCGATATACAAGCTCAACAATTTTTCTGCCTTTCCTTAAATTTTCCATTGTTTAGATATGCAGTCACTTAAAATAACATTTAGCATGCCTAAACCGCTTAAACGATCTGTATTACAGCGTACCTTCATAAAAACATTTAACTAATAGTATTTATGTGTCCACAAAATAGTAAAACAACTCACATGGAGCTGCTCTGTTGAATATAAATGTACTGTAATTTAATGTTCTGCAGAAAAGAACCAAATCACATGGTTCCTTTCTGCAGAATATAATTCTGCCAAATATCATTCAACATTATTTTTATCAAAGCACAAATGACAGAACAATGCGGTTTTAGGTTTGGTCTTTTCATTAGAGTGTAGAATAAGGTATATCAATTCAGTTTACATGATAGGCTCATTTTTGAAAATTTGGTGGGTTGGTTCCTTTCTGCATAACATGGTCCAATTATGAATAATTACGATTGAAAACATTAATAAACCTAAGCAGTAAAGCACTTAAAATAATATTTTGCTTTTGGCATGTTTTAAATATTAGTATTATATACATTATGTGTTATAGGAAAAAGATATATTTAGTTTGTCAAGTGTATAAAATTTTCTGACGACATTGTACTCTTTGTAACTCGGCTGGATGTTTGATGTATTACACATAAACATGCTTTAATTTCGTGTGTGCTGAGATAGAGCAGACAGAACTTTGGTTTTTACATACCCGAAGATTCTTCTCAATGACCATTCTGCTGTTTGGCTACAAGCTATTTTCAAACAAACATTTGCCTCTTTTATATATAATACCAAGTTTATAAAATAAGCGATGGACAACAAACTAGATGCCGTCATGTTTATTGCGGATTGTATTAATATCACTATATGCATTTTCACTCAATTATTTTCAAGAGAAAGTATTTTGACTATAAAACAGAGAGAATTTTTTACAGTTTAGCGGAATCTATCCAGTGATTTACGAACTACATTGTTCAAACAAATTAATCTAATAAATCAGTGATTATGATTATAAACAACTATAATAATCTAATAAATCCCTCACAATAGCCAGCCTACTGATGTGGTGTCATGTAGTCAGATGAGGGTTGCGGTTAGGTTAGAGGAGTGGTTATAAAGAAAATGTTTAAATTGGAAGTTTCAGAATTTTGGTTACCTGGGACTCTAGACATTATTCTTCAGAATAATATCAATTATGTTGGTAGAGCTGACTCATCCTCAGGATCGTTCGGCAGACGACCATGGAGTAATCCCTCCAGGGATCGGAAGTACTCCTCTGAAAAGTATTGTATATTCTAGCTTGTGGGTCTGTGGGATATCAGGGCTCCCCACACGCCCATACGACACTTGACTTACGACGTTGCTGTTACATGTGACCATTTAAAACACTCATTACACTGTCTGTGTGTTTATGGTAAATTTGGCAGGAGAAGGCCCGTACCTTAAACACCTTGTGTCTACCTGAAATAAATACCAGTGGTAGTTTGCATCACTGCATAATTTATTAGGTATTGATATACACACCTCGTCTGAGGTAACTTACACTTGCTGCTGAGCTACACCCATCAGCGTGGGTTATACAGAATAAACAGACACGTGGTCACAATATATTAAGTTGTACAAATTAAATCCACCCAGGCGATGCAAGCACAAGGTGGTACAGGTGCAAGGGATGGTGTCTCGGTGGCAGTTGAACAACGGTTCTGGTTAATTAATAAAGTATATTGCTGAAGAAATGATTGTGCAAAAGGTTAATTGCAGCCGAGCATGCGAAACGCGAGTCACTATGTAATGCGCTACACCTCTCACAAGACAAACTATGACTGACTGGAAAAATGTGGGGAATTGGCCGGCCTGGTGGGTTAACACCCCCCGCCCCGCACACCTGGAACTACTTACTAGACATCACCCTTGCATGAAAACACTTTACACTTGCCTTAGGGGGATCCTGCACATTGCTAAAACTATCTCTTGCAATACAAAAGAATATACATTCATAACGACACTGTGATATGAGATGAGGATGGTTACACATGAGAAAGAAAAATATGTACATAAAGAAATATATTAGGGCGATAAGGCATTTAACTGGGGTTTTTTCGTGTACATGTGTTTTTGTGTACCATTTTTATTGCTGTTAAGCCCTTTAGGGCCAATTTTACAACTTCTTGTTAAGGTACCTGTTAAGACTTAATGAGCACTTTAACTGAAAAGTTGTAGTTAACGCATTTTACAAGTCCTTGTTATCACCGAAGTCAACGTCAAAGTTTCTGTTAAACTAACATGTACTCTGGGATCTCGTTAGTTGGTTTTGAAGATCGTTAGCGCCGCATGCCGCTATCGAAAGTCGCCATCTTAAAAATTTCGTTTTTGTGAAATTTGATATTAGATATTGATAAACAAAGTGGATAGTGAAATTCATGATTATGTTTAACAATGTTATTTTGTGCAACATGAGAAGAGAACAGAAGCCAAAAACTTCAAACCGGACTTCGTTTTTTTCAAATGTGTACGGCGACGAATGTTTTAAAAAATATCTCGTCTACCCAAAATTACATTCTTGACAAACAGAAGGTCAACTGGAATTTCCACATAAGTACAATGCAGTTATTTTGTTTTCTCAGTTACATGAAGTTTCCGATTTTTAAAAAGGTGTATAACTATTCCTCAATGAATAGTTGGTACTGTTGACAAAGGGGTGCTTTTAAAGATTAAGCATTCTTTGTTATATTTATGCATAGGTTTAGAAAACACCTTTTTTAAAAATCAGTTTCCTGCATTTTTTCCAGGAAATTATATATAAATCATAGTTGCCCTTCGCAGAATAAAAATTGAATTGAAGATTTTAGGCCTATAGATTCTTCTCAACTGCACTTATAAGTACTGTGTTACATTTACAGGCAATTTAAGAACACATAAAATTATTTTTAAAAGGTGGTCATGTTTTCTGTGTTATGTTATCTATGCATTGTGTACGGGGGGAAAACAAACAATTTAAGAAGAAGTTTGATTAAAGACTGTCTAGAGTGTCTGTTTTCTTTCATTTAAGGTTTTAATTTAAGTAATATGACATCTTGGGACGCGACGTATCAATCAGGTAGATTTTCGGGCGCGATGTAGCATTTATGGCGACAGTGACTTAGTCCAATTTTTTTGGCAGTCGCAAGTAAGAATCAACATGGAGAAACTACTTAAAGTTAGAACACCGGTGCGAACGAACTTCACGAAAACTCACAAAGGTGTGTTGACCGAGACTGACACTGATATGGTAAGATTGCAACTTATTAAATTAGAGCATTTGGGTGCCCATTTGAAAGATCTTGATGAGAAGATATTGGAACTTATTCTAGATGATGCAGGTTATTCGGCGTACATCACTGAATATGATAAAATACAAGAATATTACAACCGGTTGGACGAAGCTCGTCAGGAATTAGAGTGTCTGTTGACTATATACAAGGTTCAAGTTTCTACTAGCAATTATACTGTGAAAAGAAAACTAAAACTCCCTAGCTGTTTCGCAGGGCCAATTATGCCGGGTAGATGTGTAATTATGTCGTGTTTTCTGGTGCGGACATTTACACAAGGTGACTGGGAAGACCATTTGAACATGTTTTTCCCTAAGAAGAATTTTGGATCCTCTTTTGTCCTTTTCCTTGTAGGGGATCCACTATCTTCTTTGGACGTTGTACCCTCTGGTTCAGACAGGCTTCTGATGACATCCTCTTCACCACTACCTATTTCTTGTTCCGATGGGGTGTCGTGTTCACTTTCGCAATCAGCTGCAATATTGTCGCCCTCATCAGCACTGAAATCACTTTCTCATTCTTCGAGAACTTTCTGTGCCTATTCTTCGAAACGAGGATCATCGCCCTTCATAGAGGAAGGCATACTTGAGGATGCCATTATTAAAAAAAACCACATACAAAAATCGCGAACTCTCCAACTATAGCGTACAAACAGCGATGAACTGAATATTGATGGGAGACAATAAATGTTCCGTACCTGGTGACGTGGGCTTTGGTGAATCCCTCAGGTTGAAACAATGACGAGACCTCTTGAAATAATCCACATTTTTAAACGACCACACACTTAGCTTGTTGGAGACAGACTGCCAGAAAAGTACTTAGGAGCTCCGACCACAAACTGAGTCGGCCGATAAGCAGTGGGGGTTTCGTAATATGCTTGGGGTTTCACAAACTCCACCTCACCAGTTAAGGGTTAACAAAGTTTCATAACTAATAGACATGGTATTTTCCAGCACAACAGCTACGATATTAATCATTTCATATCACTGAACCAAATAAAATGTAACCTGTTGAGTCCTCTTGTTTTATTTTATTGGTTTCCTCTTATTCCAGTATGTGTTAGTGTATGTAAACGGCGTACATCAGATTGAAATGATGAATTTATGACAGGTGAAACTATGAGTTTTTACGCATATAGAGAATTTCGTTAAGAAGAAAAAAAGTGAGTTATACTAGTATTATTTCTTTGTGCAACCCTAAAGACTAGAAACATGAACATGACAATAGCTAGCAAAGCCACTCGCTCCCCTTCCCCCAGGCAGACATTCCAAGGTTTCGGTTGGAGTACCGTTAGTCTAGCCCTCCGCCTCCTCACGCCCCTTCATTCAAACATTCCTTGCAGGAAGAACATGTTTAACCGACCGTCCTTCCCTTTTTTTCCATCTCCAGGTATAGGCTGTTCACAGTAAAGCCAGCACTTTTGATGCCCTAATTACTTTTTATTTCAGCTGCTTTTTTTATCCTTTAACCGCCCTTTTTAAATAAATATAGTTATCTAAGTAAGAAATATATTCCAATACACTCTAAGGATAAAATAAAATATATTTAATGGCTATAATTCCAAATGCGAATTATTTTCTATTAGTTTATAAAAAAACTATCGGGTTTCCACCCTTATCGCAGATACTTACTTGCCGTCGGTGCGTATTTGTGTATATGTTTTATACACATATATACCTTTTATACATGTATAATATATTAGGCTTTAAAGCCTTCGATACCATAAATCACGTAAGCTTACTGGGTAAATTAAGCAGTATGGGCTTTTAAACAAGTTCCGTTAAAAGATCAAGAAAATATTTTAATAGTCGTTAACAGATCAAAGCGTAGAATAAAGAACGTTTGACGAAATAAATTGCTAGGATGATGAAGTTATCATGGATGGAGTGCCACAGAAATATATCTTCTGGCCGATTTTATTCTATATCTCTGATTTTCTATACATATATGTATACACACAACACACACATGATATTTCATGTGTACCTTCCGTGTCATCAATATACAGATGACACCTAATTGTACATCTTATCCTCGCCGAATGATTTAACTGGATACAGTATACAAAGCTCTTGAGAGGATTAAGAAATGCTGGGACAAAAACAGCCTTAAAATAAACCCAAATAAAATTTAATATATTAAAATTTGAACATAACAGACCATTAAGAAGACACAAGTGTATCCAGTAAAAAAAAAAAACTAATGTATTAAACCTTGAGGATTATATGTTAAGTATGTTAAAATACTCAAACATATCTTACTGACAAGCAAAACATCTATATCTGTGACCTACTTATTGGTTATATTTACTTCTTACTGTTCCGCAGCCCTGTTTATAGGAACAGAAAATTATCTAAATTATAGAATACTGAAGCTACAGGATACTTGTCAACCATTCGCCTTTGATTTTAAGAGAAGGTAGCGTATAACCAGCTCCGGCTGGCTGGATATGGGAAATAGAAGATTGCTCAAACATGTCAGACAAAGGTAGGTATAAACAACCAAATATCTCCTGGATAAATTAATGCAGCTTACGTCTAATCACAGACATTTCGTCACAAAGACATGCTAAGCGTCCCCATTCACGGAACTACTACTTACTGAAAATAATTCACTGACCTAGCTATGTAGCACACAAACTCTGGAATGACTCGGGGCCAGAATTCGAATCCAATCAAAGCAAACTCAAATACATATCGTTGTAGTAGGTCTAAGAATATTCCTCAACGAGTAATATTCGTATCTGACATATGTTTGTAATGGAAAACTATGTCTCAAGTAGTCCGGATTACATAGTAGAGCTTGTAATGTAAGTAGGATAAAATATTGGTGTATATAATTAAATTTTGATAAGTATATTTTTATTTCTTCCAATGCTGGTGTATATATAACTGATGTGCATGTCACATTTTTTGTAATGTGACGTATACTGTAGCTTAACAGTATATAGCTGAATAAAACATAAAAATAAATCAAATGTGTTTACACCGAACCTCTATTATACAACCTTTTTGTAAGATAGTGCCACAGGAAATAAATAAATAAAATAAAGATTTTTATATCTCGAAAAAAAAAAAAAAAAAAAAAAACAATTAACCGATTCCTCCCAATTTATGCAAACAATTAGAACTCCGATTGGTCATCTGAATCTGTGTGTAGGTGGGTTTAACTCTTATTTTCAAGATGACTGCCTCATACACATTTTAGTTTACTATGCTATATTTACATATCTACGAAACAATGTAAACAATCAACTTAAAATTGTATGCTGAGAGTATCTATTAAAAAATCAAATGTGTCTACACAGTCTTTTATGCCCGCCATTTTATAAGATAGCATCACATGAATAAAGTTTTCATGTCATATCTCGGGAAACAATCAACACTGTTAGTGCCACAGTAGGTCATGTAAGTTGACATTTTTAAGTGGGACAGAAATTTTTCTAAATGGTGGTTATATGAGTAATTTAGATTAGCATGTTATATCTATTAAATGATGTAACAAAATTCACCCAAACTTAGTATTCTGGCATTAACTACCTATTTCAGCCGTTTCACACATTGTGAAATAACAAACTCGAAAATGTAAAAATTGGAAAATAAGTAACATACAAAAACATACCGATATTAATATTTATCAATATTCCCCATTTAGTTGCATAAAATTATAAAAATGAAGGGACCAAAACACTAAGAATACACACACATATTTGAAGCAGAAATAGAATTGGCATGGTATTTTCCAGTACAACAGCTACGATATTAATCATTTCATATCACTTAACCAAATAAAATGTAACCTGTTGAGTCCTCTTGTTTTATTTTATTATACTAATATTATACTAATATATCATCAGAAATATTATACAATCACGTGAAAAATCATGCAAGAATTTTCAGCAACTCAGAGCCAAACTGCTTACCTACACGGCTGCATGGTGAGTTGTGTACATTTATATCGTCAATCGAATTCCAAAGTTAAGCATATTTTAAGAAAATGTGTTTTGAGTACCACTGTCGAAAGTAATTCAGTTCTACTCAATGAATGCCGTTTTGTAGCCTTATATGGTCGTTTTCTTTTAATGCATTGTTGTTTCGCTTATGTAATGTGTTTATACAAAACTCATTTTAAATCTCGACATATAACCGAACTAATTTAAGAAGTACCAAAAAATTCACAGGAGAAATATGCCATTAGAAACATACAGACATACTACGTATACATACTGTATTTTGTTTTAAAATACTATTTACGAACATTATATGCGGCCGATATTCACCATTATGTACCTAAGTTATTATATTGTAATGCAACTTAATGGCAGGCAAGTTTTTTCTTTCAACGTCCTAAGAATCTATTGGTAATTCCCGCAACGGAGAGGGAAGGGGCGGGAGAATTGCGCCACACCACTCACCATAGTGATGCGAAGACATTATTCTACACTATCAACCAAAAAGTAATTGGGCACCCGTGAAGATAGGTGATTCAGTACGTCGGTTGACTTGTGTGGCCGCCATACGCTGCAGGCCGGTGTAGAACCAATTGACAAGGAGATGGCACGAGGTACAGAGCTATCGGACTTCGATAAGGGCGTGATTGTGGGCTGCCATCTCAGTGGGCTGTCTAGCTGGGCGATTGCACGGAAGGTAAACAGACCCAAATAAACGGTCGCACTCGTCCTGCACAAGTGGAAGGTCGGTGGGTATTGTGCCAATGCTGCACGTTTAGGGCGACCTCCAATCTTGACCGACAGAAATCGCACAACCCTGAAACATGAAATTGTCAAAAATAGGGCACAAAACGTGGCTACCATCCGACAGAAGTTTCATGCAGCAACAGGAGTATCGGTTTCCATTGTAACATTGCGTACAGAGGCCCTCCGACTTGGATATTTCGGAAGAGCAGCTGCACATATGCCCTATATCACGACAAGTAATAAAGCTCGGCGACTCAGGTGGTGTTTGGATCGTTGCAACTGGACACCGGAGCAGTGGGAATCGGTTCTATGGAGTGATGAGTTGAAGTTTTACCTTTTGTCAAAATGCTCGGCGACATGAGAGCCGAGCTTCGACTCGTCGATCTCGACCACTTTGCCCGGCCCGCCGATGTGTTTCCTGTACATTAACACTCAGTCTATGCACACTTGGCGGCGGAAACTCGACCAGGTGACGACCGTCTTTCCCGAGCACAAAAGTTCGTTCACTATAGTCTGCTGTAGAGGGTTTTTGATCAGGCACCAGAGTAAACACAACTCGACTATCTTGCCCGGAGACAAGTTTGAATCGCCCACGAAACTGCCCTGCTCGCCGACACTTTAAAGTTGCATTTGGTACCGTCCTCCAGTTGTCGTCGGCACTAGTAAAACAAGACCCTGTTTTCCACCAATTTCGCTTCGCCTTCCCCTCATTTTTCGCACCGCATCGTCGATTCGAGAATGTAGTGCTCGATGAGAAACGTGTTTATGTCCGGCGAGGAATGAATAACTCGCCTGGCGTTCAACATTGTGATTTTACATCCCACCCATACCATCTTGCGATTCGAGAGATAAAATTTGCGAAAGAAATGGCTTGGATATGCGATACGGAACAATTGTTGCCGAATTTGGATACGCTAAATGGAACTAGGCCAGATACGGGAAACGGCACTAGACTGCAAAATAAACAATTGGGATGGATACTTTATAATACACACTGAATGTTTGTATGGTTTTCCCATTACGATACACAATACGGGACAATTACCTAATCTGTTTTGCGGTGGTCTTATGTAACACCGAGGAAGAGTCGTAACTGTCTGGGTCACTGGGTTCATTCTCCTACTTCTCATTCCATCAACATCGCACGCTTGTTTTATTTCTTCACCATATTTAGAGAGTGGCCTTCCCTCTCTCCACACATTTTTTTCCTCGCCCAATCAGCGCGCTTGGTTTATTTCATTGCCATATTTGGAGTGTGACTTTCATCCCTCTTTCCTTTAAAAAAAAAACCTAACCCCTCACCCAATCGGCATGCTTAATGCTTGACCCCTATTTCCAATTACCGTTCTCCAATTTTCCCTCTTCATTGTCATCACACGTGATATCACATCATCGCCACACTCTCCTCTGTTCCGTGTTCCGACATTTTAACTCACTCACTTTATTTCTTTTCATTGCGGCGAGAACATTTCTTTCTGCATCGTTACGTGTGAAGAATTTATTATATTTGTCATCGATCTAGAAGGCAGAAGAAAAAAGATGATGTATTCTGTGCAGATCATGATACGGCAACTACACGTACGTATACATGCATTATTTCATCAGTAGGTACATGTAAGTATTTGTACATAATTCTTTTAAAAACTCATTTCTCGTGATTGTGTATGTGTTTGTGTAAAACAATGTCTAGTAAAATTATGTTTCAAGTTCAGGAATTTCAAGGATCTTCGCTAGTTGCAGACAATAAATTTAAAACCACAATCTTTCCAAACAAATTGTTTGCTATCAGAAAAATACCAGATAAAGATTTTCAGCGACTATTAAATTACGATTCATTACGACCCGGCAAATTGCTATGTTCCGTGTGTGTGATAAATTTGTATATTCGAGTTTCATTTCTCATTTATATCGAAAGGTTCCGAAAGTTAAAATTAAAGGAATCGCATACGATTAGCGTAAAGATTTATTGCAACCTACGTATCTGGTAAAACTTTCACTGGAAAAGTACTTGTCGAAATACTCATTTCCTTTGAAAATTTTCATAGTGGGCCATTCTTTGGGCGGTTTACTGGTGCGAATAATATTGGAAATTTACGACGAGGCGGATTTTTACAAATATGTGAAATGTTTATTTTTCGTAGGCGCTCCTTTATTCGAAATGTTTTCGATGATTCGCTTTTACCGTTGCTGGAAGAAGATACAGCCAAGTCAAAATACAATTTATTTTCCAAAGATAAATTACTAGCGCTCTATGGGCAATTTAGAAAGAATTTCGTGTTGTTGTTAACGTACGAATTTTTTAAAACTATTCTAATAAAATACGAGTCATCGATGGCAGTAAACAAATATCACTGGATGGTTGAAAGATTGTTCAATTGCGCTAAATGGGAATATTCGGTCGGTATGTAGTCATTACAAATTCATATTATGCTACAATCACCAATCTCAAAGTGAATTGCGCGGCAAACAATTCCCTGCCATTAGATGCGAGATGGCCCACCATTCGCAAGAAAAATAATTCAGAAGGGGTCATTTCGGGTTTCCAATTTAATTTTTTCGGCTATGGCGATGGGACGGTCTCCATACGAGATTTGTGTTTGAATATCTCACTGAAAACTAAAAACACTCTTCAAATAAACTACCAGTCTCCACTCGGCCACACTTTTTGGACTAAACGAGTTTATAAAAAAAATATTACAAATTTATTTACACATGTGTATATATATATATATATATATATATATATATATATATATATATATATGATCAATTAAATAATTGGACACAACTACCCAAATGGCTCCTACTATCGACATTGCCTTGAATGATTTTTATCAATTTTACGCTTTGAAGGAACCAGTCGATTCAAACACAGCAAGTTAAAAATACGATAAATTGAGCGACGAATATATTAAACTGTTGGATATTCGAGAATATAAACTTTCAAACGTCAATATCATTTTCACATACGATGTAAAAACGTTTACAAAAATTGTCAAAATCAACTTGTTTCTACTCGATGGTATAATCAACTACGAAGCTCTGTAGAAACTCAACCCGAAACCAACATGATTAAAGAAGTTAACACTGTACATAATTATTACTAATGACAAAACACATGTTGGTTACATACTCGTGAATGCGGGAGCTCGAGATATGGCTAAAAATGTGACGTCACAAATATGTCACCGCACTTTAAGGGTGATATTAAATGAAATGATGTCTTACGGTACTGATTCTCGAAGAATGAATACATATACACTCTTATAATTAATACCTATATATCAGCATATGTTGTTATGGCGAAAAAAGGAAAAATGCATATGCATTTCATTTCCTGTAACGACACACACATTTCACTGAAAAGGGGTGGGACAATGCCCTGTTTTCTGTGAGATTTAGGTAACTCTCTATGACAAAACGGGCGGATTCCCTAGTTAACTATGGTGCAATAGTTGCTGAAATTGACTGTAATACTCTAATTAACGAATGCCGCTAGGGAGCCGCTCGTAACTTTGCACTTATGACTGGGATTTTATCCCCCATCTTTTGACACCTTTTGGAGTCACGTTGCACTCCAGATTCGGCCACGAGGCTCGTCGGCATCGTGCACATTAAAAAGCCTTGGGATAAATTGGCGCCACTTATCCCAGTATTCCCTCCAATGTCTGTTACGTCTAACAGTCGTGACTTAACGAGTAACATCCATTCGGGCCACAAATCAAATTATTACCAGAGATTACTCGTGCTCGTAACACATTATAAATATGGTGGCTCGCGGACCATGCGTTGCGTGGCAAGAAGAAAAGTGTAAACGCCATTCTTGTCGACATGCACTGATCGGGACCGCGACATACTAATGATCGGTCGGGCGATGCTGTGTGGTTGATGTGTCTGCGATGGTAGGAACGGGCACAAGGGATACGTGGATGTCTGGAACACGTCATTTGGCTGTGAATAATAGAGTTTGTTGTCGTTTTTGTTCACACTGACGGCAGTCAATGACGCTTTTGTCGTTATCGGTTACCGTCCAATTCTCTGCCCTCGTGTACTCTCGGTGGTACTGACATGAACATTTTTGGCATTTAATAATGTCTGTCTTGGCCCTTTTACAAGTGTACGCCGGGCACTGGTTGTACCCAATTAACTATATCCATGCTGTTGTGAATTTTGTTTCGGGTGTACAGTATTGGAACATTGCTGGTTATGTTTCAAATAGATGTTACTTTAATTCACTGTTTACATATTAATTGCTTTATGTAAAATTGGAAACCCATGTTGTACATGATAAGTGCTGATGACGCAACTTGCGCGGGCATACACTGCAGCAATCAGCTGTTTTGTCCACTGGGACTAACACGTGCATACGAGACCCTGAGTGCGGAGCTGCGCTGGAGAAAGCGAATATTGATCGCTCCACCCGGCGCATGGCTGTCTGTCTCTTATCACGTGAATACAGCTGCCCGCTTGGTGCTCAAGTTTTCCCGCACAATGGCTGCAAAAGTTCAGAAAATGTTTTGAAAAACACAGTAAAAGTTCATGTTTATTTTTGAAAACATTTTAAAACATAAAAATAAAATATATTTAAATTTGTTCTGCTAAAGTAAATAAAGCTGAATGGTATTGCTGAAAATACTGCCATTAATTTGCTCATTGTGCCTGATAGGCAATTACTGGGACATACAGTACTTGCTATTGTCCATTTCATATAAGTGGTCTCAAATTCGACAGACAATGTGACTAGCCCACGCACTTCGTAAACAGTAAATGCTCTGGCTCCTATAGTACTGTATCAGCTGATGAACAGCTGCGGGACCCATGTTGTTGGGTTGGCTATTTTGATGATGTCTTTGGAAGAAAGTAGTACTCGGAACTAAAAGTTGTAATTTAAAATCTTAATTATACTTACAACATTTATGGTTTAAATTATGTTTCTAATGCAATATTAAATTTTCTTGGCTATTAGTAACAGGACTTTAAAAACATGTTCAGCATTTTATCAGTGTGTCGACAATTACGAACAGTAAATGTTTCCAGCCAATGGCATGCCATGTTTATGTTTCCAACCTGGTAAAGGCAATTGTGCGTGCACAATTTTTCTCATCGTGTTTATTGTAAGAATATATGTATAGTCCATTCCCGATTGGAAGAAACTTATGAAAATCAACCTTTGAAAAAACACTCTAAGCAAAACATGTCAACCTGTTTTTTCAATAACCTGTATTCCACAAATATATAACACTATGGTTAACTTTATAGTACTGTATTATTGAATAAATGAAACTTTACCTTAATATCTTCTAAAACTTGTAATATTTATTTATTTTTAAATATATATTAACAACAGCGAGAGCAGCGACGTGTTAGCAAAGGCCGGTAAGAAATAATTCACAGTTAAAATATTATTTTAACATAGTTTTTTAGTATAATATTTGTAAAACAAACGGTGCCTATTGAAATATTTAGGTAGCACAGATGAAAACATATCTCATTTTTACAGTTTAAAATTTCAGCAGAAAATATTGTCAGTATGGTACGATGTTGTTTTATCGAGCAAGAGAAATTTTGAAGCAACTGTCTGCTGAGCGAGCTTTGTCGCTCTCTCTGTCTCTCTCTGTCTTTGTCTCTTTCATACTCGGGAGGTTTCACTTCGCAATTATGCAGTAATTTTGTACGTGTTTTCAATTGTAGCATATTTCATACTTATTACAGAAAAATAATGATTTTTGAGTTTGTGATTTACAACTGAAAAGAGATTTTAATGTCTGAATACTTATTTTAATATATTTAGATATGATGGCAGGGCAGAAACAAAGTAATGTTGGCAGTCGTGGCGAGCCATGACATGGCGTGTGTGTATTTTACCAAACGAAGCGTAAATTATACTTACTCCGAAAAATACTTCAAATTACCACATCATGTTTGTAGACATTGTTTTTTTTAAACCTACCTAAGCAAGTTACGATGTTGTGATAAAACTGTAATAAATAAACTGTTACTGTTTGTTTCGTTAACCACTGCAAGTGAAATAGCGTGGCATGGCTGTTTGGTGATGCATGCCGCTTCCACATCTATACTAATACGATTATGACTCATCGCCTACAGCACCTCTTCCATCTATACAGGAATGAAAAACTCATTTGCCTATACTACAGGCAACAGGTATTTACAAGCAATTCCTTCGCACCTGGAAAATACAGCAACCCGGCTGTCACACCACACACCCGTTCCCCGCGGACAAAGCCAACAAGCTGCCCAGACCTCAGACAAGGCCAAACATACCCGACAAGGCACGATGCAGAATCGCTGACAGGAGGATTCTCACGCCACCAAGGGCCGGAGGGGGTCACGCCTCCCCCGCCAGCAGCCCACAAGCTTCCACTATATAAGTCCGGACACCGTGGGCCCCGGCAGTCACATCTCTAGCAACCGCCCACAGCACTACTAGTGCTCGGGAGCTTCGGAGAAGTTTGATACCTACAAGTATGACACGCAAATATTTCTTTATATTTCACTTTGTCTCCTTGGGACACCTTTACTTAGCAGTTTAACTTTAATTAATTATTCAAGTCAAGAACAAGTGTTTCCCTTTTACTTGGAACCAGGTCACCTACACCTGGAACCACACAGTTATCTTCAGTTATCCTCGACTTGGTAGGAGGTAGTAGAGGTCGTGTGTCAATTGAGCTATCAATAAACACACATTGCTCTCTACCTTTCTGGTTTTATTTCCAGGATATTTATTTGTATCCACAGTTGAAGGTAGATTACGTTGTGCACTGTTGACGGAAACCGGTAATTTTATTAAACCGAATGAAGATATACATATTAGACGGCTGCCTGTTTCTTCCCAGCTACACATCAGCACTGTTAGTGCTCATAGGGGAGAAACAGTGACGCCACAACCACTAGCAACACCATTACACCAGGAGGCACAACAGACTCAGGTTGCTTCGCACCATCCGCACTAGTTAGTACGTGGTGATGGTGACCAGCAGTATTGCCAGGTATCCTAGTGTGAACCCACAACCAGTAGAGGCTTGGTGGTCCACACAGCTCTACGTCCCTGATCAGCCCACCTACAGTGGGGGATCAATGGTGACTTATCGAGCTCGAGCCGACAAGTCACTATTGGGTTACACTGTTAGTTTTTCTGTCTCAGTGCACTACGTGAACTATAGAGCTGTTACCATATGCCTCACGAGAGGAGGAGTGGTAAGACATGCACGGTACAATACTGTGCTGCCAAACTAAGACGATTAGCAGTCGCGTCTGCTACGGTTTTGTTAGTTGAGTTTCCACCATGTGTCCGCACACACAAGTGTCACCCAGTTGTCAACGGACTACTGACAGGTACTGAAGTACGCCTAGGCTGGGACCTCATATTTTGGTCAAAAGAAGCTCGTCTGTGGAACATCCGCTCTGGCATAGACATCATTCGTCCCGCCTAAGGCCATACCTACCTCGACTACCTAACTAGAAGTAAGAATGTATCAGAACTAGACAACACCCCTCGTCTCATCACAGCTACCTAAGCTGCTTTTGGTCTAGCATATAAAATCTCCAACTAATGTGTCCAGTCAGTCTAAGCGGACACGCATCGAGATTTTCTGGCGCCCAAAGTGGAGCATCAGACGAATAGCTGTGCGCCGTGAAAGGCACGAACTAGACCAACCATACCTCGAGAGCTAAGGGTAAACACGGTCAGAGCAACGGACTTCGGGGAATCCTTGAAACATCCTGTGGCATCCTTAACCACAACCATGTCAGACGCCGAGGTCCGTGCCATCGCCAGCAAGAACTCTCGACACCGAACCCGACGTATCTAATGTACAGCGCAGCTATACCGAATGCCCAGGCCATGGCACCCTACGGGTAGAATGCACTTACTGCACGAAACTTTTTCATTATGCCTGCATAGACTGGCCCAAAGATACCAGAGTTACCAATGGATTAGAATACCACTGTATAGAGTGCCGTCAATAGCCAACAAGTTTCTGTAACTAAGTTATATGACCTGGGCGGGGCAGTAAGTACATCAGGTGTACGATATGCAGTGAGAAGCTCGATGAACACATTTCTATGCCCGTGATGGCATTCCAGTGTGAGAGATATCGAAGGAAACACATCTCCCACTCCCACAGGTCCAGGCTCTCCCGGATATATACCCATCCTGGAACGGCACCTGGCCACCCAGCTACAGGTAGAGACAACGACATACAAATAACTGACTTTGCAGGTCGTCCACTCGAGACACTGTCGAATTCATGCATGAATGCAAGAAAAATCTAAAGGAACAAACTTGCCACCGAAACAACGGGTTGATGGGGTTCAACTACATTTAAAGGACTGGAAGCAGTTAAGTAACCGTATAGTGGGAGAATTCACGGGAAAGGAGGTGTTGGCTAGGTTAAAAACCCAGTTCTATAGCCAGACCCAGGTATCCGATGAAGCAGCAGAAATCTTCATACGAAGAACAAATGCTTAGTTGAGTAATCCCTGAAGTCAATGAAGCCAGCGCCATTTGCTCAATCGGCCAGATGTTACTGCCGAATCTCCGGAACGTACTCTAACAGCGGGACCCACGACCTTGGATGAATTAGTCGATCGAGTGTGAGAAGCTGAGAAAAACATTGCCACCCAGGCGAGCCTCTAAAAACCAATATCTGTCAAGGCATCTGTGATGCGAATGCCACCCGCTGTGCCTCCTAAAGGCGTACCAACCACAACCCCTCGCACAGCTTTGTATCCAAATGTAGGTTCTATCCGGGGAATCATTGAAACAAGGACTATCCGCAGAAACAAGAATGGGTTCCCATTCCACCAAACCGTGTTGGCAACATGCCGGTAAATAACCCACATCGACCAGCTGGAAAGTCAACTCCTGAAACCAAGCCAGGAAAAGCCGACACATGAAGTGGGCCACCGCCCTCTGTTTACAAGGGCCCATCCTCCAGGGATTAAGTGTGGAAGCACCGGTTCCCGTAACCCCACACATAGAAGTGGAGGCGAACAGCGGCAGGGTAGTAGCCTTACTTGACTCTGTGGCTACTGGGAATTTCATTCGAAAAAATTTGTTAACGTCAAACCAGCTCGCCGAACTACGACCACAAAACAAAGTGGCAAGCATGGTGCAACCCGAAGCCACCCTGGAAGTAACCGGCCTAATTACATTGAATATAAAAATTCAAAATATTGATACCCCAATAGAATTTATTGTTTCACGACCATGTTTGAACCCGTAATACTAGGATGCCCATGGATTATCCACCATCAATGTATCCTCGACCACGCACAACATAGAGCCTACTTGGGAAAACCGACTGCATTAATGTAAATTTGGATCAAAACCCAGATGGCATCCCACCAATGCCCATCGATCCAACGAGCATTAATCATGAACTCGGGAAACAGCCAATTGAAAGCCATATTAGAGCACGCCTGCGCCTTCGGACAAGGAGGGCTATTACGAAATGAAATATGGCCTACAACTGACATACCAGTATACAACCATCTGTACAGTGTCAGCCCGCCGCTGTGACCTTATCATGGAACAGGTCAATGACATGAAGGACCAGGGGATCGTGGAATCATAAAATTCTCCATATAATTCGCATGTGGTACTGGTACCTAAGAAGGACGGGAAATTACGATTTTGCATTAATTACTAATCGTAAAATGATGTCACCCACCCAATTGCAGTACCCCCCCCCCCCCCCTGTAGAAACTTGTCCCAAACGAGATATTGGCAAGGCTAAAATATTCAGTACTCTTGACATGGAGTCGGGATACTGGCAGATTGCAGTCCACCCGGACATTTTAAATTATACAACCTTTACGACACCTGAGGGCGAAACCCTACAATTTCGAATCATGCCTTTCGGATTGAAAATCGCCCCCGCTACATTCCAACGATTATGTTGTTGCAAGTACTAACAGGTTACATCGGCGAGTTCTGCTTCGCGTATCTCGACGATGTAATAATATACTATAATAGCTGGGAAGAACATCGAGGTCATCTGCAACGAGTATTGGAAAGGCTCGAATTACACGAGATGACTTGTAAGCTATCGAAAAGCTTCTTCGGCAAGACATCAATCGATTATCTGGGACACGTCATATCGCTCGAGGGAAACTTTCCGCAACACAGTTCAATACGAGCAATTGAAGAGTCTGAAGAACATTCAAACAAGTGGCAACTACGACAGTACCTGGGTCTGTGTAATTGGCTACGAGACTTCGTTCCAAACATTGCGGAATATATGGTACCAAACACCCACTACTCGAGTAAGACACCCGTTGGCGATGGGGTCCGGAACAACGAGCTTTTTCCGACTTGAAGGACAGCTTCAAGAATATGCCTTAACTCCATTGGCCGCAAGGGGACCAACCCTTAATACTGCAAACGGACGCATGTCAGAACGGCCTGGGCGCAGTATTATACCAGCAAGATGAAGGAGGACCCCATATGATAGTGTATGCATCAAACCACTTTAAAAAAAACCGAGCACCACTACCACATTAATGAGCAGGAGTGTTTAGCCGTTATCTGGGCTGTGAAGAAACACGGGTATTATCTTGAAGAGCAACACTTTATTCTGCGAACCCACTCTAAAGCCCTCCAATGGCTACACGAGTCCTGGAATCTGAAGGCCAAGCTTGGCCAGTGTGGCATGTTCCTGACCGAGTTCGACTATGAGGTTCAAGACTGGCCAGGGAAGTTAAACAATCTGCCAGACACCCTGTCTCGTTCCCCGACGTTGGAGGAAAAGGTTGGTAAGGAAGAGGAAGAAAAAATGTTTCCTCCCCCACAGATAGAAAAAGTTCGGAAGATCAAATCTGGCTCCTTCAGCTACAAATTACGATCATCAACAAATTACGATAAGCCAACAGGAGGACACCGATATCCGACGCCTACTACAGGAGCAGCCCCAACGATATGCACTACGGGATGACATCGTATGGACAAGTAACGGAGAACCCAATACACCATGGAAGATCGGAGTTCCACCGCAACTACGAGTGGATATATGCAGGCACCATCATGACCATCCCCAAGCTGGTCACCCAGGTACCATGGAAACCCTATTGGACATTAAAACTAGCTACAATTGAGACGGAATAAGCCGCGATGTCCGGCAATACATTAGCAACTACGTCACGTGCTGCCACGGCAAAGACTACCCAGTTCCCTCTCCCACCACAAAACCACAGAGACCCAAGATGGCCTGGACACACATCGCTGTTGATCTGATGGGCCCGTATCCCCGGAGCACATAAGGAAACCGCTACCTCCTCGTAGTGACCAATCAATTTTCTGGGTGGGTAGAGACATTTCCTCTACCCCACCAAGAAACCACCCCAATCGCGTGGAAAATGAAACCGGAGATTTTCGCACGATAGGGTTATCCGAAAGCCATACTGACAGACAATGGCACCCAGTTTACTAGCCGTCAATGGCAAACCGCATGTCAAGAGTGGGGAGTATAAACCTGGAATACCCCTCCCTACCAACCACAAGCAAACCCCACTGAACGGAGGAACCAGGAGATCAAGAAGTGCCTCCGCATCAGTATGGGTAAGGACCACAGGCATTGGGATAAACACATCCCCACTATACTGTTTGCTCTTCGACGTCGGACGAATGAGGCTGTCGACACCAGTCCGAGCATCTTACTCCTGGGACAACCCTTGTACCGACCAGGCGACTGTCAGTGGGAAAGCGAGTCCACTGATATGCCTCAACCTGAGGACATCTGGCTAGCAGTGCTAGCACGTACCACGCACACCCAGAGAGCTCAAAAAATTATATTTTGAAGAAATATCCTCAACCGAAAACAGGGGTAAGAGAATTATACTTGGGGAAGCCGTCCTCCTGCAAAGTCACACTCAGCAAAGCCAGCAACCAATTCAGTGATGGCCTCGCTAACAAATGGGATGGACCGTACTGTAAAGTAGGCAAGCGGGACAATGTTTACTAGGACGAGGATACATGCGGGCAGATTCGTAAGGCAACCAGAGGTCAGATACGACCATACCCAGGGGACATGCCAATACTTGGAGGCGACGACACTGAAGGGGACACGTTTGGCCAATTGGAGGATGAAGAACCTCCACTCAATAGAGTAGAACCTGATGCAGAGCCATGACCTCCAACAAGAACCGAACCAACGCCCATCATAGTTGACAAGGCGCCTAGTTGCATCGAGCCGTGGAAACCTGTTGTAGAACGTCAAGGTTCATTCTCCACGAGATCAATGCCCTTGACGCCACGCAGCTATGCTGATAAGATAGCCGCCAAAAAAAGATCTAGCTGTTCTGAGTTATCCTCGGGAGTCCCCGCGACCGAGAACTCCGCCAAACACCCCGCCGATCAAGCTGCATCAGCGAGTGATCAGAAGAACCTTCGGTGAGAGAGGTAGGAATCACCCAAGCGCCTACCTCTCCACCTGGTACAACTACGGAACCGTAAGTCGAAGCCATCCCAACTTCAGTGAGGTCGTCCTCAGACTAAGAAGTACCGGATGCCACTAGACCATTGGAACCTAGGACGTCGAGCTCAAAAGAAAGTGCTCCGCCTCAACCACCTACCACAAAGGTAGACATGCCTATCGGCACATCGAGCTGCCATGCAGGAAGTGCTCCGCATCAAGAACCTGCCACGCGAGATCTCTTGCAACCCGGGACATTGGGCTCACATGAGTGTGCTTCACCTCAACCACGTGCCATGCAGGTAAACATGCTTATAGGGACGTTGAGCTGCCACGCTAATAGTGCTCCGCCTCACGATCCTGCCACACAGGAACTCCCGCCAGCTCGGACAAGAGTTCTCCCTCCCAGCCTCCTGTTACACAGGAACCTCTGCTGCCCGGGGCGCTGAGCTGCAACAGCCGTGCTCTGTCCCCAAGTCCTGTGACGCAGGAAAATCACAGACCCAGACTTCGAACTTCTACACTGGAAATGCTAGGCCCCGCCATCTCGCCACGCGAGAGGCTACTCCCGTCGAGGACATCAATGCCACCCACTAACCCTCAACGGCACAACATCCGCAGTGGAGGTCGACATGAACCTCTCTTCCACTGCCTCGCCCCAGGACCTGGCCACAGAGACCGTCGATGCCACCAACAACCTGGAACCACGACGAGCTGTGCTGAACCCCCCCCCCCCCCCACCCGCAACTGTCTCAACGTCCCATGCACGAGTGGACTCTCACTTTGTTATGAAAGAAACAGACGCCACAATGCCCCAGGCTGCTCCATAATGCCGGATGATCTTACGTACCGCCAAGGCCGCCCATATGCCTGGCCGGTACAGGGAATCACCATGGAGACCCACAACCAGGTACATGTGCCGTACCCTCGCACGCTGCCCTTTTTCCAAAGGGGAGGTCAGATGAAAGTGACAACGAAGATTGCCAATAAGTGCATAAAGTTTAAAAACAATGTAGTAGTCAGAAACCACTACTACATGCACGTGACGAAAGGACTCATAGACCGGTCACATGCACTATAGTTAATTTAGCCAAAAGACAAGTGACCTAAGCAGAACAATCACATTCAGGCTAAATTAAAAGTATCCAGTACAGTTCCAGTGAAAAGAACCAATGAGGTAAATGAACCAGTAATTAATCACTCGACTACATGATAACTAACTTTTTATATACAATCGTAAAAAGTTGTACATCAGTGACTTTTGGATAGACATTTTACACCTCATGGTTCAAACTTAAGTAAGTAGCATTACGAATAGATGCTCTCCACAGTGACAGTAATTGCTGCTATAAATCAAATCATGTAAAGATGCTCACCACAGTGCCAGTGATTAAGAGACGTTGACATCACAAAGACATTTAGCTTTTTATATTTTATAATGATCATCTGTAAATCTGACTCGATGTGTAGGTAAACCTTAATTATGGAATAAGTTTTGAAAGTGTTTACGTGAAGATCACTTACACGAAGAATGCCGTCATGTAAGAATGTGTTTTCAGCACGGACAAAAGTGAACATTCCTTAGGAACTTACCTCGAACATTCCAATGAAGATACATAGTGTACATATTAGATGTTAGACCTACGATATAAAAAGAACATCCCGCAAGGGATAGCTAGGTTAGTTTTTTTTAATGCTTTTTAGCACTAAATATAACCTGATGTGTATGCACACTTTTAAATATGAGATTCGCCTACAAGAAAGAGTGCTGTTTTGTAGGAGAGTATTTTTATGTATATACTTGTAAAGTATGTATTTTGCTTGCAAAATCTTGTACACGTACTCAGTAACATTCTGAGTGTTAAATCTCCCTTAATATTGTGCAAGATATTTTAACTTCGATTTTTAAGGGTATATTTAGTGTATCTAATGACCAACGAGCGCACCATTTGCCGCGTTAATCATGCATGTCGTGTACTCGCTTTGTATTTGTCTAGCCGGTCAACCCAGGTGTTGAAGGGCTTGTGGTTGACCACTTCACAATATGTCACATGTAACTATTTAGCTTGCTTATAGGCACAAAGGTTCCCTGAATAGATTTCCCTTTTCATTCTTAATTCACTACAGCAAGTTCCAGGATAGTAGTAGCGTTTCCCCGCCTTCTGCAAGTAAGGCTTATACATATTATTAATATTCTTACTTTAAAACCCTTCCTTTTAATAATTTCTCTTTCAGGTTTTATGTATGATTCCATTATAATATCCACCAGCATTATGCTGGTTTTTGTGAATGGCACGCATTATGAAAAGTAGGCAGGTGGAACACCCGGCTTCCTAACCCAATAATCTTTGCACAAGGGGGGAATACATGCTCTCACCACATCAGCAAAGCCCAACAAGGTCGAGGGGCAGAGGACACCCGCCCACCACACACACCCACAAAAAAAGAGAGAAAAAATCAAGGTCACTAGCCTGCCGACACCGCTCCACGTCTCGCACGTTTCGCCACGCCTGCTGGACGCCCTGAGCGCACAGAACACGCACTGCTACAGCGGTCAAGTACCCCTACCTTCAGGGTCCTGCCTGCATGTTTACGAAAATATTTTTTGTACTACCTACCTCAGCACATCTACAGACGTTTACGCAGACCTTCTAGACCTTCCAGAGAGGGGGGCTATGCCTTTCTCCGCCACCTTTTTTCACAATGAGTCTTCATCGCAATGGAGGGTGAGGAGAGGCGAATTGACGCATGCCGCTTCTACATCTATTCTAATACGATTACAACTCATCGTCTGGAGCACCTCTTCCATCTCCACAGGCATGAACAACACGTTACCTACACTACAGCCAACGGGAGTTTACATGCAATTCCTTCTCACCTGGAAGATACGCAAACCGGCTGGCACCCCCCCCCCCCCCCGGGTCGAAGCCGACAAGCTGCCCAGACCTCGAATAAGGCCAAGCACACCCAACGAAGCACGAAGCAGAATCACTGACAGGAGGATCTCACGCCACCCAGGACCGGAGGACGTCACGCCTTCACCGCATCCTGCACTGGCAACCTACAAGATTCCACTATATAAGTCCAGACGCTACCAGCCCCGGCAATCATTCTTTCGCATCTCTAGCAACCGCCTACATCACTAATAGTGCTCGGGAGCTTCGGAGAAGTTTGAAACCGACAAGTACACCTTCACTGCAACCTACTACGTATGTGTTGACCAGTCAACCCGACGACATACGCACACGAACATTTTAATTTTAACTTCAGTTTGTCTCCTCTAGACACCTTTGTTTAGCAGTTTAACTTTAATTCATTATTCACGTCTAGAACAAGCTTTTCCCTTTTACTTAAAACCAGGTCACCTACACCTAGAACCATACAGTTACCTTCAGCTATTCTCGACTTGGTAGGAGGTAGCACAAGTCAAGTGTCTATTGAGCTTTCGATAAGCACACGTTGCTCTCTACCTTTCTGATTTTATTTCCAGGGTATTTATTTGTATCCACAGTTGAAGGTAGATTACGTTGTGTACTGTTGACGGAAACTGGGAACTTTATTAAACCAAATTATGACATACATATTAGACGGCTACCTGTTTCTTCCCAGCTAGACATCAGCACTGTTAGTGCTCGTGGGGGAGAAACAATCACAAACACTAGCAACACCTTCACACCAGGAGGCACAACAGACTCAGGTTGCTTCGCACCATCTGCACTAGTTAGTGCATGATGACAGAAACCTGCAGTGTTGCCGGGTATCCTAGTGTGAACCCACAACCAGTAGAGGTTTGGCGGTCCACACGGCTCTACATCCCTGATCAGCCCGCCTATGGTGGGGGATCAGTGGGGACTTTTATTGAGCTCGAGCCAGCAAGTCACTATTGGGTTACACTTAGTTTTTCTGTCTCAGTGCACTACCTGAACTATATAGCTGTTACCCTATACCTCACAAGAGGAGGAGTGGTACGAAACACAGGGAACAACACCTGGCTCACCCTGCTCTCAAGCCGAGGATAGCATCACCCCATCCTATGCAGGATAAATTGAGTTTCCAGTGCATCTGCATCAACACCAAGTGTCACCCGGTTATCAACGGACTCCTGACTGGTACTGAAGTACGCCTAAGCTGGGGCAACCTCATCTTTTGGTCAAAAGAATCTCGTCCGTTCCGGCAACCACATCATCCCGCCTAGGGCCATACCTACCTCGACTACCTAACTAGAAGTAAGAGTGTATCAGAACTAATCAACACCCATAGCCTCATCCCAGCTACCTAAGCTGCTTTTGGTCTAGAGGATAAAATCTCCAACTAACGTATCCAGTCAGTCTAATCGGACACGCATCAAAGTGCTGCTATCTTGTGTTATGTGATATGTTGTTTTCCAACAACATGGATTTGCAGGCTATCTAATTTCGAAAGACAAGCAAACAATCATACTTTTTTTCGTATAGAAAGCAACTACTACCGCACTGTAGTAGTAAACCTAAGAAGCATAATTGAGACTTCAACGATTTTTTTCGAAATGACTTGTGATACCATTTACAATTTTTCACAGTAAACATGTCAAAGGTTGAAACAACAAAGTGCAGTAAAGTAAGGTTGCTGCCCGAGAATGCTCGGGTATATATATTTTACGCACAAGGCTTATGCCCGAGATAACTTGGGTGAAACAGGAAAGGGGTTAAAGGCCCAGCCGCCACATCGTGGAATCTAGTCCGCGATTACCGAATAATATGAGAGGAGTTTTGCTAGAGATTTCTAGGCCAGTTCGATACCGACGGTGATGCCATACAGGCTCAAGTCCGGCTGTACCACGAGTAACAGTGGGAAAGCGAAGGCGTAGAGGAATTCATCCAACAAAATTTGGGACTGTACAAGAGGTTGAACCCAGGGCAGCCAACCAACAGCATGCTAAAAATTGTTGTCACCTTGTCATCCCCCGATATCAGGCCGTATTTGCATGGAGCCACCAGAAGTAGTGTCCAACAGTTCGCGCAGGAAGCACCTTTTATATGAAAGAGATATACAGGCGGGACAGAGATACCAACCGCCAGGACAACAAAGTGAGCTGCCAACACCTACACTCCCCGTGATAGTTGTTTGATGTCACGCGACCGCCACCTCTGTTAACATCGATAACGCAATCACTGCTGGAGCGAAGAAGTCCGACAACTGTGGGCCCAAAAGTGTACGAAGTGAGTGACAATACTGTACGATCGTTACGTGTAAACATTGAGTTACACGGGAAGAGTGTAATTGCAGTAGCAGACACTGCTGCGAGTCACAGTTTTGTACGGGAGGGATTAATTCAGGCCATTACAACATGTGGGCTGCCATGCCGCTTGCAATTCGCCACCACACACCAACAGAGTGAGGCCACAAGTGTGATGCACGTGACAATCAAGCTGTCATCAAGCCATATCTCAACTGCCTTCACGTGAAGACACGTGGGAGGTGGATGCTGTACGCCGTGGGAGCCCCGCCACCGACCACTGCTGTGCCGCTGGATCAGTTTGTGCACGAGGTACCTGAGCAGTACTAGGGAAGGCTGCAACATCTGCTGGACCGGTATGGCGGTGTTTCCACATCGAGCGGAAGCCACAATGCACCGATGTCATGAAACATGCCATCATCACTACGCACGAGGACCCAGTCTACACGAAGCTGAGCGATCCAGGTATTTTCTTCCAGAACGTGATAAACCAGCCTGTATGCGCGAGTGATCATTTTAATTGAACCTACGCAAAGTCTTTACAATTCAAGCATTAACCTAGCCCTTAAAAAAGATAGCCAGTGGAAGTTTTGTGTTCACTTTTGCCCACTTAATAAGATCACAGTAAATATGCAAACACCTGCCATAAACATTAAGGACACTCTGTCAACATTACGGCCTGCCATAGTGTTTACATCCCTAGATCTAAAGTCAGGATATTGGCAAGTGCCTATCTGCCAACAAGACCGTAAATAGACTGCTTTAACAACACCTGATGGGAGAAGGTTTTAGTTTGTTTCAATGCCATTCGGGCTAAAATGTGCATCTACAACTTTTCAAAACCTCATGGTAAATGTTTTGGAGGGATACATTGGAGACTTTGCGATGGCCTGCCTTAACAACGTGTTAGTGTGGTCGAGTAATTGGGAGGAACACTTACACCATCTGAACCTTGTGTTTGAGAAGTTAGAGCTTAACAAACTGATGTGTAGAGTTCACAAGTGTAAAGTGGGTATTAGGCGTTACGTCTCAGGGGATGGACACGAACCGGAAACACAACGCATACAACAAATACAGGAGAAATCAGCCCCCAGGTCACGTAAACAAGTCAGAAAACTTTTTTGCACTGATTAATTAGTTGTGAGAATTTATTCCTAATATTTATTTTATTACCGCACCCCCACCGAACTGTTATCAAAAAGCGAAAATTTGTCTGGACACAACAAGCAGAAAAGACATTTCAAGAGGTAAAACTTGCATTTAAAAACTGTCAGCCACTAGACTGATTCAGCCCCGAACTTCCAGTTACCGTGCAAACAGATGCTAGTCAGGAGGGTATTGGAGCAGTGCTCTACTGGACGAACAAGGGTGTAAACATGTAATAAAACTACCACAGTGCAAAGTTTAGCAACGCCGAAAGAAAGTACCATGCCAATGAGCAGGAGTGTGTGGCGATCGTGCATGCGTTATGCAAATACAGACCGTACTTGTTGGGTCGTAAATTTACCCTGAAAACTGATAACCGTTGTCTGGTTTAGCTAGAGGAAATGCATAACGGTAAGAGTAAACTAGCCGATGGGCTTTGTTGTTGCAAGAGTTTGACTTCGAAGTAGAGCACATGGCAGGGGAAGCAAACGAGCTAGCAGATGCATTGTCGAGAAATCCCTGTCTGCAAATAGCGATAACAGACGACACTGAGTGGGAGGAGGCACTACCACTCTGCCGTACCACGCCGGTAATGGGATTACCACCGCTCCTGCAAAACATTGTTGCCAAATGTCCAAGTGAACTTGCATCTTTAAATGTCCGTGACGTGTTGAAAAGGGTACATGCTGTTCAGGAAAATTCCCCAGATGCCGCACAACGCTGCCAACGTTGTGCAGAAAGATTTTCAAAACACTGGAGGGTTGTAAACAGGGAAATTCAAGTTCGCTCACCAGGAAATTACGGAAAATGGAGGATGTACGTGCCAAAGGGAAAATGTGAACTGGTTTTGAAATATGACCATGACAGTTTAGAACACGGACACCCGGGTTCGGAGAAAATGCTGAGAAATGTACAAAAGCATTTTCATTGGCCAGGCGTGCAGAGACGTGTGGCAATATGCCCATGATTGCATCACGTGTAATACCAGGAAGCCACTGAGAACAGACGGCAACGCCCCACAACAACCTCACCATTCAAAACAGTTGCTCTCGACATCACTGGCTCATACCCCCGCACCAAAATTGGGAAACATTTCTTAGAGGTTGTCACTGATTTGTTTACAAAATGGATGGAGGCATTTCCCATCAGTAATGTCAGAACGCATTCCATGGCACACGTCATTCAAAGTGAGTTTTTCCAGAGGTGGGGATATTCAGAATACTTACTCATGGATAACGGCACTCAGTTTATAGGGAAGAAATGGCACTAGTATTGTACCGTATGGGGAATCAAACGCTGCACCACCCCAGCCTACCACTCAAGGGCAAACCTGACTCAGCGTCAGAACCAGGACATAAAAATACAGCTAGGAGATGCTGATAAGCCAAGTCCACGGGGATTGCGGCACAGCATACCAGAAGACACATGCAGTGACAAAAACAATAGTTTGAATGTAAAAAACAACACCAGTCCTGTAGCTCTGTGCCAACTTGATGTAAAAATAGCCTGTTTAAAGATAAACCATTCAGGGGTTTCGCACCACCAGAACACTCCGCACCAAACTGGGAGGGTAGTTGCAGTGAGAATTTAAATATCAGTGAAATAAATGAAAGTAGTGCACCATTTAGAGGTTTTCCTGTATTAGTAGGGCAAATTATCAAGGAAAAGGCTAGCTTTAGGGGGTTTAATAGTACCAGTAGGGAAGCATGTGCAACGACAAGAGAAAAGTGCGACGTAAAAACATGTCAGGTCAGGCGGAAAAGGAGGAGTGAACCAACGCCTAGCCCCAGTCATGTCGTTCCAGCCAACACCCACCCCCTACAAGCGCATCAGAGTACGCGTACCTCCGAGACCATGCCTTGTCTGCCCCCGACTGATGGTCCTGCGTCAGACCCGAGCAGAGCAAAGCTGAACAGGATGGAGCTGTTCGCACAGTCATGGTTTTCGAGGGAGGGGCCATTTGACGGAGGCTAAGAGCTAGCCGCAGTCATCCCATGACAGCACCCGTCGCTAACCTAACACGTGGTAAACACATGTTGAGTGCGGCTATATGGATTTTCCCAAAACGGGATAATTGATTTCAGTGTGTTATGCATGTCTTTTTCAGGGTTAAAAGGTTTGTAAAGTGTAACACGTTTTATTTCAGAGTTTTGTGTAAAAATAAATATTTCAAATTCAAAGTGTACGCTGCGCTGAAGACGGAGACATTGATGTCCAGGCAACTTCAAAAGACAATTTAATAACTACCAGAAAATATAACATTGAATTCTGGCTGTAGAATTGTTTGATAATTCTTTTGGTGCCATTTAAATTTACAATATAATATTTTTACTTTGCGTTCTTACCACATCCACTTGTGTGAACCCCGTAGGCAGCCATGGTAGGTCTGCGTGACCCCTGCCTCTGGGCAGTCATTCTAGGAGAGCTGGCGAGGTAAGACACTGTCACATATGCACTTTATACTTTTGCACTGATGTGGGTATCAATAGCACTTTTTCGTTTACTGGTTAACCTTTGCCTTGCGTACGTTTTGCCAGACATCCCCAGCGTAATGCAATCCGCTTAACTTAATTATTTGCAGCCTTTCAGGCTTTTTGGAATTCAAACGAGATGAGAGGAGCAGATGTCGGAGAACCCACGCGGCCCACGCAACTTGTGTATCAAGCGCCATCTGCCCATGTTTAGGGCTTTTCATTGAAATTTCTGCTTAATTGCGACAAGTAATATTAAGGGTAATGTGTGTGTACAATTCTTAGAGGGTTTTTGTCATGTTAAATATTTTTGCGGCCACATTGCCCACAGCCACGTGGTTAGCTACCACCACGTTATGAGGGCTAGTTCTTGTTCCATTGTGTGTGCCTTAATTTTTTCGTAGGATTTATGTAATATTTTGTATAAGGGTTCTTGTATTTTTCATGTTTGATGCATTTTGTGCCTGACCTGAGATCCCTGAATCGCAAAGTGCGGTGTGTAGGAACCACCGCTGGCGCCCATAGAAACAGGTAAAAGTGTATCGTGATCGTATCCATGTCTCACATGATGGCATCAAATACTTTCATTTATTATTCGTTGTGTTGTTTGTTTGTTGAATTATAATTTCATATTGATGTTTGTTATTATATTTCAAATAACTGAATAAACACATAACTAGTTATATTTTTGGAAAACGTCTGGTATACTTTCATTATTATTTCACTCAAGTATAATTCATCTAGTGGTTTTAATTTAATGATAAGGATATTTCTTTTTATTTTCTCTCGTCTCATTCCACAAGAGAGTTAAATTTTTAACTTTATGCAACTGGTACAGGTTTAGAGGTGGTAGTTAACAACTCTTAATGTTATTTCCCTCAGCAGCACCAGGGACCATCAAGCAATCCCATCCCCTTTAATAACCTGTCACTGTGCAAAGAGTGTGTTACCCTCCCCCTCCCCCCCAACCTCGGGATCACAAGATCACGTTGTAAGAACTAATCTCTTCACTCAACCCACCCCCTCTTTTTTATAAAGATTTTGTATTAAAATCTTGCTGTTTCTTCTCTTTTTATTATTAATGTTTAAAGCAGTAATTTCGAGAGGGGTACAAAACTGTTTTTCAGAATTAATGTAGATGACTTCAGGACTGCCTTAAAGAACAGACCTGTGGTGGAAACTTTTGATTCTTTCTGTTTGTTTCTGAACGAGTTTGTTTTGGACACAAAGATATTCTCTCTCTCTGACTTTATTTATTCTGACTTCTGATTACCTTTAGCTTTGAGCATCGGGATCCTAAACTATTTCCCCCCTCCTAACTTTCCACTCACCACAATACTGCCTGGATGCCGCTGCTGCATGTGTTGAGGTTCCATTTTCATGTTGCAGAAAAAGGTAGAAAAGTTGTTTTCAACTACAGTTTATAGCGCAGTTGGGCAATATTATTTATGTTTTTCACGTGGGCCAAAAATGGTGGGTCGAGATGTAAAACGGGATGCCAGGCATCTCTCAATGACACAAGAAAATGCAAGGAGAGCTAGCGATCACAAAGCGATCATCAATGCATGTTTGCTCCAGTTCTTATTATATGAAGTGTAAATCCACAACAAAGAAGATTATCACGTAACAAAAGGTACAGATAACATGCACACTATAATGTGTATCAAGCAGTAAGCAAAATGGCCACTATTTTCTTAGAACTGCCATAAATTCATACACTAAACCTGAAATTGTGACAAACAATTTCTCCAATTTGTCAGAACACTTTGCAAGTTACAGATTACAAAAATATATTTGTTTTCAAAACGAGTCCATTTATTTTTCATGCAGCTGTGCCACCCCCACATATTTGTCTCATTAGCAACAACATAAAACTAGTTTAATTTGCGCACGCATGTGCGTGTGCATATGTGCACGCGTGTACATAAAGTCCAAAACTACAGTTGTACTGTAGGGATTCTCACAATATATGTGTGTTGTAAGTGGTAGGAATAGTATTATTGCATATAAAATATGTTCAGCACACATTTGTGTGTTTGATCCCACAAAGATCTGTGTTTTTAAATTTGGAAATATAATTTTTTTATTTAACTTATTTTTCATTGTAAACACACTTTATTCATAGTTTTAAATACCTATATCTAATTTCTTTTCAGATATAGTACTAATTATTTTCATTATTCAAAAAGTTTTACGTTGAAGCAGAAGATTTACACCAACACAAGGAAAAGTGGTAGATTAATAAAAAATGCAAAGATGCATTCAGAAGCGAAATAGCATAGATAGATTATGATAGGGCAATGTTCACGTAAAATAGTTGTAGTTAAAGGAGATTTTTTCTTTCAAAGCTTTATGATAAAATGCTTAATTTTATTACAAATGTGCAAGCCAACAATACAGTGCTAAATAAACGTAACAAAGACAATTTTTAAGATAAGAAGTTTATTGGAACAATATAACTAACTTAGTATACTATATTCAAACATTTATTACATTCAGAATGTCCATGACAAATATTTACCTAACTAACATGAATTTTCATGGAAAACAATAAAAAAATATATCTCTCACACACACACACGCACACACACACACAAGGGATTCAACTGGCACTGTATACACAAAGCTTCAAACTAGTACTGTTATAATGGACCCCTTGTCATTCGCATGTCTTCTTCTGCTATCAAATTTATCACACACCTGAAAAACAAAGGAGTTATATTAGAACTGCAAATTAAAATTCTAGGCATTTAAACAATTTTATACACATGATAATAAAACTATTGTTCAGTAGAACCTCACTTTACAAATGTCCATGGTTCCCAAGAATACCATAGCAAGATCACTGCTGTCGCAAAATCCAAAAATAACCAATTTTAACCCCTAAAAAGTATGTTTAAAGTATTTGTTCAATTGTCACTAGTGTAAAACATGTTTTTTACATGAAATATTATTTCATTTCTTAGGTACAAGTCTTCGGAATACAATGATGCGCTGTAAGCATATAACCCTCCCCTTGTTATCAAAAATGAGCAGCTAGGAAGATTCACCGAGTTTAATACGTCCATATTTAATCCCCTCTGGCATCAAAACAAAACAAAATTAAATTATACATGAAGAGAGTGAAGAGATTTGAGCGGCTCTTAATATCGAGGTCTTGAGAGGAAATTATAAACTACTAAAAATAAGAAAGTTGTTATGACTTTGCATGAATATATTTGATATATTCAGCATCACTCTGCTGAAACTAGAGATGCACAAACTTCTCAATGTTTCAGAAAACTGGAAACAATACTATTTGTAAAAAAGGAACACATCTTGTGCCTCTCATCAATAAATGTAATGATGTGTAAACAGAAATGGTTCGTGAAGAAACTGGAAACAGAATGTGGTAATTGTGCGGACCGTCAATAAGCTATGTTGCCACCTCTTGCCTGCATCACTGCAGCACAGCGCCTTAGCATACCTACCCAGTCTTCAGATACATGTTTGGGGAATGAATTGCCACTCCTCTAGTTGGAAAGTGTTTGGAGAGGGTCTAGACATCCCTTAATGTGCCTTTTCAGATGATCCCTAACCTAATCCCATAGAGCACATATGGGATCATCTGAAAATGCAAGTTGAGGATGTCCAGATCCTCCCCAAACCCTTGCTCATGCTGTATGAGAGGAGTGGCAACACTTTCCCCAAATGTGTATACAAAGACTGGTTAGGAGTATGCCAAGATGTTGTGCTGCAGTGATGCAGGCAATAGGTGGTTAAGCAGCTTATTGACAGTCCACAGGAGTGCACAATTACCACATTCTGATTTCCGTTTGTTCAAAAACCATTTCTGTTTTACACATTATTAAGTTGAATAATCGATGAGAGGCACAAGAAAGGTTCCTTAACAAATGCTATTATTTTTTGTTTTCAGAAACCTTGAGAAGTATGTATGTAGGTGTATTTAGTTTCCACAGAGTGTTGCTGAATAGATACAAATATACCCATGCAAAATCATGACAACTTTTTTATTTTGAGTAGTGTATATGAATTTAATTCAAATATAGACCTTTTAAGAATGAAAATGCCCCAGTGTGCGACGTAACTCCTAGCAAGCACTCCGTTCATTTTCAAATGCTTCTCGCTAGAAAACCAGAGGATCGATGAGAATACATAAATATTATTTTAATATCCAGACATTTAAGTATAAAATCATATAGCAGAATTATAAATACGTCTAGCTGACACAAAAAAAGGTAGTGAGTCATTTAATTTTTAGTGAGCTGTAATCAGTTTCAGGAGCGCAGTGTATTGTAATTTTTAGTGTCGTACTGAGTGAAAACCAGAGAAATGTATTTAGAACCCCAAGTCGTTTTGAGCCTGTACGAGATGAAAAAACTACTTTTAAAACCATGCGATATATACTTCTTGTGATACAGTAGTGGAATAGGTGATCGTGGTATCTGTTGGCCAGCATGTGTGGCTTGCTTTGGAAGCCACACCTACGTAAAATTATTTATTTCATGTGTAAAATCAAAATATACAAACGAATTCCCAGAGTTTCATATTTCCCAAGAGCTCTGTATCATATTTCCATGTGCAATGATGATTCTGCTAGCTAATAATTTAGATTAGGCATGTAAACACCAAGCCTTTTTTAGGACGGCTCACCTTTTTGTTTCTCGTATGTCCCCTCCCACTCCAGCTACGTGAGAATAAATGTTATTTTTTTTACAAAACCCTGCATATTTTTGCGATAGTATCATTTTCGCAGAAAATACTGTTTATGTTAATGTGATATATTGTCATCCAGGTGCACTCAGTACCACTGTTGATTTATAACAGTCTTGTCTGTATGTGTACAAACTGTAACAACCTGATCTCGTTTTCTTAACTAGCAAATACGACTTTTAATTGCGAAATACCACTTTATTATTACAAATGAAAATGTGCTGGCTAACGATTTCCTCGAAAACCTGATACTTACAGTATCACATATATGCTGTAACTTCCAAACTGCTACTGCATAATAACTACAATTAACATCTTATTAAAGACAGTCAACCAAATTCGCAGTCTATAACATATGATGCTCCACAGTTATGTGTTGCGTTTTTAAGTTCACATGTAGCAACACAATTCTACATGTAAGTAGCCTACATTCGGCAAAACAGATAGAGTTGCAAATGCAACTTCAGTCTCTTTACTACAATAAATTTTCAAGTGTTTGTGATATTAAATTAGAATAAGGATAATGTTTCAAATATATTTTGACGACATGAATGGATTTGACAGAAAATTATAGTAATATTACAAATATACTATGCCTGCAAATCAAGCTAAGACCATAATACATAAAGCTCATTTTCAGTGAGCATTATGAGGTGTAATTTAGGTTTTCTGGACACGAAAGCTGCAACTTTTCAAACAATATTTTCAAGTGAATAAACTGTGGATCATAGCCAACTTATGTCCATTGCAGTAATCAAAAATTCTACAGCAAAATCAATGATTTGCTCATCTATTGGTGAGCAGCTTGGCGACATTTTGATGGGCTTAATGTCTCATTGACATCCGTACTGAAAACAGAAATTGTAAATTAAATCATAATTCAATAAAATTGCCACAAAGGTAGTCAATAATCAATCTTGTTAGTTCCAAACACAATTCGAATTTGGAATTCTAAAAGATGACGCGTGCCCGGTTACTGAATGTTCGGCACAATCGTTGTGGTTTTATGCACTAGACCAAGTGCGCATTTATCGGTAGCTTATGGGAGGTGTTAGTTATACCAGACTTACTCTTAAGAACTTTGACCGGTTGGTAATGTTGGGCAGTTATCGGTAGCTTATGGGAGATGTTAGTTATACCTGACTTACTCTTAAGAACTTTGGCCGGTTGGTAATGTTGGGCAGTTATCGGTAGCTTATGGGAGGTGTTAGTTATACCTGACTTACTCTTAAGAACTTTGGCCGGTTGGTAATGTTGGGTTGGTGGCAGAGCGAAGCTGGTGCTGCAGTCCTCGGGTTTCCGCCTGTCTTTCCTTCATAGGAGGGACTAGGGTAAACTGCAGCTTGGCAGTTAGATGAGCGATATTTTGTTCCCTACGCCATCGACTGTGCTTTATCTTATAAGGCATAGAGTTTCGTTCGCCGCTGAATAATACACGTTGTGCACTACAGATGAGAAAGTATTTCCTATAATAGTGTTGTCCAGTAGCCGCTTGGTAGCACAAACTCGGTGTCTCCGGTGATCCGCCACTGTAGAAGGCAGATCAGAGACATTGAGCCGCGTGGGCTGCCACTATTACTGGATGTGATATTCAGCCAAGGCCAGGCTGCAACACTCAAGCCAATACCTCCTCCAGCACCTGGGTGCTCTGGTAGGGGATAATAATAACCTAGGCTTGCTCTCTCTCCTTTGTTGAAAGTATTCCTAGTGGTTATGGCTCCTCTATTCCTTCCATCCAGCATCTGGGTGCTCGGGTGAGGAAGCAACAGGCGGCCGTCTAATGGGCGTGTTTCAAGACTGGAGGACTCCAGAAGGGATTCTTCAGTCAAAGCTAGTTTGGATTTAAAATGTACCTGGTTTCTGTCGGGAGAGCACAATGTGAATTATTCCTAGCGGGCGAAGTAGATATTACTTTAGAAATAAAAGCATGTGGATAGAGAACAAAACTGTATTTAATGAGGACTCAATAAACACAGTGACCCGTGCTATCTCCTACCAAGCAGACGGAGTACTGAAAGTAACCTATGTTAGCCAGGTGTAGGCGACATAGTCCTAGGCTAGAGGGAAAGGTTGAACTAGGAGACTGGTTAAATTACTACTGGACTTAAACTATCTAATTGTGTCTGGAAGAGACAAAAAGAAGTTAAAAATCCTTTGCTGTAGTAGCAAGGTGTATTCGTGTTCAATGTTTGTCGAAGGCTGTTGTTGTTGCAGGGAACAGCCTCGAGGGCTGCTTAAGACTTGAGGTTAGCTGGAGGCCCCAGCAATGAGTGCTCAGGGTTCACTTGAAAGAAGCAAGACGAATGACCACGGAAACAGGCTGCGCACGGACTTATATAGTCAAAACTGTAGGGTGCAGCGGCGGGCACGAGGAGGGCGTGTGATGTCCTTCTGCTGTGAGGCTGGCGTGGGAGGTGAGAACCCTCTCGTCAGCGCTCTACTTCGTGGATCTTCGGTGGCACTCGCCAGTGGCGGACAGCTTGTAGGCACTCAGCCGGGGGGGGGGGGGGGGGGGGGGGGGGAGCATGCTCGCTGGTTGCGCAACCTTGAAACCATGTGTTCGGCCACCCGGTAGATTTAAGCGGCACGCAACATCCATGTATTGGTTTGCGGTGTCGACTATCACGTGGGTTGAAGTAGAAATACTTGAGGTGATGAGTGGTACAAGCAGCATGTATCAAAGGAAAGCCAAAAATTGTTAAAATAACATTATCAAGAGATGTATATAAAAATCAAACATCGCACAAAGAGGCTAAAATGGCTGGGTCACAAAGACTGCAGGTGTGGAACAGAGGAACAGGTGAGACATGAAACTTGCCTTACTACTGACTGTCCCTGTTGCTAATCACAAAGGGAGAAAGGGTTTGGTTGTGAAACATGAGTTACTCTTGCCTATCATTCTTGCTATGCGCCCAGCATTTAGTAAACTATACACAGATTTAGGCGTGTGGCACATGGGAAGAAGAAAGGAAAGCATAAGTCATGTATGTGTCGCATAAGTGGCCTAACTCACCAGACGCGTGCTTCAGGCATGTTCCAGCCAAAGTTCTTAAAACTCAACATATTTTTTTGTTTGTTATACAGATAATACCTACAAATTAATGAAAGATATATTTTTAAATAACCTTCAATTAAAACTTCTTGTATTTTGATTTTTTTTTTTTAACTGTTTCCGAGAATGTTGTAATATAACTGTACTCGCTAGATCCGTGCTTGTTATATACAGGTTTTACTGTATCTTTCCCATGATGAATTTCATCTCTTGGTTAATCAAATGGAAAGAATTTTACTCACTTTCTAGTAGTGCTTATCATTCTACTGATATTGAAAATATCATTGCTACTACTGACTGGCAGCATTAATCCTTAGAATTGTGAAAACAAATGCCTTATAATTGATTAGCAGAGAATTTTGGTGGATAAAAATGTATTTTAATTAATACTTGAGACTGAAAGGTAGATACATTGTTTTATAGTTTGAATAAATTCTGTATCATATACAAATAATATGTGTGCGCATGTGTACACATATACACATTTGTATTTCAGAGAGGAAATCTTTGAAATTGAGGTCACAAAGTTGTCACCTTAGGCCTAAGATGTTTTGAGCCTGAATCGTGGGTAGCTGAGCTTTACAGCAGTTTATTTTAAGAAGTTTACATTGAGTGTACATCAGTTTGTATGCTGCCACCCATTTGATCAAAAAGCACAAAATCTTGGAGTGGTAATACCCACAAATAAAATGGAAAGAACTTTCACTCTATGGAAAAAATACTGAATAATTTTGAAAATAACATTCTTAATATTTTATTGCTTAAATAAGAGTTTGTGTTCACAAAATTCATGACAGTCACTATTTAAGTGCACCATCTGCCCTCACCATTAAACAGAGTGCAGAGCTCGAGTCATATTGTAATCATTTAAAACTATTTCAATATTCTTGAATGACTTCTGCATATTAACAGCACATTAAATGTTCCATGTCTGATTTGCTGTTTCCATTTTCTACTTTCATTTCTAATGCACATTTCTCAAAAGTGAAAAAGGGCTATAATATGATTATTTCACCATAAGTTTAGATATGAAACTTCCGGTAGACAATTAAAAATAACATCTAAACATGCAGCACATTTTATTGTTACACCATAAAATGAAGGCGTCACCACTGAAAGTTTTATGCTGCAAGTCAACGAGGGGAGGGGGGGGGGGAGGGAGGGAGGTAGGGAGGGAGGGAGGGAGGGAGGGAGGGAGGGAGGGAGGAGAGAGAGAGAGAGAGAGGAGAGAGAGAGAGAGAGAGAGAGAGACACCCCACACACACACACTGCATACCAAATCAGTGCCTTGAGCATAAAGGTGACAAGAAATTTGAAACATGTATCTAGGTCACTTTTAATGCTCCTATGTCTCTAAGCGTTGGACACACAATGTACATCCATCCTTAATATTGGACTTTATCCACTGCCTGTAGTTGATTTCAAATAGCTTACCAACCTCTGTATTTCTATTATATGTATTCTGCAAAATAATTGCATTTGTTTAAAGAACAAAATAATGCAGATTTTTTCGTCACTATAAATGAAGCATGCATTTTAATCCCATTGTTAAAAAAATATTGCATTGCCAACGCACACACAATTGTTTAATTGTTATTCATAGCCATAGCTTGGGTTGAAAACTGTAAAGGCAATGTGAACGACTGCTATTTATCTTATGGTATCATCGACTGCAATTTTAAAAGAATATTGCAACAAAAATTTTTGAGCCATAACATACACAGATTGCTTTTGTTTAAAAATAATTTGAAAACTATTTTCAAAAAGCAGTATCTCTCATGAAATTCTACAATGTAACCAGTAACTTCTGTGACCAATTTCATATAGTACATATACCTACTTGTGGTGTAGGGACAGGTGCAAGTGCAGAGAATGCAACAGGAGTTGGACTAAGATGGCAGAGCAGTAAACATAACAGTGGGGACGAGGCGATGTTTGGGACGATTGCGGAGTTCGACAAAAATTCTGATGATGTAGTATCATATTTGATGTGGTTGTGGCACTACCTGGATGCAAATTCGGTGCCTGAGGGTAAGCACGTGGCGGTGCTTTTATCGGTGATAGGGAAGGATGTATTCCGTGTTCTTAGAGATTTGTTGGCACCAGAAGAACCGAGCACAAAATCATTTGCCGAACAGAGGGCTGGGCAGTTTGTAAGGTTATGAACAAATCATTAGATGGCAGGGGGAAGAGAGAGCAAGGACGAGGAAAAGAGGAAACTAGAGAGTGTTTTCGCTATGGAAACATGGGTCATGTGGCAAATACATGTCGATATGCAAAGTTTAAGTGCAATAACTGTGGTAAAGTAGGGCATCTGGCCCGCAAATGTAGGAGTGCAAACAGAAAGACAAGCAGCAGAACACCAAACAATGGACTTGTAGCATGTAGGCCAGTCAGAAAAAGAAAAAAACGACATATAAAGTCACGGTACAAGTATCCGGAAAACTGTTGACGATGGAAGTAGACACGGGGGCAGCGGTCTCCCTGATACCATACAAGGTGTATTGTGCCCAGTGGTCGGATATTCCCTTGCCGCAGGCGGACATCCAGTTGAGGACATATTCAGGGGAGCATTTAACACTGAAAGGGAAGATGGAGGTGCTGGTAAAAGTGGGCACCCAGTCTCGGGAGCTGGCGCTGGTTGACTCAGGGGACCGGCAATTACCATCTCTTAAAGGGCGGGACTGGCTTTCGGCACTGCAGCTGGACTGGAAGGCAGTGTGTGCAGTGACAGAGGACACCAGGCACAAGGAGTTAAGCCAAACAAACCTAGCCAATAAGAGATTAAGCTCAGACCAGTTTGGGAAGAACAGGGCAGTGGAGGCAATACAGGAACGGGACATAATGAGAAAAAAGTTCAAGATAAGTATGCAGAAGTGTTTAGTGAGGAATTTGGGGAGATTCGTCACATGGAAGCAAATTTTGTACTGAAACCTGGCAGTGTGCCCGTTTTCCGGAAGGCAAGCTCAGTACCCTATGCGATAGTAAAGTAGGAGAAGAGTTGGATAAATTGGAAATATTAGGGGTGTTAGAAAAGGTGACATGCAGTAGGTGGGCTACTCTGTTAGTAATAGTTACAAAAGAAGATGGGAACCTTAGAATATGTGCCGATTTCAAGAAAACTTTGAATCCAAATGTAGAACCGGAGCATCATCCACTGCCATGCATAGAAGACATATTGGCTTCCTTGGGGCAGGGACAGGTCTTCTGTGTGCTGAACTCAACACATGGATATCAGCAATTGGTGGTGGGTGAAGACACACGGGAGGTGCTTACTGTCAATACACACAAAGGACTGTATCGCTATAGACAGATGCCCTTTGGCCTGCGTTGTGCTCCCAGCACGTTTCAGGCGGTGATGGAGCAAATATTGCAGGGAATTCCACACGTAATAGTTTATTTAGATGACATATTAGTGAAACGTTCCACAGTACAGGAGTGCATCCAGACGTTAGAGGCAGTGTTGCAGAGACAGCAAACTTATGGAGTAAGGGTTAACAGGCACAAATGCAAATTTCTTGAGGCAGAGGTAAAATTCCTAGGGTACCATATTAGTTCCAAGGGAATTCAACCGGCTACTTAGTGGAGGCAATTCAGAGGACTTTATGTCCAAAAGATGTTGCACCGAATTGAGAGCATACGTAGGCCTCCTTACCTTCTATGCAAAGTTTGTACCTCACATGGTCAGCAGATTGCATTTTACGATTTGGTGGGGGCAGGACGTGGAATAATATTGGACGGATCAATGCCAGATAGTTTTTGAGGCAAGTAAGACATTGGATTGTAAAGGCTCCCGTGTTAACACGGTATGATCCAAAGCAACCATTAATGGTTGCAAGTGACGCATCCCAGTATGGAGTGGGAGCCACCTTGGCGCATAAGACGAAGGACGGGTTGGAAAGGGCCTTTGTTTTGCATCAAAGATATTGTCAGGGGCGGAGAAGAATTACTGTCAGCTGCAGGAGGCATCAAGCATTATATTTGCAGTAAAAGAATTCTATAAATACTTGTATGGATGAAAGTTTGTGTTATACACAGATCACCGGCCACTAGTTGCAGTCCTGGGGCCAAATAAGGCTGTACCCTGTTTAGCGGCACCGAAGCTACAAAGGTGGGCACTCTTACTGTCTGGCTACAGCTATGATGTACAGTATCGGAAGGGACAGGAAATGGGGAATGCTGATACTCTGTCTAGGCTGCCGCTTCCACAGTCATAACCTTTGGAACATCCCATATATTCGATGAGTACTATGCCTATTGTCCTGATACAACCAGAACAGATTGCCCAGGCTACGGAGGAAGATAACATCTTGAGAGACCTGAAGGAGTATTGCTTGCACGGGTGGCCAGCACAGATTGAGGAGAAGCTGAAACCATACCTCAACAAGAAAGATGAACTAGCGGTAGATCGAGGGTGCTTGATGTGGGGGGACTGCATAATTATTCCAGCACAACTGACTGAGGAAGTTCTACAGATGTTGCATGAGGGACATCCTGGAGTAGTGAGGATAAAAATGTTGGCAAGACGCTATGTGTGGTGGCCAGAAATGAATCTGGAAATTGAAAAAGTGATGAAGAAATGTGCACCATGTCAGTTATCTAGTCCAAAGAAAATAGCATAACCAGGGGTGGCATGGCCAAATACTAGCCGGGTCTGGGAATGTATGCACGATTTTGCAGAGAAGGATCAACAACATATGCTCATCTTGGTGGATGCCTATTCCAAGTGGGCGGAAGTGGATGTGATGAGTTCAACAACTGCAGCAAGAATGATAGGGCGTCTAAGATCTAAATTTGCAACATACGGGTTACCAGAGACAATGGTGGCAGGTAATGGCCCTCAATTCAGGTCAGAAGAATTCAAGACATACTATCAGAGAATGGCGACAGATTTGTAACTGACCCCACCACTCCATCCACAGTCCAATGGGGCGGCAGAAAGAACACTTCAGACGGTAAAAGGGGCAATAATGAAACAAACAATTGAAGATTCCTTGGGAGGTACCTTACAGTCCAACCTTGACAAATGGTTGTTTTGCTACCGAAATACACCACACACAAGTACAGGTAGGTCACAGACAGAAGTGTTTTTAAAACGAAAGGCTCACACTAAACTCCAGCTCCTAAAGCCAACGTTACCAGAATATGCCAGGAATAGAGTCCATAGGGGTGACAGGAGGCAGATGAGTTTTACTGTTGGGGAGCAGGTGCTGGTGCAATGTGTGCAGGGAGAGAAGATGCGTTGGGTGCCGGGAGAGGTGATGGAGGTAGTGGGTCAGAACACACCTAGGGTAAAAGTGGGACCACATGTGCAGTTCTGCCATATGGACCATCTATGCAAAAGTCAGTTGGGAAGTCTGGAAATAAGCAGTGGAGAAGTTGGTCACACAGGCAGAGGAGAAGCAAAAAGCCAACCATGGGGGCCAGACAACAGAAGGGAGGGCAAAGAAGGGAGTCACTGGCACTGATAACAACGAGGCAAGAGGCAGACCAATAACACACAGCAAAACCAAGTACAAGGAGTACGGACAGGATGGAAAGACACGAATTTGATGATGAAGGGGGCTTTAGAGAGTTCAGAAGGCAGTCAAGAAAAGATGGGAGAGACTTTAGAAGTTTATCAGAAACTGGGGATGGCCAGAGATCAAGAAGGAAAGCAGATCTGGAAGGGGATGACATCAGGCGAAGCGGAAGACAAAGGCAACCTCCCAGGCAATTGGATCTGTAGGAACAGAGTTTTTGGATGAGCAGGAAAGGTTTTGTGTGATCTCTGACAATGATAGTGTTGTATTGTATTTTTCAAATCATGGTTTTGAGTGTGTTAGTTACAATTTTTTTAGGGGGGACGAGTGTGGTGTAGGGACATGTGCAGGTGCAGAGGTTGGCAATGGGAGTTGGACTAAGATGGCGGAGCAGTAAACATAACACTACCTTACTTAAATAATTTTACTTAGGACCGACCTTCAGGGAATTATGTTAAAACTTATCTACAATATTTCAAAAATCAGTAAAATGGATATTTTGATTTCTAGTTATGATATAAACTATGACTGGCACATCCACAGCAACTAAAAATAATTATTCAAGTAAATATTACAGTTGCATTAATATTTTTAGGACTAAAAATTTATGGTACTTAATTCTAAGTCACACCCTTGTTTATGAAAAATATTTTTGTCAAAAATTTGCTACTTCGAATTGAGTAAAAATATGGTACATAATTGGCTTAGAATAAATCTACATAAAAATTGCATCTTGCACTTACATAAAACGACCAAAAGAAAATTAGAATAAAATGTTTTTCAGTAGCTGAGACAAAAATATTTATAATTCATTGGACATAATAAAGAGCATAACGTTAAATAAAATAAAGTTAGCATGATCAAGGTTGCCACCTTTTTCCAATGGAAATTTCCCTGACAGTTCCCTGATTTCCAGACAAAAAGAATCTTTTTTCCCTGAAATTTTTCTATTTTTTTTGTAAAGATTGGCGCCTTTGCATTATAACACACTTTTACACCAAAATACTTCTCTGATCTAACAAATTGCTCACCACATAGAATCCATAGAAAAATGCCTAAGCATTTAGTCCACAATTATTAAAACAATTTTATATGAGTCTGGCAGCGGTGCATGATTATGACAGAACTGCCAAATATATAGCATGCATATCACAGAATTCCCTGACATGTCCCTGTTTTCCAGACCAGTGGCAACCCTGATATAGGCTGTTCACGTTAAAGTGAGCACTTTTTTAGGCCCTGCTAAATTTTTGCTATGAGTAAATTTCTCTATTTTTACCATTTTTTAAATATAAACACTGACACGTTACTTATAAACACAACCTATACATTTCACCAAACCCAAAAGTGAACATCTGAAGCAGCCACAAAATAAATTTATTAGTGGTTAAAGCCATTTAGAAGGGCTTTAAAAAGTGCTCACTTTACCGTGAACAGCCTATGACCATTATTAACATAGAGTTACAGTGGGGGGGGCTCTGTTGTACTTAAGTACCTATGATAAAGGAACGAAAGTGTTGCAGACAAAATGTTGCATGACTATATGTATTGACAAAACTCCTGTTGAAATACTTCAAAATTAATAACAAACAGAAATAAATGATTTACTTGTTAGTAATTGTATTTGGCAACTATTTCGTCAACAATATTCATTAAATGTTACAGAACATGACCTACATAAAATAAAAATCATCTTCACATTCTAAGTATCATTACTACTAACCTTAACAATTTGGACTCAAAACTATATTCATTCCAATCTGTGATACTTGGGTGGGTTATCTTGAATTTCAAGTAAACATCAAGTTGTTCTCTTAATTCCTGAAAAAATTATAAATATAGATTAGAAACAATAAACAAACACCAAAAAGAGCTCTCCCACAAAGCTGTTCTAAATGTAAGCATAGCTCTTGTAAATTTTGGTGATTATAAAATCTAGAAATGGCATAAAATTGAACTAACAAAAAAAATACAAATTACACAATGAGATACTGGTATTTCACATGATTTTGCAGTTCCAAGTTTGCCACATGCCTTCCGTATGTAGCAAAGTAGGGAAGCGTAGCGAGACTTTAAATGCTCATCACTTTACAACAGGATACCATACAGGTTAATTGTCGGAAAGGTACAGCTTGTGGTTAACTCATTAAACCAGAAATTCAAGTTCTGTAGGTCTGGGGCTCCATTTTTTTGTACATCTAACAACTGTTTGGATGCCTACTGTAGGTGGCATACATAAAATGTTTTAGGTAGATTTTTGTGGCTTTGGGCACTGATTGTCATAGAACTTATTTGTACGGATGCTGCTAACTTCTAAGGTACAGACAGTACTGGGTGCAGAGGCATGTGCCCTCCCAAATAATATTTAACATGTCCCAGTAAATAAATGCCCCTTAAAAAATCCTTCTTTCATAATTTAAGTGTAAAAGTGACGTATTTGGTTATTAAGTTCTGTATCGCTATGTTGCAAATAGTTTCTCCTTACTTTAGGTGCAGACAATGTTTTTCCTAGCAGCTTTGGGGTACAGATGGTTTGTACCCACGCTGCTATAAATTTTTCCCTTGCAGAAGGCACACGAAACATCTCGGAAATAGCCGAAGTGCGGTAGAATCGGGGCACAAGCCATTTGGGCCCATGCGGTCCTTGCAATGCTTTAACAGCTAAATAGATGGCCGGTGCATGTCGTCTGCGATGTGTTTTCTGATGAAGCAATGCATTATGTACGGTTACTGTTGCAGTGTTATATTCGAGGCTTGAGAATGAGTGAATATTTTGAAAATAAGAGTGCATGACATCATAGTTTTTAAAGTTTGTGTATTATTCTGTGTTAAGGCCTGTCTACAATCAGCCGTACCTGTTGATGTGGACGTGTCAGAATATTGACATCAAGTATTCATGCACTCTGAATATGATCTAAAAATGTGTTGTCCAAAAGTGAGCTTTCAAAATATGATAGATCGCAGTAAATTCGGCACATTATTTGTGGTTACATAATGATTTTTATATTCCTGAATTGTTTATTATATAATGTTTGCAAGATGTATAATTTGAATATTTATTTATATTTACGATATAGGCCGTGTTTTATTTAAAATAAGCTCAGCAACTGACATCCAAGAACTTTCTTGAATGTTCATCCTTCATATCAAATAGTTCTGACAGAATACAGACTTTGTTTGCATTAATTAGCAATTCTTCTTGTTCGTCTCGATAAAATCGACCTTGCCATCCACTGTTTACACTTCAACGCAAACAATTACACAAATGTGGGTGAAAGTATCTGTAGTCATCTTTTTCTATCATGTTATGACACAACTTGGGACAAAAGTTCAGTTTTCTGAATGCTTTGACTTAATGACTCGAGACCCAAATTTACTTGGGACATGTCAAGTTGGAACAGCGCCATGAAGTCTGAGGGTCACGTGCACCAATCTGCATATCTGTGTCCTAAAACACAGGTTGGGATAGCTAGCACACTTGTACACAGGTCTTTACTGAACTAACTTACATGTCATGTGCCGTATTCAATAAAAAATACAGTGAACAGAATTACAACTTTTTAGCAAAGCAGTTGTGTAGCATGACCGACATTAAATTAAAAATCTTGGCCCTTTGAGTCTAACGCAGACTTATTACACCAAAAAGAGAAATTATACATGTAATTAGAGGAAAAAAATTCATAAAGCCATTTGGTTAGCAGGATAAAATTATAAAACCACGTTTTATTGTTTGTGTTGAATTCTTTTTGGTCCTGGCGATATATGAAAAACTAAAGTTGTTATTGGTCTAAAACATTTCGAAAAGATACAATACAAACTAGGCAACAAATTGAATTTGCAAAATGATGTGAAAATGGTAATTTTGGGACCAGTAGACACAAAAAATCAGTTTGAGTTCAAGGAAGGTCATTTAAAAAACACCATGAACTAGTAGAAATAATAGATAATAATTTCTTAGAGTTGTTCAGATACCGATACTAAGTAAGTATCGGTATCGGGAGATACTTCCCCTTTTCCCGCCGGTGTTGTATCTGGCCAATACTTTTGTAACAGTTGTAGACAATGAAGTCAGGTTATTACTTTCTTTAGGCACAAAAATTACTGTATTTCAGTTTGTATATGCCACACATTAAAAGAGTAAGAAAAATAAGAACAAATACCATATTTACTCCTGAATAGCGCACCCTTTTCCCCCAAAATAAAGGAAGGAAATTCTGGGGTCTGCACTATACTTAAAAAAAAAAAGAGGAAGGGAGAGTGTTAGCCATAAATTGTCCTGGGATGTTGAGGGAAGTGGGTGAACTCTTTTGTTGTCTCATCTCTCACTCTTACATCACTCCACTCCTCTCCCTTTTCTTTCTTTCTCACTCAGCAACCATTTCGTTATGTGTTGGATGAAAAACCGCTCCCCTCCCCAAACTAATGGCATCCTGTCATGCCACAAACCCAGAGCTGCCACATGTTTAGGCCCCCCCTCCCGCCCCCTTGTAATAACCCCCCAGATGGTTACCAGCTGATAATTCTGCCATCCCTCTTTTTTGTTTCCATGGCAGAGGCTAGGAAGCCATGGAGCCATGTTTGTGGTGTGTATGGGGGATGGGGGGAGCAAGAAAACCCTTCTTTTTGGTAGGGTAGTGTGACATTCTAGCACTGGAAAAAAAAAAAAAAAAGGGGGGGGGGCACTTCTAAAAGGAGGAAGGAGAAAAAAGAAGCTGGAAATGTTGAGTAGTAGGAGCAGAAGGGTACTGATTTTTTTTTTTATTTTGGCTTTTTGGACCCAAGTTATTTAATTAAGTATTTTCCAAACACCACACATTAAAGTAAAAATGAATAATTTGTTCCATACTTATTAACAGGGCACACAAGTTTGGTGCAATTTTATTTAAAAAATTTTTTTCCCCAGGAACTTGCAAAAATCATGGTGCTCACTATACAAGAGTGCACACTATACACGAGTAAATACGGTATGCGTCACTCAAAATAGTTGCACCTAACATCATTTGTATTTCAAAGCAAATGGTATCACCTGAAAATGTTATGCAAAACATTTAACCAGGAATTATTATTTGTAAAGATGTTTTCTTTTGTGGTGTTTAAAGGTTGTTTTATCTGGTAAGATTGGTGTTTCATTGCATCTGGCATAAAATTAACATGACTTTAAAACTTAATATTAATTTAACCCAAAGGGCGGCATCTTCGCGAATAAAATGATATACCCAAAAGCATATACTCTACCACTTGTCAGCAAAAAATTCTTTGATCATCGAGTGACTTTTATTATAAGTGTTCATTTTCAGTAACTTCTTGCGGGGAAATTGGAGGATTTATATTGATTTATTTCAATAGACAAGTTTTTGAATAAACTGATAATATGTAAGCGCCTATTCGACACCTTTTGCCATCTAATAATGGGTAGGAAAGCACCGAGCAAAGTGCATTGTAACTCATGATAAGGAAAATCAGAGGACGTGTTTATGAATGATTAATTATTAAAGACTGTGAAGAAATCAATTATAATTGCCTCAGTTGTGTCTCAAAAGTACAAGTTTTCTTTGCAGAAAAATATGATTAATTACTTTAAAAGACAGACATTTGCCACATGTGTAAGGTGTCACCAACAGGTAGCAGCGTGGAGAGGTCATCCTCCCGCTGCACCCCCTTCTCATAAACCAACAGACATGACACTGCCTGATCGATAACTTCTCTGTGTGCTCTTAGTTGATAGTGCGTGAGGGACATTTAAAATTTGACTTGCATTTGGTGTCATATTATTTGCATTTTCAGAGGGTTTGAAAGTTTTAGGTCAGCTTGCATTTTGTGTCAGATTACAATAAATCATAAACAGTATTTTAAGACATTATTAATTTATTTAAACGAATTTAGGAAAAATATTTTTAATGTATTATTAACAGTAATGCTTTTTCTAAAATTCAGTGTGAAGGGCATTAGTATCGGTTTTGGGAATCGGGGTATCGGCAGTGGTATCTGGGTATTGGTATCGGTATCGGAAAACGTGGTACCGGAACAACTCTAATTTCTATAATAAAAGAATGCAATACATTTTGTGGGTTTTTTGAGTAAGTCTTGGAAATCATGATGAAACTACTAAAAGTGAAAACTCAGATTTGTTTAGAGGTTTGTTAGTTTGTTGCAACTTTAATGAAGTACTATATAATTTTTAATGTTGTGCCCTCCTTTGAAATTCTTTCGGAAGCCAACACTGGTGTCCAACATTTTAAAGCCTGATGGAATACTGAACAGGGCCGGTATAGGCTATTCACAGTAAAGTGAAATTTTCGAAAGGCCTATTATTTGGAGTAATAGTTAATATTTCATTTCAGCCTTGGGCTTTAACTTCAGAGTGTGGTGGAACATACAATTGCAAAGTATATTTATTTAAAAAGGAAGTTAAACGATAAAAAAAATGGCTGAAAATTAAATTCACTTTACCATGCACAGCCTATACATGGTTTTTGATAGTGCGCATTGGTAAAGGCTGTTCACGATAAAGTGAGCACTTTTGAAATTAACCCTAGAAAAAGGTCACTGTTCCTGCCTAATAATTTCTCAGTTTCCTTTGGCCAATGCACGAATAAAGTGATGAGGACCATGGCAATGTTAATTTTACATAATGTGGGAGAACACACAACGTGCATACAAGTAGATCTTAAGCAGGACTTTCAAAAGTGCTTATTTTACCGTGAACAGCCTATAGGTGATGCATCAGACTTCATGCAGTGTCACCAAGAGTACGAGAATTCTGAATACGTGCATACTAGTATTTAGAATCTACGATTGCTGTATGATATGACATTGGATCTCAAATGCTTTCATACAATAAATTTTTTAACTGATTCTACTAACAGGAATTAATTGAAATATTATAGGGAGTTTTGGTTCAGTTAAATATCTTTCATACAAAAAAAATGTTAGGAATCTTTTATAACATAAGTAAACATACTTGAGTAAATTTTTTTAGCAGAAAAAAAGATTGATTAATGAATGCCTTGAGTAGGGTGACCAGACGCCCTCTTTCTAATAGAACACTTTGTTTTTCATGATCTGTCTAGGTATCATGACAAATTTTTAACGGGATGCCAAATGTCCTGTTTTTTTTTTCCAAACTTGCAAGAAATGGCTGTTTAATTAATTTAATTTTTTCAAGTATTCCACTTCTATAATATGACAGATTAATATTTTTAATCACTTTTAATAATAAATACGCTTCTCAATGTGAGAGAATGCATACAGAATCCAAAAGTAGAGCTCAGTTCTTTCTTGTTAAAAAACATTTTCAGGATCTCTGTTATAAAAAAGTTTTACAATATATTATTGAATAATCCTGGACTTTTGCACGAGAAAAAACAATCTGACAAATACAAGGTTAAAAACAATGTTTCTGATGTTGGGGGAACCAGATCATGTTCAACAGATTAATATGCTTGTATGTGTGAAATAAATATAATTGTTGGTACTTAGTTGTAAAGTTAAAATTTCATTCATTATATGATTTTGACACAGGGCAGTTCCACTTAATAAGACATGTTTTTAATCAACAATAGTCACTATTAAATAATGTAATTTGATGATAGAATGAAGTTTCAGTATAGCAATAAGTTGTCTAATATTGAACTGGAACTGTAAGACTTAAGGAATGCTTGCGTTCTGTGTTATTCAAGCATACTGTTCTGTCCTGTTTTTTTTAAAGGCAAATTTTGTAAAATGTTTATAAATTTATATTTATTTTTATAAGTTTATAAATCTGGTCACCCTCGACCAAGTTACATTGCAACCAAGATGCCCTGCTTCAAATCCAAAGGTTCAAGATTTTCATTACTGCAGTAACTGCTGATCCATGTCCAGAATGCATCAGATCTACCACTTAAGAAAACGGATGTGAGTCAATATTATTTCGCTTCAACTATGAAGACCGAGTCTAGTTTAATCGCTAGTCGAGACAAGTAAATACAGTGGATTTCCTATCTACAGTTTTTTAAGGGGATTGTAAAATATATTTCAGTGCATCCAGGATTTCAGTAGATGAGGTTTCTGACATGTACATCATTAAAATACAACTTCTGATCTTACAAGATTTCATGTTAAGTATAATGAGGGCTGTACATTATATGTGAAAAAGTTTCAATTAGTAAACACAATAAAAATAGGAATTTACAAAAAAGTATTACTGTAAGTAATATATTTAAAAAAATCTCACCACAACTTGTTTAGATAAAGAATATAACATACCAAAATACTTTACATAATTAATTGTAATCTGATACTGAATACAAGTCATTCCCAAACTTACAAACACACTGATAAAGAAAATAATATGACACCAAATGAAAGGCAAATTTTGAATGTCCTGCACGCAGTCAATCAGCTAAGAGAGCGTGGAGAGATTATCGAACAGGCAGTGTGTTCACTGCGACAGGCAGAGAAGAGAAAGCGGCAGGAGGAGTGAAACCATACCCCTCCACACCACTACATGTTGGTGACACCTTGCACGTGTGGCAAAATATCTGTCTTTTAAAGTAATTAACTATATTGCACTGCCAAAAAAACTTGTAACAGAAATGAATAAATAAGGCAATTACAATTTATTCCTTCACTGTCTTTAATTATTAATCATTCAAATAAGGTCCTCTGATTTTACCCGCCATGAGTTGTGCTGCACTCGGGCTCGGGGCTTACCCATTATTCAACAACAAAAGGTATCAAATAGACTCTTACAGGATATAAGTTTATTCAAAAGATGCATGTCTAATGAAATTTATTAATATAAATCCTTAGATTTCCCGCAGGTAGTTACTGAAAGTGAACTTTATGCTTGGTAATACAAGTTGCTCGATGTTCATACAATTTTTGGCAACAAGGTCACAAGATCACAGCACTCCTGCTCCCAGTAATGTCACAGATGCCGAGCCTCAGGCAGAGGAGCTAAAACTGTCGTCAGCCTCAATCAAGGGCAATAAGAAAATATGCAATGCTTCCCGCTGCCAGAGATAACTGACCCCTGTGTCGAGAGACTTTCAACCTCCGCACCCCTGGGAAAGCCACCAAGAGGAAGCTGGGAAGATTCAAACCACCCTTGCCAGAGTTTGTCGGCTTGCCGACCGCACTGATCAGCGACCTCTCCTAGGTCTGGAAGGACCTCCTCCTCTTCCAGCCTACAGCATGAGAAGGCTCTCTCTCTCTCCAGCTCCAACAGCCTGCATGAGGCTCCTCCGACACCAACAGCTTGTAAAGGCTCAACTTTCAACACCTGCAGCTTAACAAGGCTTACTCTCCAGAGGTAACCTCTACGTCCGCACCCTGCACCCACTACCCCAGTCATCCCTGACTCCAAGGTAGCAGGCCATCGCGACGTCCTAGGTCCCCTCAGAAACCCTCGCTATAATGTGTGATAAAGAACTTCAGACGTTTGCTTGGACTATATCCAATCTAGTTTCACCTTCTCCTGGATTAGCATAATTTAAAAACACGTATTCTTAGGCTTGTATTAATCGGTCTTCCCCAATATCTTTCTAAAAGCATCAATAAATGCTAGCACAAAGATAGTAAATTTTTTAAATTTAATTTTACTAGTTTACCCTGCTTCCCCAACTACTTAAAATTAAATTGATTTCTGTAAGTGCATTTAAAATATATTTAGGCTCAAATACCAGTTAAATATTCCTTTGCAGGATAAGTGTGAACAGACCGAACCCCCCAGTGTCACTGGGTCTGAAAGGAACGTTAAGTCTGAAAGGACAAGCTCTGACATCTGGGTAAATCTGGGACGCCCATGCCTCCCATGCAGAACACATACCCACTTTAGCCGTGGTTTTCCGGTAAGGCCTATGAGTGGCTGAAAAGTCACTTATCGAGAAATACTGGACGACGGCTAGGGAAGATGTAGCCCTTGTATAGTTGGTCAGCTTGGTGTGAGTAAGAGTATTCTATTCCAATAGAATAACAGTTTTTGTAGTTTGTGTTCAAATGACAAAGAACGGAGGTGGCCTTCCTAGTAAGTTACGCCACAAGGCCCAATGTGTGCTGCAACGCGAGATAGATCAATCTGCTACTCGTCAGAAGAATAACCCCCATCCGAATAGTACGTCCCCATTGCAGATACCCGAAGTGACCACGCCCGTACCTCGTCCTATCTCGCCCATGGTGATCCTCACACAAGTCCGAACTGGACTCCGTGTTAGGACCATATTGGCCATGGTCTTGTTACGACAACCTCAATAATTTGTGTGCGCCTCCACCTACCAAGGTCACTTAGCCTACCCCTCCATCTACAGACCACCCGTGTGTAAAAATGTGTACCATACGCACAGCTGCCGGGAAGGTGATAAAGGTGGTAATCCCACCTCCTATTCAAACGTTCAGTTGCTTCCCCACTCTCAACCTACGTTCCCTTGCGTAAGCCCACCAGACCATTCCCTCTTGGGAGATTATATTGCCAACTAGACGTAGAGTAGGGACAGCTAAGATGGCCATACCTCATCCCATACTAATCGCTCTACTGTTCACTCACAACTCATCACCATTTCAAATTAATTATTACAATTTAACCTTGGACAGCTGGCACCAGAATCTTGGCAACCTTCACGGTGAATAATATCCTGCTCCCTGGGAGAGAGACAGGTATCTTTAAGCTCGCCCTGGGGTTCGATTCCTGTCTACCTCCCCAGCGTCCTTCGGTTAAACAAAACACAAGAGGAATTATCGCATCCGATAGGAGGGAATCGGCACTTGGTAAGAATTGCTGAATAGGGTGCCGTCGGCAATGAGAACAAACTACTACAGCAGCCTGAAGGAAGATAAGAAGTAGAAGCAATATAAAGTATATCTATAAAGGATGACTGGAACCCGGAAGTGCGTCAGCTTGATGCTTTTATAATGTGTGTGTTAAGTAATAATTGTTTTTTGGGACAATTAGTGAATGTTTTTAAATATGTTCTAAGGATTCTTAACTTATATTGTAAAGGATTATTTAAAAAACAAATTGTTATATATATATATATATATATATATATATATATATATATATATAAAGTCAAATTGTTATAGACATTGTAAATTGGAAAGAAAAGGTCAAAATGGGGAAAGAGAATATGAGGCAAAAATAAAATAGAACAAAAACTAAATACTTGTTTTGACATTTGTGTGTACACCCACTCGTTCTGGTCAGCAGGATTAAGTTAATTACAAAATTACTCTGCTTTTGAAAGGTTTTGGGTGATTAATACTTCCATTCCCGACCTCTTCCTGGATAGTCCTAGTGGTATATGGGCAGATGTTGGGGGGAAATTGTGGTGGTATTGGGAAGTCACAATGTTATCAGTAAATTATTTTATTGAAAATTTAAATGTTACATCTATTTTCATGCTAATGCAATCCACGTCAACCTGTGGTGAATGATACCTCAAGTTTGTTTAAATGTTGCAATGGAAAGGCTTCTTAGTTTCTTGTTCACTATCATATTCGTAAGTGCAAAATAATGGCATATACATACCCAAAATAATTATATTCATAAGATTATCAAAATTTACACTCCTACACAAACAAAAACCCAGGTACTACTTGTATCAAATTACTTTTATAATATGTACTAATACATGTTGCACATGACCTACTACAATACCTAAAATTTCGTTCCTACATACTACGCTGATAATTTTCATTAATAATTTTGTTGATTATATGTCCACAATGACAAAATGACAGTGCAGCTAGCGAAAGTTTCTATACATGCTACATACTAACCAATAATGTTTAGAAAAACTGAAGGAGCAATCTACAAAACTCTTATTCTTCTTATAAAATCAGTTTAGCGACTATACAGAGAATGTTGTGGGAGGGGGTGAATGTTGGCAGCGAAACAAGAAGTGATTTCATTATCCAGTGACGTTATATCTAAAAGGTTTTCAGAGTTAATTTCATATGATAAAGAAAAGTTAATACACAAAGCTCAGGCCGCCAGTACCTATCATACTATTCAATTAGGTGAATCTAATGAAATTACCAAAATTCTTACAAATGTCAAGATTTACACCCGGTAAAACAGTAAAAGAAGGAAAGTAAATACAGTGAAACCATGTTAAGACGTTTCAGAAAAATACTGAAAAATGTGTGCTTATTAAGCAGGAAAATTTCTTAAAAGGGTACAATTGTGTATTTGTAATAGACGAAGTGCCAACTTTCAACAGCTTAGTAAGCAGGAAAACTTATTAACATAAAAATTCGTAAGAGGGTTTTACTATGTACATATGTAGACAGGGCTTAACATCTCATCAACAGAACAGGATGTCAAACAAGCAGGAACAGGTTGTAGCGGGCTCCAGGAGGCCACACACGAGTTAAGATTCTACAGAATATAGATTCCTGAGCGAGCCCCCTGTTTAATCTACAAGCCTAGCTAACCCACTAGAGCCAGGCTATTCAAGAGCTGAGCGCATACCCCCATAACCCCCCCCCCCAGGTGACCGCCAGAGTTTGAACCGTGTCGACGTCTGTGCCGGAGCGGCACGAAGCAGAAGGCCACAGTGTCCGGAGGAGCTCTGGCTATCTGCATTCAACACAGCTGTTCTTATTGGTGAGCATAATCCAGCCAGGCAGTAGGGCGGCATTACCGATCTTGAGGTCCCATCATATAGACTTAAATATATGTAACAAGGTTAGGTATTTAGGGCATTTTGTATCCTTGAATATGAGAAGAGATTCAGCGTAAAGTAAGAGTAGTGTGTTAATATTGTAACGAAATCCAAGTGGAGTAACGTAACAGTAGTTAAGTTTATTTTGTCATTTGTATTCTTATATTATATTGTTTCATCGTAATCGAGTTATTGCAATAAAGTGTTTTATTTAAACCTCTTTCTCTTATTGACTAGTATTAGAAGTTGGCTACCCCCACGTAGGGCCCAACCTAACTTCAGTATAGTGAGAATGAGGTAGAAGGAGTAGTGATTAGTAGGATTATTAGCAGGAAGCATAGGTGTTATGAAGGGAGCCGTTACACTAGTGGAGGTGTGGTCTTTCCTCCCCTCTCGTTGCCAAGAAGAAAACTCCACCACGTGCGTTCAATTAGCTGAAATAGATGTTCGCAGCAAAAAACACATGGCAGCAATTCACGCTAACCACAATGCACATAGGCATAACATATCCCCGTGTTACATCAGTAAGTCACAATTATTATTCCATTCAGTCTTGTATACCAAATCATCAGAAAAACCAGGAGCTTAGAAACGTGTATAATGTAGCATACATGCGCAAGCAGCTGTTACCTTCCCCACGGCCAAGGTCAGCATGCAGCATGCATCAATTGAGGTAGGTTAGTGTGCCACGGGCGTGATGCAGAGTAATCGCACAGCAGACCTTGCCACTGCGCAGCAACGTTTTGCCCTCCCGCCATCCCCTTTTACTGCTTATGCTTTTTAGTGTGAATTATTAATGCATGTGTAAATAGCTTGTAATTGCATGTCGGGACATCTGTTGCCTTTGATAGCAGGAAAAACTCCACTTGTTTTGGTGTGAATTAGGAGTGTTTCCACAAAGTTTCTTTTCCTTGTAATTTAAATTAAATATAAGTCAACACAAAATGCACAGCACCAGTTACATACATACACCACACCACACACAGTATTTTTCACAACACACAAAAACTGCACTATACCCAGTACACACTATTTTCAAAATACACTGCGACAAACTCGCAATGATGAATCTGTGTTTGAACCAGTGCTGACAAACACGCTGAGTGAGCTAACGCCTCAAAATACACACACCACAGAAGTAGGGGAATATAGATACTGTATATTAAAGGCAAATCACATTTATATTTAATACCTTCATAAAATAAAGTGTGGAACTTGCAGTAAGGACACTACTCTGCGAGCAGTGCCTACTATTGTACAGAAAACTATAAATGCTACACCAAACAAAAGAGACAGTGATCAAAAGTGCATTTACGAATACTTTCAAACACTTTGTGCAACGCAAACGTGAAACGTCATTCTAATTAACAGCATTACAGACAAGTGCAAGAACACTCTAACATGAAATGCCGCCCACGTGGTATAAAAAAAATTTACTACTGTATATCTCAAGAATGTTCTGTAAAAATAATGTATATTGTCACTATATTGCTTCAAAAATGTAAAAAAAACTGAGTATGTCATAGAGTAAGTATGTTATGTTCCTATGTATGTAAGTTTTAAATTACTTTTCAACTTGGAATTTAACAAGGTTAACAGTTCCCACAGGGAACTTATTAAAAAACAAAAACATCACATACTGTAATTATGTATAACGACCTGTCAAAGTGTTGTTAAGGAAATTGTTATCTGTTAATAGTTAAAAGATGGTGAGTAATTTAAAATCAAATCTTAAATAAATATAAAAAGCTGACTTTCTGTGACTGGTCAGCCCACTAGGAATTTCGTTGCGCCTAACAAAGGACATCTTCGCCATGCAGGTTAGCCAACTTTGGCATGAAAATTTTATTTCTTACAAAAAGCAAACCATTTTAATTCCAAGTCTCCCCTTTCAGGAAAAAGAATTTTGTACAGCTCTAATTACTAAATGTAAATTTCAAATCAAACACAAGCCAGCAGGCACTTAAAATCAAATATTAAATTAATTGAAGATTAACTTCCTAGCACATTGTGAGTGAAGTACCACCTGTGCACACGAAAACTTCCATTCCCTATTACCCACGTCCACTGCCTAGTATTGCGGTTTTTTTTAAAAACGTTAAATGTGGTAACGGATGTACAAACTTCTTTTCCGTGGTATCACTATGCAACGTGCATAGGCATACGCATTGACCAGTATTTTTTTCAATGTTTTAAAACTATGTTCAAATGTAATAATAATTCACTTTCCTGCCTTGCCAATAATTTTCAAATTTTGATTTATCATACAAACTTAATTTTGTGAAACGGTGCCTTGAATCTGGCACTCCACCCTCGATACTGCCTTTAGTTAAACTCACGAAAAACCCCAAACGTCTTCAAGATACATACTAGGCCTACAACACAATGACTTATGCCTGTGCTCCCCGAACCCAACAACTCAATCACCCCCTACCAGAAGGATGTCAAATGATTATCTACCTCATGGAGCAATCGGAACGGACTGCTTATTTTAACTGGGGGGTAGTGTAGTGGGCTCCAGGTGTAGTGACCAGTAGGATTATTAGCAGGACGCATAGGTGTTAGGAAGGTAGGCTTTACATAACTATTCCAGTATCACTTTGGAAAATCCTGGAAACCAAAATCAGGATGGCAGTATCTGGCATGGAACCCTGTTTCTCCTGAATGTAAGTCCTCTGTGTTACCACTTTGCAACATAAGTGACATAAAAGAAGAGTTCATCTTCAGTGTACTACTGTTTGCTGAATCAACTTCAGCATCTGAGAACATGAATTATATTAGATGGAGTTGATGTGTCGCAATCTGTTCTGATGCATATAAAATGACCAAGAAACAACGTGAAGTTTTTTGCCACACGAAATATGCTAGTAACTTGCATGGTCCACTACTGCTTTAAACTGAGCTATGCGGCAATCCATGGGGTACTTTGAACTTTGTTCAAGTATGCAAGTTCTCTCTCCGATACAGCTATTTACAGAATTGTTGCTTTCCTACTGGCCTATCTGGTAAATATGTTTTGTCATCTCCTCGACCAGGTGAACAGGAGTTTGTAAGATGCATGAACTTCCTAAATACATATTTGACACAAGTGAAAATCACAGCACTCACAAAAAGTAGGATTGTCAGTAGTTAAATCAATTGTGGAAACATATTCCTTTTCAATGTATTATAAAATGTTTCCTAACGTGAATAGTTGTAAAATTCAAGGAACACATCTTTGAAAATTCGTCCATCTACATGCTGAGCTAGTTCTGCAAGTATGAAAATGTAAACAAACTCCATGACGTGATATTCCCCCTGTACTTATTAAGCTGAAAAATTTGATGAAAGCACAATAACAGGTTATAACAGGACAAGTGTGAAAAAGTATTGTGCTAAAATATTTACATATCTGAAATGAGAAGTTTCGAAAACACATCACATTAATAGAGAAATACTGTACTACCTACTTTTAGTGCTAGTCCTTACAATGTTTTATTCACATATAGAAAAACATTAGACTATTAATTTTGTCTAGTTTAAAAAGTGGTAAAATTGGTGGGCTGGCTGACAAGCAAAGAATGTACACTACTGAAAAATTTTTTGCACATGAAGGATGTTCAATGGGACAGTAGCCGCATTACAAAAATATATTTTGACACTTTTGGTATGGCTGTGTAGACAGTGTGAATTTCATCCCATACTGTCACTTCCAAATTTCTAAGCCCTGCTAAAGTTCTACTTCCAGGATATTCCTCTATCTTATGCAAACAAAGCTCAACGAAGTACTACCATAGAAAAATACACCCCAAAGGGCCAACGCATCACTGTATTTGTGCGCATTCAGAGTGTGTGTGTGTGTGCGTGCATGCGTGCGTGGTGTGTGTGCACGTGTATATATATACACACACACATATATAAAACTACTACTTCTTACTAGGAATTACCAACACACCTATTTTCTCTCTTTATTCATTCTAGTTAAAAATAAAATACTGAAATTCATAGATAAAATATATGTAAAGGTTCAATTTAACCAAATGTAAGGTATTTTTACACAAAAGTATAAAACACTTGTGATGTATGTCATATTTAGAAAGTAACCAAACACGTCTTACATGGGATTGTTTTTCAAAGGTTTAATTTTAAAATGTGAAGAAACTGTGAATAAACTACAACTCAGAAATCCCGGTGGTGCAAAACTTCTGTATGTAGTGTAGCGCAGTTTACAACAAACCATGTACTTAATCTCAAAAGTAATAAGTGTTATTGAAAATTTCTTTTAAAAAAAATCTATACTAAAGCTGAAACTTTAATATAAAGAATATTTACCTTCAGGAGCAAGGTGACAACGCTGGAACTGCAACTAAACTTTATTTGCTCAGTAATATTGATATTAGTAGCAGCACAGGTGATTCTGTCACAGAAAAACAGCAAAACCATTGGATACACCATAGAAATATCATGCAACAGCACTTGTGAACTCCTAATTTTTAGGTGATACACCATGTAAGGGCTAATGAAAGCCGTCATGTTTTCTGCAACAGACTTGGGATGCACGCCAACCATCCCGTCTTCACGTGTACTTAGCTTGACATAGGTCTTGCATTTGTCTCGACTGTAGTTCACTTTCCTGAAAAACAGCAGGAGTCACTTAAGCAACTTCAATTCTGATCAAAAAAATTTAAGTGATAGGAACAAAACAACATGTCCTTTACGTAAGGCACTAACCATTACCAAGTTCTAAGTGCATTATCCCCACATTTACAACCAGTAACTGCATTATTATATTATAAAATAACACAAAATTGCTTTCTTGTTGGGCATACAGATTGTAAGGTAATGTAATTGCACGGAGTATAGAGTGCACGCTGCAAAGAAGTGCTGTAATATGAGTCATATCAGAATTCTTTGCAGTGCAGCTGTGGGCATGCCATGCTGCTGGGCACCGGTGAGTTTCTAGTCAGTGAGTTGTGGAGTGGAAGTTGGGCAGTCGAGTAAAGTGCATTACGACAGTGCCCACCTATTGGTGGCACCCGGGGCAGGGTGTCCATGCATCGGTGCTGCATGGTGCCCAGTTTTACCCTAAGGTACCTTTTCTGAGAATGCATCACTGTTTGGACTGTAGCAGACAAAAAAGGTTATTGTTATGTTTGTATTGGGTAATTGTTTTGGAAGCCAGGTTTATTTATTTTTTTTGAATGGGTGGGATTTTGTGTTGTTTTAAGGGCGTGATGTCGGATAAAGCGAGTAAATGTTTTGATTCAAAGTTTCAGAGTTTTGTACCTATATTCATGCATTCCCACAGCATTATCCATGGAACATTTTGGTCCTCTGGATTCAGATGTACATGATACCAGCTAAAGTGACAATTTTCTATGAAGCTCATCGGGAATCGGGTTAGGTACTGACACACATTTAATGTTGTTTGTGAAGATGGAATCACTCTTAGCAAAGAAAAAGGTGTTCAAAACCAATATCACATCGATATACTGTTGGCTAATATTTGCGTGGAAGCAAAAAACAAGGAAGCGTATAATACGCATGAAGAAGAGTTAGGTGATGCTCAAGAGAGATTGACTGCATTGATGATAAAATTAGCTGAGCTTGGGGCGGAAAACAAGAAAGACGAGTGTCGCAATGTCTAAGGTGCAGCAAGTGAGGTTAGGTTACCGAAGTTGCAGCTACCAGTGTTCAGTGGTAATCTCCACGAGTGGATTTCAATTAAAGATCTGTTCGAAGCGGTAGTTCACCATAATTCCCAGTTAACAGGTGCCCAGAAGCTACAATATTGTAAGGGATTATTGCAGGGGGAAGCAGCAGCACTTGTAAAATCTATACCAGTAAGTAGTGTGAATTACATAGAAGCTTGGACAATTCTAAATGCGAGATATGAAAACAAGCTGGAGCTGATAGATTCAACACTAAAACAGTTGTTCTCACAGCCAGCAGTTCAACATGAATCTGTTTCAATGTTGCGGAGATTAGAAGACACTGTTCTAGAATACACTCAACTTTTAAAAGTTGTTGGTCAACGAGTTAAACATTGGGACTCGGTGTTAGAGTTTTTAGTGATTGAAAAACTGGACAGTGATTCTAAGCATCAGTGGTTATCACTAAAAAAGGATAAACTGCCAACATTTTCACAGTTGACCGAATTCCTGAAACATTGTAGGCGAGCACTGGCGTAAGCATAACAACTAAGCCTACAAGTTATGGGAATATGGCAGAAGGAGGTTACTGCTGTGCAAAGTGTAACGGAAACCATGCTTTGAACAAGCGTAAGGAAATTGTAAATCTATCAATACAAGAGAAACATATATTTGTGAAGGATACATATTTGTGTTTTAATTACCTAGGTGCTGGACATAGGGTCAGGCAGTGCATACCCTCAAAAAGTAAAACATGCCATGGTTAACATCACTCGTTACTACACTTCAGTGAAAATGTAGTAGACAGTCCAGACATGGTGGAAACGACACAGGTTACGAATAGAGGTGGTGGAAAATATCATTACTTTTGTCTCCTTGTAGCATTTTCAAAGTGTGTTCATAGCATTTATTTTTATATTTATGTAGAATGCAGTATTTTACGAGCAATATAGTTGTAAGAAAATGACATTCCTTTTGTGTAGAGAATTAAAAAACACACTCAAAAGAAGTAATTATTCTACTGCTCTAAAAAAATTGTTTTCTATAAACAGGTATGTTATTTGTAGAAAATACTCTTGAAAAAAACCTCTACATTAATTCATACTATTTTTTAGTACTGAGCCGGTACAGAATTTACAGATACCAGTACGAACTGATACTTCCTTGCCGATACAGCAAATATTCTATACTGATACAATGGAAGTAAGAGTAATTAAAAGAATAACTTCTACTAGCACTAAAGTATTTTGGAGAGCTGATGGAAATCTGTGTCAAGTCAGTATCACGCTATGTACTATTGATGCTTTAAGTAAACATACAAAAAACAGGTAAATAAATTTCACATAACTTCTTTAAAATTGGAGAGTAAAAGCAACACTCAAGAATACTTAAGTAATAATCTTAGGTCCAGACAACTTAATCAATTTATGTTTTAAACTTATCAAATAAAAAATATTAATCTACGAGGTTGTGTGCCACATTTCTCAGTATAATTCAACTTTGTTTATATTCAGAAAATTAAAAATTATTAATAAGTATAGTTTTTTTAAATTCAGTACACCCTTATTTTACTGAGAGTGAAATTGAAGCACTGACATGTCAGGTAATTAATGTCAGATTTCATACAGCTTTTAAATACTGAAATAACAAGGTTGAAGTGCAGTGCGACACCTGCAAAGCTGGTAATTTGGCGACTGGCATGACAGGCTGTAGATATTTATCTTTCCAGTGCCTGTCACAGCAGGCAGCCACAGTGGGGTGGGAGCGGCATCTCACTATCCCTCCACGTCCCCATGATGATTATCTCATCTCAGCAGTGTAGCTTCTTCCGTTCCGCCCTTCCACGTAGTTGAGCGACAGTGTCAGTTTAGTTCTTAGAATAAGACCGGCAACTGCTGTCTCAAAACAGCAGCAGCCCAACCAACAACCAACCAACCTACCTCCCTCCTTGACATTCCTTCCTATCAACCACCTTCCAAGTCCTTTCATGCCCCGCATGTTTCTGCTCTCTCTTGCTTGCACAATCTTCCCTCTCACTTCAAGTTGACTCTCACTCGCCCTGACAAGATCGCCAATCCTAACAGGATGCAGCTGTCAACATACTCACCCGCCTCCTAGCCCAGCCTGCAATGCTCCCTTTATCTACGTATCGACTATGGCGCCAGCTGTCCGCCCCGTCTGGAGAAACATGCATGACTGGAAACCCAAGTTTGCCATGCATTGCCAATCAATTATGTTGTGACAACCACTGGCTCACGGGTGAACAGTTTCTTCGGTTTATACAAATTTATTATAAATATATCACTATTTTGTGAAAGTTTTTGACAGTAAACATTTTCGTATTAATTTGCATTTAAATCCAATTATAGCATTTAATCATGAAAATTCGCAAAAACGATTTTCCACCACCTCTAATTATGAATCATTATACAGGTCAGTCAACCCCATCAAGTGTATAGTTCTATGGTACTAAAACAAAACCTGATATGTAAAAAAAAAAAATAATAATTTTTTGTTTTCAGTTCCAATATGTACATATTGTGGTTAAGTTTACGATGGCAAAACAAAATTGTACTGAAAAAAAATTTCAACAATGATTTTAAATATAAAAGGATTCCGATATGTTAATTTCTTTATAATTGATTGGTGGCAAAACCCAATATGTTAGACATACCAGGCTCTGGCACCGTTCCGCAACAAGCAAGTATATGTGAAATCCTATGTGTCTGACTTATCGGGTTATGGCTATTTCTAAGCCTATCATCCCTGGACATATTGTGTTTAACACTTCTGGCGCAAACTGTGCAAGCACGGCTTCTCATGTTCGTTGTTTTCTTTCTTGTCGGCACCTGTTTTCGAAACTCAGTTGTGCAGTGGTGTGTCATTTACATCAGTGTAAAATGGATGGCCAGTCTCCTGAAATAGAGTTTGGGTAAGTATGTTTTATGATTGTTTACAGAAAAACTATTAGCAACGGACAAATCTTTATTGTTATGCATTTATTTTCAGATTTGACGAATGTTGACAATCTTTATGAATTGGAAAAAATGTCGTCACTTTCACTGCCAACGGATGAAGATATGTAGCTTATGCCGACCGATTGTGCAAAAATGAAATAGATGGAATTGAAACCCAAAATATGATGGGCTCTTCTGAATATTTTCAAGGTTACACTTTAAGTTTCACTTCTGTACCATAGAATTCCAATAATAACTTGTATGTTTTTCTCTCTTAGCAATGTTAAACATAACCAGACTACAGTACCATATCTGTATTGTTTGCACAGCAGGATCCCAGGATGAGCAGGACGGCAGAGATATTACTGTCACGAAGACTCATCCCTGTTTTTAGAGAGGCAAAAATAGCAGGTAAAAATACTTAGAGAACTGCTCATAATAATAGTGTAGACATGAAACATTGTTGTCTCAACAATACCTTAACACTGAAAAATAATTTGCAGCGACGCGCTTCCAAAGGCAAAATTTGTGGTAGTTAATAAACGTTTGTTGTGCGCACTATTGGCTGTTCACGGTACAGTGAGCACTTGAACAGTTCCACAAATGTTAAAACTGTACACGCAATAAGACATTGGGATGTTGAACAAACTTTCCCTAGTTCGCAACCACCTTTACTGTGAGCAAATAAGCACAAGATTATCTTAAAATTAGTGCAGGTAACACTGTGATTCCAAAAGTGCTCACTTTGCAGTGAATGGCCAAAAACCCTATTGATAGACTAGTACAAATGCCACTTGGTGCAAATGAACAAAAATATTTATTGGAAAAGATATTAAATGTATTAAATTTTATTGGTTATCACAACAATTTTGTGAGTGTTACAATATATTTATTTACTTCTATGTTCAATGGGTGGCAATAGTGCTCATGCTAACTACGACAAAATATTTTGCTGCAACCACAAAATTAGTCACATCAACTACGCATACATGTAGTGTGACAAATAGGAATCCATATTGCATTTTTGCTTTATGCATCGTACTTGGGTCGGTGTAATGGAAAAATAAACAAGAGAAACAAGCAAATATCATAAAATGTAATGTTCTACAATCACAACATAGATGTTGAAAGTCAGTTTGTTCATCCGTAGCTGTAATAGGTCTGAGATCGTCTTCCGCACAAAGCCAGGACGATGGACTTGTTATTTCTTTTATTAATAATGAACACACTTCATACCACATGTTTAAGTGGTAGGCGAGTGGTTAGAGTAAGTAACTGGTAACCTACTGTTCTCGAGTTCTATCCCACACCACGGAACAGTTTTTCCTAAGTGATCTTAAATTACATATTAATGCACAGGATGACAAACACAAAACGTATTGGCAATGTTGTTGCTGCCACAAAATAGCATTGACAAAAACATTTTGTTGCTGCCACAAAATCTTTTGAACCGTTTGTAGGGTCCATATTGGCAAAAGAATTTTGTGGTCACCAACAAAATTTTTTTGGTTACTTCAATACTGTTTTTTTTAGTGTGCAAGTATTGGATGAATTGGTGGCAGCCAACGACTCCATTCCATTGCCTGAATATAATGTTCTGGAAGTTGAAGATATGCAGGCAGGTGACTCCCAAGCACAGAAGAGAATAGAAGAGGATGAAGAAAGACCAGCAAAAATTATTGAAGCAGAACACACTCGTGCACGGAAGAAACAAAGCAAAGACAAGAGAAGGCAAAATTATTCCAGAGAAAGTATTCCTGCTGGATGGTAACTGTTGCCGTAAAAGATGCTATGAAAAAGTAAATGCAGAAAAGCAAAGGGCTTTTCATGAAATTTTTTTATAAGTGCTAGACAGTAAAACAAAACCAGATTTTGGCCGGAGGTATATATCAATCTCCAAGAAAGGTGGCGAAAGGAAAGGTAGTGGAAGAACACAAGTCAAGCACAACCAACAAATCACTGCTGAATATTCCTTGAATATAGAAATGGTCTGCAAAAAATTTTCCAAACAATTTATGGACTAAACAAAGTTCAAAGTTGATTATTTGGTGGAAAAACCAACATGCTTCAGTTCCAGTTGTTTCTCTTGAGGATCAAAGAGGTCAGCATGAGCCTGCAAAAATGAAGATCGAAGAGAGGAAGGCTATGTTGGAGCACATAGAGAGGTATCCCAAGTATGGAAGTCATTACTCAAAAAGAGACTCGCAAAAGAAGTAACCACAAAGCAATTTAAACATAAGAAAGTTGTACAGCGAATATAAGGCGGAACATCAAAATGGTGGATCGTACGATTTATTTCGAGAAGTGTTTAAATCAAAAGGTTACACATTTAAGCAACCATATGTTGATACATGCAAGATATGTGACTCGTACATAATGAAAATCAAGCAAACCAATGATCAAAATGAAAAGAATGAATTGATACTGCAGCACAACGAACACTAGGAAATGGCTGATTTAGGCTACAAATTAAAGTATATCGACAAAACCAAGGCAAACGAAGACCCAACCATGAGAGTCCTAGTCTTAAACTTACAGCAGTCTTGGATACACCTTCACTGACAAGTTTCTTTCTACAAACGCCTCCTTTCGACTAACAACCTAACACTCCGGGACTGCACTACAGATGGAGGCACCACTCACTGCTACATGTAGCATGAAGCAATTGGAAACAGAGGCTCTGAAGACATTGCGTATTGTGTACTAAAGAAACTTGAAAGCCTGCCCAAAAGTGTGACCCACATTATAACCTACTCAGATATATGTTGATGGAGGGTGTAGGGGGGGGGGGGGGGGGGAGGGACAAAATAGAAATATGTATTTACCGGTTTTTTGACAGAAAAGGAATAGCAAATATAAGTGGTCTCGTTTACAATTTGTGGTAGTCTTCAATTCAACACCTACTAGGCACACATACCATAAATGTGCAACACTGCTAGAATAGTTGTACGTATTTTTGTAGTGCTGAGACTGCACCTGTCAACTTTGACAAGGGTCCCCTTATCTGATGCTCTGGGCAGGCCCTGATAAAGAGGAAGCCAGGAAGTGGTGGCTGCCTGCAGCCCTAAAGAGGAAGTGCTTTTTGGAACGCAAAATGGCTCAAGTCGTGATTATATAACACCCACAAAAGTTTTACACTGTAAGAAAGATGCTGCTACCATACAGCCATGTTACACACACCTATTTCATTGTGATTAGCTTTTCTTTAAAAGTAAATAAAATATATCATATTATTCATATAATAGCATTTATTCTTTAAGGGTTTGTCAAAATTCATGCAAAAATACTTCTAAACTAAATCATTTTTTCAGCTCTTCACAGAGGTAATCTTGAATTCATGTTTAAATATTTTTCCTCAAAAATATTTTTTAGGAAGGGGTTGTCTTCCTTTCAGGTAAATACGGTATTAACATGGCCTGCATGTTTTCATTATTTATCAGCAAGAGAAACCACGCTGATTGTGTCGATCAAAAGTTTCTGTTGCCAGGACACACACACCTTGAATGTGATGTAGATCATGCCCGCATTGAATGGGCAAAAAAAGACTGCTTAAATACCTATCATGGTACCCCACGACTGGTTTCAGTCTGTCCGAACTGTAAGGGGCAAAAAACCATTTCAAGTTCATGAAATGAGCCAAGAGGACTTCAAGTCGTTTTCGAAACTTGTCCAAGAACTTTTGACACGTACGAATACCGACACAGAGGGCAGAATGGGTGAACTGGCTTCAAATTAAATGGATCAGGTACGGAAAGACTTTCGGACTGATAGTATTCAAAACCTCACTTGATGAAAGCTTTCGGGTGCTCGACTTGCGGAGATTGAAGAGAGGAAAGAACTAATGCCGGTGCTAGCAAAATGTTACGATAGTCCACTGCCCATCAATCTCCTCAAGAAGAAGGATCTACTGAGTTTTCTTCCTCTGATTCACACTGAGTGTCACAATTTTTACATAAATCTAGAAACGAGTGGCAAGAGTACCAGAGTTAATGGACAATGATTTTGAAGAAGACGTATGATTTGTTTCCATTTTGTTATTCTGTCTCTGACTCACTAAGAGTCACAATTTTTAACTTAAATCTCAAAATGAATGGCAGAGTACTAGAACAATGATATTGTAGAAAGCAAGTGATTTTTCCCCCCTTTTATTTTTCAATAAATACTTTCAAAGCTTATACCTTTGTTTTATTATATCCCTTTTTATCCATAACTACCAAGGTTCATGTAGCCTTATTAAGCCAATAGGTTGTATGATCACAGTAGTTCAAAGATGGTAGAACCCAATATGAGTTAGCAAACAAGCACATGTAAGCAAAATGTCAATATTTATATCAAAGAAAAGAAGGCAAAGGACGACATGTCTAACTTACAGAAATGTTTCTCTTTGTATGGTAAATTTTCCAGTAATCTTTTATTTTGAGGATAGAAAACCCTTTCATGAGCCTTCCACATCAATATAGTGCTCACTGAAGTCAAACCTTAATTACAGCAATATCGCAAACTTTAAAATAGGCCTCCTGAAAAATCTAGTTTTGACATGTCTGGTTCTGCCTTAGTACCACAGTTATGTTCTGCCATAGTCCTTGTGAAAAGCAGCCATGGTACATTGATTCCATTTAGAGCATTGCTAGATTCAGGATCAGAGGCAAGTTTCGTGACTGAAAATTGTGTTCAACAGTTAGGTTTAAAGAAACAACAGTCACAAATCACTGTATCGGGGTTGGCATCAAATACTGTATGACAGTGTGCCAGAATAGTCCAATTTGACATTCAATCAGTTGTTAGCAATGAACCAACCTTTAATGTCAAGGCATTGTTATTACAAAAGTTGACAGGGTGTCTCCCCAAGCAGCCATTGAAGTCTAAGGGCTGTTGGTCACACCTTAATGACTTGAAATTAGCAGATCCAACTTACAATACACCTCAACGCATTGATGTACTGCTCGGAGCTGACGTTTATCCACTGCTACTTAAATCAGGTTGGAACTTGGGGTCTTGTTGGTCACCTATAGCTACTGAAACAGTGTTGGGGTGGGTACTGTCTGGTCCCATCGTTACAGTCTCTTCCAGATCAACAACAGTGCTTCATATACAGTATGAAGACAACAAAACGGTAAAAAAGTTTTGGGAATTGGAGGAAATCAAACTAATAGAGTTGTTGACAAAAGAAGAAGTGTCATGTGACAGCCATGACATCAGTCACAGAAGAGAGAGTACAGGAAGGTTCCCCGCACCTAAGTTTAGCTGACAGAAGCTAGGGTGACCAGAAATTTTTGCAACAATAACATCAGAAATTTGATCTGCTCAAGAGCACAAAGTGGAATGAGTCCCAATAAGTTTATCGCGGTGGTGGCATGCCTTTGTAAATCTCTGTGGATTCCTTGAGTATGTCCTCCTCATACACTCCTTTGCTTGCTCGAGCGGCGACAGGGCAAGGGAAGCAATGCAGAACATGTGACAGTATTTTACAATGTGACTGTGTTTTCTGTATGACATAAAGTTTGAAAAACAACTTCTGCAAAATTAGAAAGAGTTCATTTTAAGTCGGTATTCATAAAATTGTATATAAATTATTCTGCGAATTATCTTCTATGTATCTAACATAATATTTCAGAAACCAAACAATACTTCTGACGCCGTTGGGTGAGACACAAGACGAACAATAACACAAATACTTACAGGTAATATGGGCGCCAGCGGTGCTTCCCAATCACCGCACTATTGAGACTCAGGGTTCTCAGGTATGCTGCGGGTTCTGTGTGTCCATCTCACACGTGCGTACTTACAAACATGTAGGTAACACTAAACTTTTACTAAACATCACTTTGAAATAAACACATAGTAAAATATATGTGGCTATAATACTGTCACTACTGAATAAAAGAGGTACTTGTTTTTATTGTTACTATGCATACACATCAACATGCCAATGAAATTATGATAATCTAGGTCATGACTAGCCGATTCCGCTTGGGTGCTCCCCAGCCCGCAATTAATCTAGCGCACACCTAGATGGATGATCTTACCGAGGTGCGTGAGAGCACAGTCTTCACAAGGGAAGAGGGCTGACAGCCGCTAGGGTGGACTAACAGTTTTTCCCTAAAGACAGGACACTGTGAATTACAAATGAAACCCTTGATGAAACATTAACACGTGTGATTACTCGGCATCACTAACACACAGTCATCGGGGCTCGCCATCCAGCACGTGGGTAGTGTGGTGACGGCCTATACACAGAGCTGGCTGGGACGGGAATAATTGCACCGCACACAAATTACAAAATCATATAAACCCTCAAAAGATACACGAAAAAAAGATGGGACACAAGATGAGTATTCACAATAAACACACACACATGTGTGAAAACAAGTTTAGATGGTGCGGATGCAGCTGGATGAAGTTCGTAGCGGACCACGTGGTACAGGAGGAATTGCAATATTTCTTTGTGAAAACTGCAAACTAAATTCCAACAAAATATTATTCTGAGCACGAAAATTATTCTCTTTGTGATTTAAGTGATCACAGGCTCATAACATGTCTGATGGCAGTAAAATCAAACATCAAAGTGACAGCGTGGTCAAACAAAAAAAAGCATCAATTTACGTGAAATGACATAGAACCTTGACAAAAATTCAACATAGAACCTTGCATAAAATATTGCACATATGATGTTACATAAATAAGAGCTCAAAACGCAACGATGGCGTAGACATATACTTGGCGTTGGTCAGCCACGTGGTTATATGTGATGTTGCAGTAAAATATTCAAACATGAAAAATACCCTCAAATACATACATGAAAACAAAGCCCATAAAATTGCATGTAGCAATAATGCAAAAATTACAATGAAACGCCACTAACATAGGTGGATGGTGCCTGATTCAAGTTTCGCAGGTTGCGTGACCTCTCAGACATCTTTCTCCTCCTCCTCGATTATGTTAAAAATGCCACAAGGGCGAAGAAAATTAATAAAGCGGAAGCATAATGTCTGGTGAAACATACACAAGCAAAGGTTGACCGGTAAACTAAACTGACTGTTGAAGCCTACATCAGTGAACAAAAGTTGTAGTGCGTATGTGACAGTGTCTTACCTCACCAGCTATCCCCGACAGCCTGTCCAGAGGCAAGCATCATCGCATGGACCTACCATGGCCACCCACGGGGTTCACATAATCGGAAGTGCTATGCACGATGAGTAAAATATTTTACTATAGAAATAAAAATGGCACAAATTAAATAAAATGTTGTTTTATATTTTATAATTTTCTTATGAATTTTTTAAATTATTTCCATGTCTGTTTATGACAACATTCACGCCAAAATATTAGTGTACTTGATCTCGGTGCCACGGGCACTTTGAATTTCATAACCAAACAATTTAAAAATAGCAACAAACACTTTAAAACATATTAAACCCTGAAAATACAAATCACATTTTACACTGAAAAATAATATTTATGTGAAGGTTCAAAATTATTGGCCTCTTTGCGCATGTGCAGGATACTTGACACGCGTGGTGAGCGCTGTCATGGGCTCTAGCGCCGCTGGCTGTTAGCCAGGCCACTTCCAACTTGGAAAGGCAGCCATTTTTGCCATACTTAGGGCCATGAACTTTTCATGATCACAAATAAACGACGATAAATGCGAAATTGTAACAAAATTTAGTTTTCATGCAAAATACGGTATATCGGACTTTAATGCACAAAAAGGACACTTTTCTAGTAAAACTATCTTTAAAGTATTAAAAAGCAAACATGCACTCATGTTTTAATAGTAGTACTGTGTTTCTGCTGTAAATATTGTTAAGTCATGATTCCGTACAAACACAACAAATTCCGACTTAATTTCTCTCCTATAAAACATTTGTGACAGAAAATTTGTAATATGGTCCAGTGTTTACAAATATATGTCACGTGATTACTATTCCACAGATGGTAACGTGACTTGTAAGAAAGCTAATCCACAGCAACATGATATACAAAATGGTATCCATCAATGTGCACTTGTGACGTGGTGGCGGCGGGTGTGCGAACTACGTACATCTTTCCCTTTTACAGCAGCAAAATAATTTTCTGATGTATGTACAGCAACTATGGTCGACCTCCATGTTTACATTTCACGTGTGCGGGATAAAGGTTATTTTGTTTACAAACGTGATTGAACAAATTATTGCACTAGTGGAAAGTTATTCATTTGTTATTTTTTTTACTTCCTTAGAAACTAAGGCCGTATTCCATTACCTTCACAATGCGGAATATACGCAGCGAAATAGTTCCGATCCCCTTGCGAGTTTGGAGGTTAGGATTGGCGGCGACCCACCAAAGGGCAAGTTTGTTGGTTTTAGGAAACGTTCGCAGTGACGATTTTACTGAATCATTCTGCAAATACATTATATAATACTAGTGACGAACAAACGTGATTTTGGTGAAGTAAACTTGTAAGGATTTCCAAAGGGAAACACGTGTTCAACAGATTGCAAATTCAACTAACAATAAGTTTCCGTGTTTTGTAAATAATGTATTTGCAAACCATTACTATAATTATTGAAATGCCCGTTGGCCTAAGAAAGTCACACATTCAACATTTTTGTGGCGTATAAGTAATATTTGTTTTTTGCCTATATCGTGAATTCAACGAGTCTAAGATTAACTTTGGCCAAAGTGTGTGTGTGTGAATTGCTGCTTCTGTACGAATACGAACAGTGACGTATAGATTGCGTGTTGTTTTTTCATTAAAGTTAAAATTTTTCGAAGATACAATAATTTGAATGTTATTTCCATACGAGCTAAATTTTCCACTGCTCGCATCAAAACAATATGCAACTCAGAATGCCACACACTTGGTAAGAACATCAATACAATGCAGGCTCACGAAAGATACTAAACTAAAGCCCCCCTCCTACATTTACTTCTCCCTGTTTCCTTTTTCCCCTTGAAATAACGTAAACAGAACCCAAACAAACTTAACTACTAGGCTAAAATATAACAGGTTGGAATGCCTAAAATTCTGCATTTTATTGAATTATTTCCAGAGTAATTACCTACAAGACACAATTTCATTGTTTTTAAAGCGAGTTTTAGCACCAGATTTCAAAATATTCATGATGAATGGTAAAGTTTTTATTTACCGCCATAGAGTTTTAAGTAAATTTTTGTACCGCTTTTAACAGTTTTTTTTATGACAAAATTTAGAAATTTTATTTACCACATTCAGGTGGCCATAGCCATACTTCTAATGAACATACACATGGTCTTCTATATTAGCACACAAAATTCCAGCTTTCATGAAGCAACTTGTTAGAACTGAAAGCAACTTCAATCCCTACATTTCTTATAATACACACCTGAAAACTGCAATGTTCGGGTACAAGCCGGCACAAACAATTGCCTTCACAAGACCCAAATTCTCAGAATTAAGGTTGGCCTCACTATCCTTAAAATCATTACTAATTAGAAAATCCAGTCCTCCCAAGTACTGTGTAAATTGTCTTTTCATATCTCTGAAAAGAAACAGAAGAAATAAAAATAAAAAACATTGTGTTAAAAGGGAAAAGGATACTATATATTATATCTATACTACATACATGGCACATTACACTGCAAACATATGCACACTAAAAGAATCAATGTGGCTACAAATACATTCAAAGTTCAAGACCAACACTACAATTATTAAGTACAATAAAACATTATTTATAAAAGAACTATACTGATAAATACGCGATTAAAAACATTAACATATAAATGAAGGTAGAAACTAAAAACATAAATTTACGTAAGTTTTAGTGTGCCATGCCACAAAATGCCTTCAGCAAATGTTAATGATTATCAATTTGGACACAGCTCAGTTGCATAGCTAAGAATTTATTAGCTCTCACATTACTTATTGAAACGTGTAAATTTACAGTGCTATAACTGTAAAACTTGGACAGCAGTGGTAGAGGAGTGATTGTGGGGGGAGGGGAGAGGAGGTAGTAATTGTGCATGTGTTTATGTGGGCAGACACCCAGTTACTCTATCAAGGGAATAAATGCAAAGAAGAGAGCAGTTTGTAAATTAGCTTTGTAGTATGTTTTGCGTTACAAGGCTGAGCTAAGCTGCACTAGAAACAGTTCAGAGTCCAAAATGGGACAAGACTAAGCTGAGTTTTGGAGCTGTTATTTGTTAGTAAGAGAATACTGTGATGTTAAAAAAAAAATAGTGCCTAACACATGAGACCTAATAGTCATGACAGTTCATTAGACCAGAACACACTTAAACAGACGATAAGAGCATCTATCTAAGAGTAAGGTACCACATCCCCAGTCAGTCAAGACAGGGGTCACAATGTAAGTGTGCCAGCAGAAGAAACTTATACCAATCTCAGCTAACTACTGCTATGAAGAAAAAAAAATAGGGTTGAGAAGCAATGACTGCCCGCCATGAACAGATAATGTATCACCCACACATGCAAATACAATCCGGAGGGGGAAAATGTATTGGGAGAGAAGACGATGTGCTGCAGTCTGCTGTGAGACTTATCCAAAGCATCAGCGAGAGGATGCCAGATGCAGAGCTGGCAGCACTGTCCCCATGGATGCCAAGCAGAGTTGAAATTTATGCACTGCCACTGTGCCTGCCTGTGAGTATTGAAGGCCCTATGTGCTGCCACTTTCAGTTACACTTGCATGAGTGAAGATCAGCATGGGTGATCGTGGCTTGACTCCAAGCCTCATTTTGTGCATCAGTGGTCTACCCTAGCTGGCAAGCTGTGGCAAACCAGTGTACAATTTTCTGATTGCTTCCTTTATAGAACATTCTGATGACTGCACTAGCAACCCTATCACAGCTCGATGTATTAGCAGAAACAATGGTTAGTTTGTGACAGGTGGAATCAATAAGCAGGACTCAGACTAACACATGATGCACTTCGCTTGTAAGGTTCATTTGATTAATCCCTCTACATCACAATGCAACTAAATGTAGAATTATACTTATTATTTGATTTATGTACTTGTGTTTCTTTGGTGTTGAAGTTTTTAGGAATTATAATGGCAAATTGCAACTTCCTGAAAAGGTATTCCAAAGTGATCCTCTTTGATGTGTTTATATTTTCAACAATAAGGTAAGCAGATTCTTGCTAGTGAGCAGCATTCTACATCAATGAGGTAGGCAGCTATAAATATGTAATAGGAGAACACCGTATGAGCAAGATATCGGCCGCTATTGCCATGAGTCTGTTTGTTTCCTTACATGTAGTGGGCATGCCAGACAGTATCTCACTAGATGGGCATGGTGCAGCCAAGATCAGATGATTGCTGCCTTTGAATGTTAACATATGAAGTCTTTCCACATATTATTTAATCAGCTTCGACTCATCAGTGCAACCGAAATTGGAGTCTATGTAATGGAGTTTGATTTGCCGCCACCAACGACATGTTAGAAATTGTTTTATCTATCCAAGGTAAAGAAAGGATGCTCCACACCAGATATAATTATTTGCCAGCCGAGCCACAGAAGTCATGCATTGAGGTTCACTGAGTACAGCAGCGTGCCGCCAGATGCCACCACTAGTACGAGCATTGAGACATAAGCCTAGATCCAGCGCTGGCCACTGATGTCACTCACGCAGAGGATCTACGACACACACTTTGCACCTGCTTACCTCCTCTCCAGGACAGCCCCCTATACCAGGCGAGCAAGGGGCAAGCTGCCGAGGAGTATAAATAGAGGGGCAGCACCAAGGCTTTAGACCAGTCTTCAAGCAATTGCAGTCTGTCCTGTTCCTTCACCACACTACCTGGTGCTGCAGGAACCATCAAATATACTACCTTAGTCTTCATCGCACACTAGTGGTGCTGAAGACTTAACCTCTCCTCGACTCTTCACCGTACCCTCTGGGAAGCCGAAGATCCTACCACTCTCTGCTCTTCACCGAAGAAAGTTGTCTTGCGTTGCCATAACACTGAGACACATACCAGTCCCTTCAGGGTAAAACAGTCGTAGCGCTAGGGAAAGTCCGAGTTATTTTAATAGCTACTTTACTGCCTACCCTGTTAGTCTAGAAGCAGGTAGGCTTCACCTGTTTTAAATGTAAGGTGTTCTACTTCCGACAAGCTCACGTGGATAGGCGGTAGTACATTCACCACAGCGGTTTATTTCCCTCAAAAGAAATATACACAGTTGAACTCACTTAAGATTATCACTTCCATAGACCTAATACCTTTCCTCGTAGACATCAGGCCCATATGAGGGACGGCAGGTGACTGGGGTTTTATTCTTTCCGTAAAGACACCTCACACCAACCACAATACAATCTTGGAAGGCCACCCATTCTCTACACTTGTGTAGTGAATGGTAGAGCCACAACACTAGGATACCGCTCCCTTAGGGATTGGACTGGCAGTCTGAGGTTTCCTCATCTCATTGTGCCGAAAGAAGTACTTTCCCGGGCTTGGGGGGACCAGTTCCTCCAAGACGTACCTAGCCTAGCATCTGCCAAAATAACTTTGGCCCCGTGATGTGCCACTTGCCGAAGACTGTTGCGCGTTAGTGCGCTATCATGTGCATATATCTGAGAACTATGTCTGGCAGAGCTACAGTACATCAAATACCATGTCTACTCACTTCTCACAGTGAGACCAACTTGTATTCACCCTCCCTTTACACACCTGATGAGAGAGGAAGTGGTTACCTAAAAACCAGCATGGCATCTCTCTCTCTCTCTCTCTCTCTCTCTCTGTATGTGCTTGTTTGTCCTTACACGCCTGGCAACAGGGCAATCAGTAGATTACATGAAGCATAAAATAAAACTAATCATGTGATCTCAGTTTAAAGATGCAAGGTTATCCTATAAAACGTACCGCACCATAGTGTGGCCAAATACTCTGCCAGGTCCGACCTCTAACGTGGTCACTGCAGCGGAGCATATGCGATGGTAATCCGATCACGCAAATTTTATCAAGATTACCAATCGCTAAAAATGTTACGCAATACAGTAAAACCTTGTTAATTCGAAGTCGATTAATGTGAAATCATATACGTACAATACAAAGTGTGTATTCACCCCAAATGGAAGAATAGGATTTTATATGCTTTTAGGTTTGGTTAATTCGAAATTCACCTTTTATGTAATTCTAAGTTGGATCTCATCAAAAGGTGTATATGAAGTTCGGATTAATTAATCACAGCTATAATAATCATGATAGTAAACAAGCATCGCCTACACTGTCATGGGTGTGCGCACGTAAACCAGCAATGGGTGGCGGTGCGGCAATCAACGGCTGCAACCACTGCCGCCGCCCACCACAGTTGTCATTGATCTTGCCAGAGTCCTCATGTCTGTTGACTAGTTTTTGTCGCTTCTCCGGGCTACCTGTTGTGCCAGTTGCCTCTAAAGTGGGAGGGGGTGTTTGGAGCAAGAGGATGGGAATGCAGATGATAGGAAGATGTACAAAATGGGAAGGGAGAAGAAAAAGATATGAAAAAAAAAAAAAGGGGGGGTGTGGAAGAGAGCTTACAGCGGCATCAAAAAAAGAAGGGGGGAGGGAGGAAGCTTGGTGCGGTGTGGGCGTGGCCTGATGGCGGAGAGAGGAAAAGAGAGTAGCGGGGTGGGCGTAGCTGGAGGATGGAAGGAGGGAGGGGGCATAGCGGTGTGTGGGTGGCATGGCTAAGGGGAGGGATGAAGGGCAGCCAGTGGAGGGGAGCAAAGATGAAGAAGAAGGGAACGACTTATTCAGAGGCTAGACTCCAACAAGCGAGGGGTGCTGCTTGACACAAAAACCTCACGGCACTTGCTCCAGTGCCCAGCTGGCCGGCCAGGCAGTGGGATTGAGAACTGGCAACAGCGCTGTCACCCCCAAATTTTTTTACTCCCTGCTAGATCGCTTTAGTAGTAATTATCGCTTGTCTTTTGTTTCACATCCCCTTCCAGCCAGCCGGTGACATCAGAGGCAAGTCATGCATTCGCACCTCCCCGCTTAACGACCACCCCTCGCCCTAGTGGCACAAGCCAACCTGGCAATGGCCAGAAATTAGTATAAAAGTGGAGACGGCCTGCGTCTGCAGGCCAGTCTTCAGTCCCAGGGCTAGTCACTCAGGAACTGACTAGATTAAGACCAGTCTTAAACTATCTTAGCACCCGTTACTCAGACACTGACCAGTCTGCGTCCCTTAAGCTTTCACTTATTGTATCAACCCTTCCTAGCACTTGCCGCTCAAGAATCATAGTTTATGTTGTTCCTAGCACTTGTTGTTCAGGACAACACCCAGTTTTATTCACTTAAGATAAGCTTGCAATAGGGTATGCTACGTTAGTTAGGAGATCTCCGCTACATCCCCCCAAACCCTGTATCCTCCTACAGTTACGGACGTATTTATAGAGGACCCTTTCTTACAGTCTTTCTCAAGACTAAATCCTGTCACGTTCTTGCTTAGTGCACACCGTTATGTGTAAGTGATTATGCTAAATTGTCAATAAGTCAATAATGCAAGCGATTGTCATCTAGTTTGTGGCATCCTACACTGCATTCCCCCTTGCATACGTCGGTCACCTCTACCAACCATCGTAACGTCACTTGTAGCTTTCTGGCTGATAAATGTGTCATTGACCAGGAGCTAGTGTCTCGTCACCACGTGTGCCAGCAGTACTTGAATACCTTCCTTGTAGACTTAACACCTTTCTGTAGTTACCCTTGTGTAAAAGGTTTGCTGGTGATCCTGGGGAATTTTACTCAAACAAGCAACATACTACTTTTTACCCACACACACTAGCATTGGCCGCCCTTCCCCTCAACCCCACACGATTGATGGAACACAGAGGAGCCGCACAGATACACTGTCCTGAAAACAACTTGTCGGCCAGGTGTTCACTTGCCTCTTCCGAGCAGGTTCCGCTGGGAGAAACTTGTGTCCCTAGGTTGGGAAGATTGGGACGGGGCTATACGCCCATGTACATCATAGGACAAGGTGAGGCATGACTTCCCTCGTAAGCCGCAGTCTCCACCAGACTTGGGAATAAGCCTGTCCTCTGCCTCCACGAGGTTACACGTGTAACTGCACACGGAGCCTGAGACGTGGTACAGCAATAGTAGGGCTACGGTCCAACTCCAGATGCTCTACACCCAGAGGAAAGGTCTGAAGGAATAGGTGAGGCAGATACTCTTGGTATCTGGTTAAGCGCACAAATATCAGCCTTCCCTGGTGAAACAGATAGCTAGCCTAGTACTTCAAGCTCAGGCGCAAGCGCTATGTCATCTGCAAAACCCTGTGGAAGTTTCTGTGCCAAGAGACCTCTTCATTCCACCTGAGAAGACCGGCCCCACAGAGTACCCACAGTGGGTCATTAGCCAGATCTGCCTCCGACACATAGTGTAGCCTACTTGGCACCAGCTGCCTTAGACACTACACCTTTGCCATAGCCTGTGAACTCCAGCAGTCCCCTTCCAAGAGTCGAATTTGTCCAAAACACTACTAGCACTGCTCACCCACAACGTCGCCCAAGTACAGTAGAATCCTGTTATAACATTCCCGCATATAATATTTTCCTGCATATAACACCATTATTACATGGTCCCACCATTTCTCCATAAGGCTTAATGGTTTCATTTCCTGCATATAACAATGGTAAAATTTTCATTTCCTGCTTATAACAACAGTGTTTATTCAATTCCTTGCAGCATCTCAAATTAAATTTTTCTCTTAAGTAACATATTAAAAATGCAGTAGCTTACAGATACAAAAAACAGTTTATGCTTGAAATATTAAGGATTTTAGAGGTAATAAATGGTCCTGAAAATTACTAAGATAACCAAGAGTAAATGAGTGAGCAAGCATTAATTGATGATATTTATGTCCATGGAACTCAGATCAATGATATTTTTGTATCAAATGATTGAGATGATGATGAAGAACTTGACAAGTTATTTATGTACAAAAATTATTACATTAGAATTTTGTTTTGCTTGATGTGTCCCTGCAAGTGCAATACCGTTTCCTGCCTATAACATTTTATTGTACTGATCCATTGAAAAATGTTCAAACAGGGTTCTACTGTATATCAAACCAGTAGTGGCATCTAGACGCCCACCATACTGCCCACACCCGACTTTGTACCCTGCAGCATAGCATAGCCACATGGCCAGTTTTGTATAACAGAAAGTCGCCGGCCCCAAGACAAAACTGAACCCATTGTATTATAGGAGCCCCTGGTTCATTTTCTAGACAAAAAGAGGTCCTCATCTTCTACAGAGACATTACAGTGAGTATTTGCTCCCAGTACGTCGCGCGTCAACCTATAATAATATTAACAATGGATTAACAATATTCAACATCACTGACAATTTATGGTTGAATAATTTATGATTATTTGATAGTATAAGAATCATGAAATAAAGAACAAATCATTATTCAAAATAAAGTAACACCAGTTTTACCCACACAAATGTGTATTACACTTATGTACATTCTTTTCTATTATTTTACAAGTTATATTTTAGTCTGGTTGTATTATATACAAAGCCTATGGTTACATATCATGGAATAATCAATGTTGCAGTAATAACGAGGCCTGCAATAATAACAATGCAAATTCTCTTCACCTGAAGGTTACGTAACATGGCTGGAACGCCGCACCCCCTACCCCGTGCTGAGAGCCTATGAGCTGCCCTACTGACAATGCACGTCGCAGAAATGCTGATCAGAGTTTTTTGACTCCCATGCCAACAAGGGCCAGAAGGACGTCATGCCCTCCCCGCAGCCTACAAGCTTTGCCTACATAAATCAGGACGCTGTCGGGCTCGGGTAGTCATTCTTGTTTCATCTCTCGTGACATCCCAGAGCACTGCTCAGTGTTGGGCGTCTAGAGAACATCGAAGCTTTGAGTATGTCCCCTGCGGCTACTTCACCATGGACGATCAGTCAATCCGACAACCAGCGAACATGCTCACCAACACGTATTAAATTCACTTTGTCTCCTCAAGACACCTTTATTAGAACAGTTTAGAAGTATATATTTTCTCGTTTAGCTAATTCTTACGTGTTGCATGTTTATTGAGACTTCAATAAACATACTTTTGTTTCCTACCTTTCAGCTTTTCAGCTTTTATTTCTTAGAGTATCTGTCCGTTTGCCTGCTAGATACAGTTTGCTGCATACACCCTTGACAAGAACTCTGTATTTTATAATAACCGAATTAGCTTCAACTGCAGATGCCCTTCACGTGTCCAACATATTTTCCCACACATCCCATTAGACTGCCATCTGTTGCTTTCCACCTACCACAGCACTGTCAGTGTTGGAGGAGAGGAACAGAGGAGCCACAACCACTAGTAACACCTTCACCTAGGGAGGAGCGACAGTCTCGAGTTATTGCCTTATCCAAGAGCATTGTTAGTGCTGGGATATATCATAGCTTGAGACCTGCGGCTCATTCCTGTGTGGCTGCACATCCAGTGGCGGCATTGGTGAACCAAACAGCTCCCCGTCTCTGATCAGCCCGCATAGCATGGGGGATCAGTGGAAACTTTACAGAGCCTGGTCAGCACGCAAAAACCGGACTTAGACTGTAAATAGTGTTTAGTTTCTTCACATCAAGGTGTACCCAGTAAATTGCGAGCAGAGACTTGATGCCTTACGGCCATAGGAATGGCCAAAAACGTACGGAACGAAACACAGCGTTCCTTGCAGCCAGACAGTTGAGTGCACTTCCTCAACCTACACCGGAAAGGAAGGCGGAACGGGACCGCGCTGCCCAACTCAGGCACGAGTCAGTATCGACTGCTCCGGTCACTGTACTATACGTATCTCCTTGTCTACGTATTCACCCCTTGTGCCATGCCACCTTGTGGTAAAAGGGTTGTTAACCGGTACTGAAGTAAGATTCGGCTGGGACAACATCCACTTCTGGACCAACGATGCCTACCTGTGGAATCGCAGTTTCGGCGTGGGCCAAACTCGCTACATCTGGGTAAAACCCACCGTGACTATGGCACCCAAGTAGCAGGAGTAAGTAAGTGATAACCAACACCCCAATCGTTTTCCCATCTATCAAAACTAAACCACTCCGCTTTTGGTCTAGCGGACAAAATCCTCTATCATTGTGCCTGTCTAACTGGGCACGCGTCAACAATGCCAATTCTTGAAATTACTGTTTACGAACAGAATGTAAATTACACTTGAACTTGTCAATCTTCTTCATCAAAATCAAGTGTGCCAATAATATTATGTTTGCATATATGGTACTTTTAAAATTAACTTACATAAATTATAAATGGCTATTGTTAACCTCTGCTTACTTATGTATGGCAGTTTCATGTAATGAATGAAGAATTGCTAAAAACAAAACTGAAATGTTTCCTAATTTGGTTAATTTTGTGCATGACCGAGTAATCTGTCATCGAGTGATCATTTGTTTATGGAATCATTTGAGTATTTGAATCACTCAATTACTTGTATCATTCAATTATGTCCATCCCTAGTGGAGGGGTTCTCCCGCCACCACCCCATTCTCCATGAACACACTGCCCGATCGATAACTTCTCCGCATGCTCTCAGCTGAGCGAGTGCGTGTAGGACATTGCAAGTTGGTCTTGCATTTAGTGTCATATTATTTTAATTTTCAGACAGTTTGAAGGTTTTAGGTCAGCTTGCATTTTGTCTCGGATTACAATCCGTTATATACAGTATTTTAAGACATTTTCTTTATTTAAACAAGTTGAGGTGAAATGAATTTTAATGTATTATTTACTGTTATATATTTATTTCAACATCTGTGTTACTAATCATATGAAGGATCTACATATAAGGTGCCATGATGCTTTCAACTGTCTCTAACATGGGTGCCAACCACTGTACCTATAACACCACCTTTTTCCACTGTACATCCTACCCTCCTACGCTGGCTCATACAATTATTTCATTTTTACTCTACAACCACTTCTGGTCACATGTCCTTTACTTTCACCACCTGCAGCTGCATTGGTAGCTGTAGTCCCACAGTCTGGAAAGCCTTTGAAATTTAAGTATTCTGTGTCTATCTATACTACCTTCACTGTTCACCTTGTCCTCCGAGTCTGTAGAGGCATCCTTGGCACTTTCCACACTACCTTGTGTGCTTGATACTGTAGATTCTGATGGACCATCAGTTTCCTCTTGGACTGGTAGAGTGCTTGTCTGGTCAGTTCCTTTAAAATGTGAGCATCGTAGAGGACTTGTATTACGTCAGATCACCCCTCCCCCATTGTCTTTCCTCACCCCATAGGACCTTGTGGTTCACTGTGTTCTGCCACAATTACATCTGGTTCCCAGATCTTCTCATTTCCTATTTTGGTGACTATCCTGTCACCAACCTGAAATTGGGCTTCAGTCTTCTTGGCAGACCTGTCATGAAAGTGTTTGAACTTATCTTGCCTGGCTTTCAAGGCATCATAGACCCCCTCCTGGATTACAGGTTGCATCACAGTCACAGAAGTGGTTATGGGCAGTCTAGCTCTAATGCATCGACTGAATAAAATTTGTGCCGGAGATGCTTGAAGTCCTGTTATGGGAGTGCTATTATATTCTCTTAGTAAATCTCTGTAGTCAGTGCCCTCCGAGTTACTTTTCCATAAGATCATTTTGCTGATTCCCACAGCTTTTTCAGCCATACCATTGCTTCTGTGGTAATGGGAATTGCATGTACTCAGTGCAATTCCATATTTACTGTAATACTGTTGGCATTCATATTATTTGAATGGTATGTTGTCCGCGATAAGTTCTTTAGGGAATCCATGGATGTTGAAGACATCCTACATAGCATTTATGACACAAGTAGAGGATTTTGCATTTAGTGGTCTTAAGTCTATCCAGCGAGAATAATAATCAATCAGGACTAAATAGGTATTCCCAGCCTCTTCAAGAATGTCATCTCCTACTTTAAGATATGGTAATCTAGGAATGGTATGAGGTATGAGTGGCTCCCTCCAATTCGTCCTTTGGAATTTCTCACAAGTCCAGCATCTTGAGACATATTGTTCCATGTCAGTTAACATTAGAGGCCAATAAAACCGCTGCCTTGCTCTGGCTTTTGTTTTTTCAACACCGCCATGCCCTTCATGTGCTAAATTTAAAACATACGGCCACGATGCAGTAGGCACTACAATTTTGTTGCTTAGGAACACCATCTTGTCTTCAACATGAAGATTATATTGGACCTTGTAATATGTCCGAGATTCTGGTGTCAGCTGGCCAACCACCTTGATGCATTTGAGATACACTGGAAAGGATAGGGTCTCAACTGGTTTCTTTCTGAAATATTTGTTTTCTTACATCACTCTCTGGTAAATGAGCACTAAGAGAGTGTACAGTTTCCACAATATCATGATCTTCCTCAGTTTCAGGGTGGGGTATGCATGACATCCCATCTGCCAGGTATAAATCTTTGCCTGGTACATAATACACGTGAAGGGTATATTTAAGAAGTTTGAGTCTCAGGCACTGAAGTCTAGGGGACCCTATTTTCCTTATGTTTTTTTAAATTAATGCTACCAAAGGTTTGTAGTCAGTTTGAACATTCACTGAATGACCATAGATAAAATTGTGAAACTTTGTTTTCGCAAAATATATAGCCAGCAGTTCTTTTTCGGATTGGGAGTAGTTCTTTCCACTCTCTGTGAGGCAGCACAACACTGTCGTCACCATCTGCAAGCTGCTTGCCCCATGCACTGGATTTCTGTAGCAAACTGCACCCGAGGCCATGTTGTGATGCATCACACTGCAGGGTAATTTTCTGTTTTAGGGTCAAACAGTGCTAGCACAGGTGCAGATGAAATTTTCAATTTTAGTGTATCGAAAACTTTTTGATGTGATGGTAACCACTGCCATTCATTTCCCTCTTTGAGCAATTCATATAACGGTGCTGTAAGGGTCGCCATTTGGGGTAAGAAGGTGCGGACATAATTGAACATTCCCAGTATTTGTTGCAATTCTTTCTTATTAGAGGGGGATTTCAGGTTTTGTCAGTGTTGTTGCTCTGTCAGGATCTAACTGCATGCCTTCGGCATGCCCCACATATTTAACTTCATTCACTTTGTATTGTAGTTTAACCTTGTTGAATTTTACATTTTTAGCTCGAGCCCTTTCTACGACTTGGTAAACGGTTTCATCATGGGCGGCCTGTTTCCCACATACACAGTAAATCGTCAAAGTATATCACTGTGTGAAGTATGTCCACAAAGTTATTCTCAACTACATACTGAAAGAGTTCAGGTGCACTGGCTATTCCATAGGGCAATCTAAGATATCGGTAGATGGCAAATGGGCTGGAGAAACAACATTTAAGGGATGATTCTTCTCTTACAGGATTTGATGGAAACCTTCCCGTAAGTCAAAAACAGAGAAATATTTTTTTCCTGCTAACTTTTCACTGACGTCACTCAATTTGGGAACCATATGATACTGTCGTTTTACATGTTTATTTAAATCAGTAGGGTTGACACAAACTGAGTTTACCATTAGGCTTCTCAATAATGGCAAGGTTACTGATCCATGCTCGTGCATCAACTTCCATAACTTTTTGGGTAACCTTTTTTTCCTCTAGCCTGTACAGCTCTGCTTTGAGTGGTGCTCGCAAATCATGGGGTATCCTCCTTGGGGGGGCCTACATACTCGTTCTACTCCTACTTGTGTAACAATCTTACCTCCTTGAGGAAAGCAGCTCAGGCCACTGAAGACAATCTTATTCTTCAGTACGAAGTTGTCCTTAGCGGTCTCGCAGGCCATGGAGTTGACTCACTGTACCAGATTGAGCACTAGGCAGCCTGACAATCCTAGCAGTGGCACCACCTCAAGAGATTCACCAGCATGAAGTTAATGGAAGCCTCATATCCCCTGGCTCTAAACAGCTAAGTAACTTTACCCACCAGAGTAACGACACCATCCAATGCATTTTACTTAACATGTGTGGATTGTATCTGAAACTAATGATTGACTTTTTAAAAAATATGATGTGGTAACACATTAACCTGAACACCTGTGTCTAATTTAACTGTCATGTTAACCTCTTCAATTGTTATTTTTTCTCGCCATTCATTAGGATACGTCACACAGCTTCCGGTATCAATTTTTACCTGGCCCCTAACCTTACAAGATGAAGTGCTACACTGACACTGTCACAATAGAGACTTTCTTGCGAGCTATGCAATTCAACATGTTCAACCACTTGTACTTTTCTTACCCTACATGATCTTGCAAAGTGATTCAGGACACCACACTTCGCACATTTCTTCCCATATGCAGGGCACGCCTTGGTTCCATGAACTGTCTGGCATCGTCCACATTTGAATTCACTTCCACTATCACTGGGTTTAACACGCCTTAATCACTGATCATTGAACACTTTCTTGACTTCACTGACAATACATATTTCATTCTCATTATCACCATTTTTATTGTGTATAAGATGCGCTTGTTGTTTGCTTTGCTCACATGCTCGGCACTGCGCCGCTGCCTTTTCCAATGTTAAATTATCTATCCGTAACAAGGCTTCTTGAACAGCCTTGTCTCGGACACCATGAACAATATGATTGCGCAACATCTTATTCTCTGCGGTATCAGTACCTTTCTGGTTGTGATTACAATTTTTGACCAGCTGGCGTAGTGAAGTAAAAAAATGGTCAAAACTTTCCCCTTCTTCTTGGCACCACTGAGTAAAGACATACAGTTCAAAAACCTCATTAACTTTAGGGAGGACATACTTTTCAATTGCTTCCTTGACCTTGATGTAGTAGTTTTGATTCTCTTCAGGAATGGTGAGTCGCCAGGATGCAAGATGATGTGTTTCCCATAGTATTTTGTGAAAGGGAAATCTTAACCTTGTCCGCAGCGTTGTCCGGTCCTTTGCTTACTAGTTAGTCTTCAAACTTAGAATCCCAAAACTTCCAGTCCACGTAAGCATTTTTGCTTCGTAAATCCAAGTCAGGTGGAAACTTAACACCTCCACCCATAGCCATTGTGAACGACAATCGACGATCACGTTCCCCGCCATTTCGCAACTTCAGCATTAGTGTCACTGTACCTAAATACCTGTCACACTTTTACCGCTGAGTACCGACGTTTATTTAGAATTTTATCTTTCCCGACCAACTAATCCTGTCGACTGCGCCATGTTATAAGTTTATTTCAACACCTGTGTTACTAATCATACGAAGGATCTACATATAAGGCGCCATGATGCTTTGAACTGTCTCTAACATGGGTGCCAACCACTGCACCTATAATATTTACAGTACTACTTCTTCTAAAATTCACAATTTTTATTGTGTTTACTAGCTACATTTTATTCACAGATAATGTACAGCTCTTACTATACTCAACATAAAGTTTTATAAGGTTAGAAGTTGTATTTTATTGATGTGCATGTCAGAAACCTCATCTACTGAAATCACGCATGTATGTAAATTTTTTGGCAGTCCCCTGAATAACGATACATTGAGAGTCAAATTGTACTTGACCTCTCCTTGTCAGAAATTGTTTGAACATTGAGCGACTTGTATTACCAAGCATAATAAAAATGCATATTTTGAATAAACTGATATCCTGTAAGAGCCTATTCAACACTGGTTGACACGTAGTGCGTAAGCACAGAGCCCCAGTGTAGCATAACTTTCAAGTGTACGGGAATATCAAATGATGTGGTTTTGAATAATTACACCAACAATAAATATATTTTAATGGCCTTATTTATTCATCTGCCTCAAAATCACTCTTTTTTTAAAAGTGAAATTTCATTAATTACTTTAACTATACATTTGCCATGCGAGCATGGCATCGCAGTGTAGATTGCAATAGTGGAGATCTGTGGCCACGGCCTGGATTGCGCAAGCTTTGGCTGTCCTCGGTAATACCAGGAAAAGCTAACTCCATCCCTTACACAGTTGGCAGAAAGGGAACTAGTTGACTAGCAACCAGTATAGCAACCTTGCACCCTCCCTTTGTGTGCCTACTGGTTTGAAAGGAGAGGGGTAGATAGTTTCACACCTATCCCTCCACTCATACATTCCCTTCTATGCCACGTCTGCCGGAACACACTACCCGATCTATAAACTCTCCGAGTACTCTCACCCAACAGAGTGCACATGGGACATTCAAAATTTGGCTTGCATTCAGCATCATATTATTTTAATTTTCAGAGGGCTTGAAAGTTTTGGATAGGCTTGCATTTGATCTCTGATTACAATTTACAATAAAATAATAAAGAGGTAAAGTTTGTGAGTTTGTTAGAGGCAATCTCTGGAACAACTTATCCAATTTAAAAAAATCTTTCACTGGTAAGTAGCCTAGACCTTCTGGGTGAACATAGGCTATATATCATGACGTTATGACACTAGGGGAAATTTTTAATGCAAGAAATTTAAATACACAGAAAATAATTAAATTAATTTATTAGTTTAGCAAAGACTTATTAATTTTTACACTTAATTTTAAATGTAAATTAAAAAATTTGTAATAAAAAAATTTCAAAACAATAAATTAATGCCCAGCAAATGGTTTTATTAATGATTTTGTTATTATTTAGAGTTAATTCTGTAAACAAGAGATCTATTGTTTATTTGAGCATTAGCTTAACAACTGTTGTTAAGACATACTAAATAGTATTGGATATGACTTTTTTGAAAATGCTAACTGAAAAAGGTAAATGAATTTACAAATAATTTTTTTAAAATTTGTCTAGACAATGAATAATTTTACTCTTTATTTAATAGTTTACCATAGATAACAACAATGTTGATTTAGTTAAATTGCCAATTAAAAAAGATAGATGTCTTATTGCATGTGCGTGGTTGCTATTAAGGATCAAATAGTACATATGTAAAGATGACATCATGCCTTAAAAAAAAATTGCAACTTTCTAGAAACACATCCGTGGCAAGGGCGGCTAAAATACAGTACGTCGAATTGGAGAGTCTATCGCGGAATGCTCGCAGCGGCTTGCCAGCCAAAATATAAGAACCTCACAGGCTCATGCTAAGGAATCAAGCACCAAACGCTCTCAGTGGCTTGCTGTCCACCGAACACAAGCGTTGGAAACATGCGCTACAGAGTCTAGCACTGAACACTTGCAGTGGCTTACTGCACAGACAATGCGCATCCTATATAGATTGCATAATCAAATTTTAACCTATAGTAATAGATTGGCTTTCAATTATGATCCAAATTTTGATTTTCATTCAGCAGAGAAATATGCAAATTACGAAAATGAATTAAACATGCTCTAAATGTTTCACAAAAAACCTGAGTGATAAATCCAATGGTATGTGCTGTGCTGTGTTAAAGTTGTTCTTCCTGAAATTCAGGATCCCCCACAAACAATAAAAAGTCAATTGACTGGAAGTCATCCATTATCTACAAATTTTTGATTAATATACAAAAGTATAATACTCTATTTCAGATGACGTCTAAAAGCGCAAAAATAAAAAAGATATACCATTTCCTTATGGTCCAAAATTGCCTCATATTTAAAACTTGAGTTGATCAATGAATTACAGACCATATGTAAATAACCACATCGTATACATTCACAGTTTTAAATACAATCTATAGAATAATTCTCCATTGGATAATTTAAGATTAATAATTCACGCCCATCGTACACAACAAAATCAACATCCAGAGTGATACAATTCACCTGCTGTTTTATTAGTCGACACATTGCAAAGATGGTCATCTAAAAAGAGTGTCTGAATTGCTTCGTGCCTACGATACAATACAATATCCTTTGATATTTGTAAAAGGAGATGATGGTTATTATCTGGTCATCTCTCAGCAAAATTCAGATAGAAATAAAATGGTTTCAGGCATGCAATTTTATGCATACAGATTAACGGCCAGAGTTAACTCGTTTAATATTATACATCATTACAAAGATTTGATCAGTCAATACTGTGTTGATGTTATGGCTAAAATGATTTTGGAAAGATTAAATTACATATTTCAAAACCAGAAGATATTGCGAGCTGACGATTATACACATTTACGAAATGCTTTAAATCAAGATGTGAATGTAAATGCTGCAAATATTGGACAACACATTATTTTGCCATCATCTTTTACAGTTTCTCCCAGATATATGTATGAAAAAACCCAGTATGCTAAGTGCTATGTTCAAAATTATGGCAGACCTGATTTATTAATTACATTTACGTGTAATCCTGAATGGTCAGAAATCAAACAAGAATTTATTCCTGGCCAGCGCTCTTTCGACCGACACAATGTTATTTCTAGCGTTTTCCATTTGAAAACGAAAAAATAAAGATTAACTTAACGACAAAAGAAGAAACTTTTGGAAAAGTCACATGTCATAAATATGCTAAGTGTTGAGTGGCAAAAATAGGGTTTACCAGACTGTCATATGTTATTCTGGCTAGAAAGAAAAATACAACATGACAAAATTGACAATTATATAGTTGCTGAACTACCTGATAAGAAAAAGACCTGGCATTGTTTGATTTTGTGACCAAAAATATGTCACGTGGCCAATGTGGGGAATAAAATTTCACGTCATCATGTATGAAAAACGGGATCTGTTCCAAGAAAAATCCCCGACGTTTCGTTACTGAGACATATACGGTGAGAATGGATTCCCTGTTTATCGATGCAGACATTAATAATGGCGATCAAGTTGCTACCTTAAATATTCGTGGAAGAACTATTCCCATAGATCAAGCCTGACGTTTTAACTGATTTTATTAGTTTGTACGGATTTTTAACACTATAAAAAATTCAAACCCAAACTTTAGAAGAAAACAAAACTTTTTTTTGTCAAAATGGCTGCTACTTACATACATGCGACACTAGTGCGGGTATACAGTTATATAAATATCTCTCTTCCTGGCTGTATGATCACATGCAAAGGCCAAGGCCATTATTGAAAAGAACTTTTTGCTGCGAATTGCCGTTTTTTATGCACGCAATCCAAATTTTGTGACTGTGTTTTGCGTTTGGCATTGATATCACAATGGTGAGGAAACAAAAGTTATCGCTGATACAGTCATATAAACGAAAGTATAAGCGTGAGTGGGGAAAAGAATTACCATGGTTTGTACATTCCAAACCAAAACAAGTACATTAAATATTTCAGAGAGTTTTACAGAATTTGACCCAATGATTTCATGATTTTACAGGATTTTTATATACAGAAACCAGGATTTCAGTTTCAGGACTGGTGACAGCCCCTGCTATAGATAATAGATGGGTCATTCCATACTCTTTAACATTGTGCGGAACTTTTAAAGCGCACATCAACATAGAATATTGTCATTCCGTGCAAGCCATTAAATACACAAATAAGGGGTCAGACCAAGCCACTTTTTCTGTCCGAAATGCCATGATGAAGTTGAAAATTATTTAAATGGATGCTACCTAAGCATATCAGAAGCGGTATGGAGACTGTTGGAATTTCCCATTCCGCAGACACCCTACTGTTGTACATTTAGCCTTACACTTAGAAAATGGACAAAGAGTGTACTTTTCACCTTGCAATATGAGACGGGTAGTGGAAAATCCTACGAAAACAATCCTCACAGTTTTTTTTTATCTATGCAACTGTGATGAATTAGCAAAATCCTTGCCTTATCATGAAGCTCCACATTCTTATACTTGGGCCAACAACAAATTCTCATGAAGACATGGTGAAGATGTCGATCGACATCCTGGGAAAAAAAAAATTCTGCTTAGGGAATAGTTTACAGTGTTCATCCTGCCCAGTCAGAATGCTTGTATCTAAGAATTTTGCTTAATCATGTACATGGTCCTACCTCATTTCAGCACTTAAGAACTGTGGATGGAGTGGTGAAACAAACGTATCAAGTAGGTTGCCAAGATAGAGGTTTATTAGAAAATGATAATCATAGCAAAAATACTTTAAGAGAGGCTGTGGTTTCGCATTGTTCATTAAAGCTTAGGGAGATATTTGTAGTGGTAGTATTATTTTGCAACCCATCTGAACCACTTACTGTGGTAAACATTAAATGAGCATCTGTGTGAAGATATTAAGAGACAAAATTCACCAACAAAATCAGGACATGTATAATGAAGGTTTAATCCAAATAGGAAATAAACTGTTAGAAATGACCGACAAAAGTATGAGTGATTTTGGTTTACCTTTGCTTAATCGGTCACATAATGTGACATTTGATACAATGCTGAGATGTCCGTATGACATCAATGCGTTGTCAGTTTTGACGCGTACCGCTTCTACACCTATTATAATACGACTCAGACTCATTGCCTACGAGTACTACTTCCATCTCTACAGACATGAGCAACACGTTGCCTACCCTTACAGGCAACAGGAACTTCTGTGTTTTTCCTTCTCACCTGGAAAGCACGCATCCCGGCAGGCATGCCGCCCCCTCTCCTCGCACTCAATGCTAACAAGCTGCCCTGACCTCGGGCATGGCCGAGCAGACCCGATGAGGCACGAAACCAGAACCGCTGACGAGATAACTCTCATGCTACCCAGGACCGGAGGACGTCACGCCTCCCCTGCTCACCGCGCCGGCAGCCTACAAGCTACCACTATATAAGTCCGGCCACAGCAGAGCTCTGGAGTCATTCTTTCACATCTCTTGCACCGCCCACAGCATTCTCAGTGCTCTGAAGCTCTAGAGAAGTTTGAAGCCTACACATATGCTTTCGCGGCAACCAACTACATACATTGATGACCAGTCAACTCGGCGACATACCAAAATGATCTTTCTTCTTTTAACTTCACTTGTCTCCTCTATACACCTTTAATTAGTAGTTTAACTGTATCTCTTTTTTCATCTAGAATCTGCTTTTCCGATTTATTTAGAACCAGGTCACCTACACCTGGAACCATGCAGTTACCTTCAGCTATCCTCATCTTGGTAGGAGGTAGCACAGATCACGTGTCTATTGAAGTTTCAATTAACACACGTTGCTTTCTACTTTGCTACTTTTATTTCCAGGGTATATATCTGTATTCACAGTTGGAGGAAGATTACGTTGTGCACTGCCGACGGAATCTGGGGAAGTTATTAAACCGATTCTTAAACTGAACTAAGACATGCACATTAGACAGCTACCTGTTTCTTCCCATCAAACACAGCACTATCAGTGCTCATGGGGAAGAAACAGAACGCCCCAACCACTAGTAACACCTTCGCACCAGGAGGCAGGACACACTCGGGTTGCTTCGCACCACTCGCACTATTAGTGTGCGGTGACAGTGACCTGCAGTGCTGCCGCGTATTCTGGGCAGACGCACAACCAGTAGAGGCTTGGCGCGACTCCGACTCAAGGTCCCTGATCAGTCCGCCTACGGTGGGGGATCATTGGGGACTCTTATCGAGCCGACCGACAAGTCTCTATTGGAGTACACTCTTAGTATTTCCGTTTCAGTGCACTGTGTGATCTATAGAACTGTTACCCTATGCCTCATGAGAGAAGACGTGGTAGGAGACGTAGAGAGCCCCACCTGGCTCACCCTGCTGCCTGGCCGAGAATAGTATCACCCTGTCCTACGCAGGCTAGACAGGCGGAACAGGTGCGTGCCACCGAACTCAGACGTCAAGCAGTCGTGCCTGCACAGGTAATATTGAGTTTCCACAGTGTGTCCGTACCAGCTACAAGTATCACCCTGTTGTCTACAGCTTCTTAACCAGAGTGGAAGTTCGCCTAGGTTGGGACAACTTGGTCTTCTGGACGAAAGAAGCACAACTTTGGAACATTCACACAGGCATTCACCCCACTTAAGACTAAACTTACTTCAACTAACTCACTAGAGGTGAGAGAGTATCAGAACTAGTCAACACTCCTCACTTACCTAAGTTGCTTTTGGTCTAGCGAGTAAAATCTGTAACTACTGTGTCCAGTCAGTTTAATTGGACACGCGTGAGATTTGGTCAACGAACATTTGCCGAGGTTAGTCACAGATCAAAAAGTTTATGATGATATAGTTGATAGTGTAGGGGCAAAATATATATATATATATATATATATATATATATATATATATATATATATATATATATATATATATATATATTTTTTTTTGGATGCTTCAAGGGGCACAGGGAAAAAAACTTGAATTACAAATCTAATATTAGCAAAATTGAGACAATCAGGAAGAAATAGCACTGGCAGTCGCCTATTCTGGGATTGCTACAACTCTCTTAAATTATGGGAAAACTGCACATTGCACCTTTAAGCTACCACTAAGAGTATCTTTGGAATACGTAAAAAAAGGACCTCTTGGCAAATTCTTACAAGATGCATCATTAATTATGTGGGACGAATGTACTAAGAGCCATAGAACTCATGTTAAAGCAGTCAACTGGACACTGATCTCAGAAACTCAAATGTCCTCATGGGTGGTATCACTTTTGTTTTTACTGGCGATTTTCACCATACACTTCCTGTCATAAGAAAAGGAACATGCGCAGACTTTGTACTAAAATCTTTTCCATCATGGGGTTCTGTTCAAACTTAATTTGCGTACTAATATGAGAGCCCATTTAAGTGAAAACAATGATAAAGTTTTCCACAACAATTGCTCAAGCTTGGAGAAGGAAAATCCCCTTTTCCAAGTGCAAATGGTGGTAGTGCTGGATTGGGTTGCATAGTCCATAAATTAGAACATCTTACAAAGGCAATATATCCCAATCTAAGAAATTTACTGTAACGAGACTATCATTGACTCTGTTCGAGGGCAATAGTAGCTCCCATAAACGATACAGTTAAATTAATAAATATGATCTTACAAGAAGTTCCTCGCCAATTACTAATCCATTGATACCATCACCGACATTGATAACAGTGTGCACTACCCTCAAGAATTTTTTAACTCATTAAATCCTTCTGGTTTGCGACCACACGACCTCAAATTAAAGATTAGTATCCCAATAATGTCACTGCAACTTAAACCCACCGAATATGTGTAATAGCACGAGACTATTGATAAAAGAACATCATCGAAGCAATAATATTAACTGGGCCTGCTGCTGGACAGCTAGTGCATATTACACATATTCTTATAATCCCAACGGATCTGCCTATTCCTTTCAAGTGGTTGCAGTTTCCGGTGAAGGTATCATTTGCTCTCACAATAATCAAGTCCCAGGGACAAACTTTAAAATTTGTGGGAATACATTTGAGCAAGGGATGTTTTTCTCAAAGCCAAAGTCGGGTTATCTAGTCGAAACTCTAGAAAACCAATATATTTTGCTACCAGAAAATAATAAAACAATAAACACAGTATACAGAGAAGCTCTAACAAGTAAATGTACATTTAATAAAACCTACCAAAAAAATAACTGGAATCAGGGTTCATATTTCCTATTTACGACAAAACAAAGTTAATTTGAGGATTATACTCCCCTGTACTGTTAATGTAAATTTAATAAAACCTACGAAAAAAAAAAAAAAAAAAAAACTAAGAAGCAGATTGTTGCTATTTAAAATAATACGTTGTAATTAAATTTCTTACTTTAAGTTGTATTGACAGAGAAAATGTTTTAATTACTTTTAAAACGTAAATTCTAAATTTTGTAATAGAAAAAATATAATATTAAAACCTATTAATGCTATTATTATCTATATAGAATAATAAATATATGCCCAGCAAAAGGGCGAGGGTACTGCTGGGCAATTATATACTGTATTTTGTGATATTATATTCTTTATACAGTAAAACCCCTATATTACGACCCCATTTATTATGACCACCTCTCTACTATGACCCAATCCCGAGGAACCGTAAAACATTTGGGTTGAAAAAGTTGAAAATTTGAGGCACGTCAAAAATAGATTCAGTAATCCCTCGCCAACCGCGGTTTCAGTTATGTGCAGATTTGTTTTTGTAGACCTTTTCTCCAACCGTGGTAGTAGCTTCTATTATCCACGGTTTTCAATCTATGGAAAAATAGCCCTTAATGATGTTAGTGGTCCTGTATTTCTCAAGCTACCATCATAGACTTTGACATTTGTTGTCCTAAGCAGCGTGAAGCAATAAATTACTTAATGCCAGAAGGGAATGCTGGTGTATTGACTGTGGAAGCTTGGGGGGGGGGGGGGGGGGAGTTGCAGGCCTGCCCGGTCAGTAAAGATTCTTTGTCCTATTCACATGCCACTGCATTACCCTCACTGTCTTTTTTTGCTTTTATTATTTCTCCTCTTTTGCTGTAAAAACAGCAGCACATTACACAGACTAGTTTCTTAATCAGTGTATGTATGATGACTTCAAATTTAATGAATGCCCTTTTTTTTTTAATGATTATTTGTTTATGTGCGCCCACGCCTACGTAAAATGCTAATTTTTTATGGTGAGCAATAGTTTTTTTCTTGTGAAGTCAATTTTATGTGTAAAGTGAATAAAGATAAGTGTGTGCAAACAAAATGTGTTCTTATGTTACTGGTACCATATGGCGAGTGAGGCCGTGCGCATGTATGGACGTCAAAAGCTTTTGATGAAAAATTTGGGATGATTAATATTTCAAGTAGACCGCTGAAACATGTCCGATTAGCTAGGGCTAGATCACGGTCGTGTGGCTTTCGTTGCACTTCAGTCGGTTGTGCTTACAGGTTGACTTACTCCTATTTGCGGCTAGATATAGCAGTCGAGCACATGGCCTTACGGGATGGTATAAAGTAATCGACTTTAAGATTCACGAGCCCCTTTGATTGATCAGGCTTACGACTCATATCGGAGCTGGTCGTAGTTGACAGCGGGCGGGAAGTGCTAGCAGTAGGTGACTTCTTGTCGTCTTGCGGGCAAGGGGTAGCTGGATACAGATGATTGAGTCGTTCGTCTTTGGCTTGGGTGGTAGCGACGGTACAATGTGATACGACAAAGAACTCGCCGTTCCAGTCCCCTGAGGTCCTGCTCCAGAAGTTACTGTTAGAGATGCCCAACCGGTTCTCAGTCTGATTAAGTAACCCTCTTACAACTGGATGGCAGGTTGGATGCGTACGCAGTGGTGCTGATGGGAAAGAAGCTGGATTGGTTACAGTAGACGCGGCGTAGTAAGGCGGCACAATCTTGTTCCGCTCGTTGACTAGCTATGAGCGGTACGAAACCAGCCGGTTGCCTGGCAGCAAGACGCGCAACTCTTTGGTCCTTCCTCCTTGCGCTGTGTCTCACTTTAAAAGACATAGAGTGGATTTAGCTACTGAGGACCTCGAATCAAGCACCAAGGACACAGATAGCCCTAGATTAGTGTTGCCTGGTAACAGTTTTGCCAATGCGAGCTCCGGTGTTTCAGAAGATCCCCCACAGTTGCGGGCTGATCAGAAGCGTTGGAGCCATATGGGTTGCCAAGACTATTACTGGGTGTGCAATCCCAACCAAGGCCAGGCCATAGCACCTAAGCAAATACCCCCGCCACCACCCAGGTGCTCCGGTAGGGATACAACTCAGACATACTGTCTCTCCCTGATTGAGAATTGTTGCTGGTGGTCGGGGATTCTCTATTCTACTCTTCCAGTACCTGTATACTTGGTAGGAATAAAATAGATGGCTGTCAAATGGGTGTGTATTCAACTTGGAGCCGCCTGAGGGGAGTCTCCAGTTGTAGCTAATTTGTAGTAACAATAACTTCCTGTTTCCGGTCGGCGGTACTCGACTCGAGGTCCTGCCAGCAGTTGGTTACACAGTACTCTATGAATGAGACTCGGAATGAGACTTGAAGTTAAGAGAAATAAAGCAGTGTTTATCAAGAGCTTATTAAACACGGTGACACGTGCTCTCCTGCCAAGAAGACAGGTGGTTGAAAAATATCCTATAGTAGCCAGGTGTAGGTGACCTGGTCCTAGGCTAGTTGGGTAAATGAAATACAAACTGTCAAAAATTACTTAATACAAACGTAACTCTAAATGGGGTATCTGTAGGAGACAAAGAAGTTACGTGTGATACGTGTGGTAGCTACAAAAAGCTTCTGGTAGCTATTGGCGATTGGTGTCGCTGGCACATTCAATAGCGGTGCTGCCGAGCTCTTACGATGAAATCAAGGACGGCAGCCTCTGGTGGCTGCTGAAGACTGTTAAGTTGTTGGCGACAGCCTCTGGAAGGGCTGTTGGAAGATCTAGCAGCAGTAGTAGGCTCCAGCACCTAGGTGCTCAGAGAAGACTGCAGGAACAACTGGCGAGGTCCGCAGTGCACTGACTTATATAGCAGGGCAGCACGTGGCGGCTGTGGGGGAGAGTGTGTGATGTCCCTCAGGTGCGAGGCCGGAGTGGGGGTAGCACCCTCTGGTCATCTCTTGGCCTTCGCGTATTTTCGGTGGCACTCATGCATGACCCAAGGCGACTGATGGCTTGTAGTTGTAGGCTCTCAGCACAAAGGGGGAAAAAGGGGGTGGGGGAACACACCGCTGTTTTTCACAACCCCTCGTATCCACGTGTCCGGCCGCCCTCCAGGATTGTGGCAGACCATTACTTTTGTGTATGAGATGGTGCGGGATTTGAATCTCACGGGTGTAGAAGTAGTACACTAGGGTTGCAGTGAGATGAGTAGTAATCATTTGCAGACAAATGGTATAAGTGGCATGCTTCACTGCAATAAATATTTATATTCCCTTAAAAATTGCCGGGCTTCATCATCGTGCCAGTGCAGAGGCAAACACGCCGCCTACATTTCGTATAAATTCAACACCTTGACATGAATCGCATCTATCATCATGTTTCCCCAATGCCAGGCCGCTGTTAGGAAGTGAACTGGCCCTGCAACGACGGCGGGCAGGCGGCCGCCCGCCCACCATCTTGTAGCGACCGACTGACAGCTGCCCAGCCTGAGGATCTACGGCCGAGCTTCAGCAGCAAAACGGCACGCCTGTGCCCGGCCGCACTGCAGAGGATCTAGGTGCTTGCCCTGCTACGTACACGGCCAGACTACGTATTGCGCAACGCCACCTAAACTTTTTGACTGCTACGTACCTCATAGCAATGTATGACCCACGAGACCTGCATAATAGATCTTTAATAATAACTATATTTTAATAATACGTTGTCCAATCTTTTCACATACTTTCAATGGCCATGTCATACTGTGTTTAGGCCTTCTTTTTTTACGACACAGGGTGGTCCAATATGCCTTTCTTGGGTATCAAATTAATCAGATGTCCAACTATTAAAATATACATACATATTTATATTTAATTTAAAAAGTGGTTTTTTATGCGCTAGAGACGATTGAACATGAACTTCATGCCAAAAATGGCAAGTTTGGAGGTCTAGGAGTTAGGGGTGGGTCAAAATCTGCCCAAAATTTTCCAAATTTTTTATTTTGACAACCCCCCCCCCCCCCCCCCCATTTCAACTCTATTCTCGGGAACCATGAGGGGTCTCAATAGAGGAGTTCTACTGTAAAAACAAGTTGAGGTGAAATGTTTTACATGTATTATTTACGGTAACACAAATACAGTTCTTAATACTTTTTTTAAAATCCCATTTTTATTGTATATATTTAACAATTACGACTTGTATTCACCTTTTGTTTGCCCGATCGAGACAACATGTTTTAGCAACACACCCTCGCGCATACAGCACGTTTACCATCTTACCTCACACTGTCTTTCTAATGTTTACATTCCCATAGTTCATAGAGACATGATTCATTGCAAAACACATACAAAAGTTAGGCCTAACCTAACTGATAGTCAAAATGCATAATGTTGGTTATAGAACATACCACTCACCAGAAAACCACAAAATGATAGATTTTCCAAGTTACCACAAAGTAACCATAGTAAAAAAGACACACATTTGAATGTACACCACTCTACAACTAAGTTATGATACACTATACTTCATATTGTATCACCACCCACTCTAAACCATCTCAACTGTTAGTTTACCAGCAGAGGGCAAATCTTGGTCACTGGTCTCACAAGTTCACCATTAGGGGTTTTTAGGGTCACAACTCTTACTACACCATCATCACCAGGATGCAAGTTTCCATTTTAAAGGTGGTAAGTTCGAATCCTTCAATAGCACTAAAGCATCCATTTCCAAATTGGGTTATGCTACATTCCACTAAGTCTCTGAATTAATGTGTGGAGATATTCGCAGCTCCAGCATCTCCAAATAGATTGCTTTAGTTTTGTTATTTACTGCCACCGATCCAGACGATTCTCAGCTAGATGTGACAAATCTTGCTCCGGTAGGCCAACGAGAGGAGCGTGCCAATAAAAAAATGCCCTTAGGTGAGATCATCAAAATCTGAAGGATCATTAGAGAGAGGGCACAATGGTCTTAAATTTAGAATGGCAGATATCTCAGCGAAAAGTGTGGCTAGTGTATATTTGTATCTATACAGTGTGTGTATAGGCACCTGTGTGTGCATGTGTGAATGTGAATGCTAATATATTCAAAAAAATTATACTAACCTTATTTTCTATTTTTAATAAAACACACACAAAATTCTAATGAAATTCCCTAAATATTTTGTTACAAACATAGGTCTTGGTCACAAGATACATTAAAAAAAATCATTCAACATGCTTCTATAAATTTTCTATGGGACACAGAAATGTTATACTTGTATTTAACAATGAGGTTGAATTTTTTGAGAATGTTACATGTAATACAAACCTGAGCATGTACAATGTGCTAGCAGATAAAAAGTGTTTCTTGCAGAATTGTTCCTCTTCTTCTTTGGTATCTAACTTTTCCCAAAGTCTCATTGCTTCAGCAACTGCCAAATGATCACTAACATGACCATTTAACAATTTGAGTTTTGCAGCAAGTATATTTCTGTCATCACCCTTTAACAAAATAATACAACATTGTATGTAATACAAGTTAACTAATGCCACCATAAAGCAACGTGTTCAACACTTGAATAAACCACAATAATATTGCTGGGGGTGTGCAGATATTTCAAGATTCCAATAGTTTCAAATAGTAATTTACAAATTATAGTTGCAAATAGTAATTTGTGAATTATTTGCATTCAAACATTGAATATCATTTGTGAAAATTGCAAATAGTAATTTACAATCCCATCTCAAGTGGTTGTTGGCTTGACATTATATGCTTAATCATTTGAAGTTGTTCCATAAAACTTTTACCATACTTAACAGAGCTGGACAATTACTAATCAGGATAACTGGTCGTTATTTTGAATTTTTGCAATTTCATATGGCCGAAAATCAATGATTATTAAATCAGAGTAAGGTTGTTCACATTTTTGTGTTACTGGATAATTCATTCACAAATTTGATAAAAAACAGAATTATTAAAATATCGCACTACATACACATTTATTTTCACTGTAGCATTCACAGAAGCAGGATATATTTAATTTTTTTTATTGTTAGCTGCCAAAGAAATAGGCATGTTATTGCAGTTGTGCACTACCACAGCAAAAACATCTTCGTATCACTTTTATCCACATACCACATGACCCCGAGTGACAAACATGTAGATTTTTGGTAATTCCTGGGAAATTATAGCTTTTTACTTCTGCGAACACATTCTAAAGTATACAATTTTGATACATTGTTGAGGGCATGATAAAGCAATGCAGGGGACACAAACAATACAAGTATAATATTGCATCATAGCTGTGGTGAAACATGAGTGGTGTCGCACTACCTCCAAAAGTCAGCAAGAGCTTACGGAAGCTTAACCTACGCTAAGCCAGATGAAGGCAACCTGGTCCTAAGCTAACAATGGTATGGTAGACGAGTGTTACGTAACTAACTTGAACTGGTACTACTACTACTAGTGTTTGCCCAGAAGGTGCTGCAGTGTCTAGGTGTGTAGACGACATTGGCGATGGTAAGGCTCTTTGGCACAGAGTGCGGTGAGACTGAGCTTGGTAGATGGATATCTCCGGTAACAAGTTGCGGTGAAGGAACAGACAGGTTGAGCTACGAAGCAGGCTGGTCAAGATCTTCGGCAAAGTTTGCAGTGGAGAAAATGAAGACTGGTTATGAGCATGTGACGGACACGCTATTTATACTCTGGCTGGTGTACCCCTTCAGTCAGCTGGATAGGGGTGGTCGATGGAGAAGGGGTAGTTGTAGCATAACTACCTGAAGGCGTGACATCACTGGCTGGCTTGGAGATCTAGATGCTGCGGAACGTACTGGTAGAGCCTACTGGCAGCGGGCTGTGGTACTAGGTACCTTGGATGCATAGCCTCTGTGGCTCAGTCAGTGAACAGTACAAACTTCAGCCTCCGTCCCTGAGCCATAGCAGACAGTACAATTTCGCGTCTTGTGATGTGTGGTAACAATGAAAACTCCGCACAAAACGAGCGGCAAGGCGAAGTTGTTTAATCATTGTTGAAAAGACGTCGTGCATCATTAACTAATATTTCATTTTTGCAAATATTATGTCTTTCAACAAATAGTGTGTTTTAATTTTCAGTCTTCATGCTTTGATACCAATACAGCATTATTTACTTTTATTGTTAGTACGCAATGAAATGTAAACAAAAGAAACAATTTGGAACATGTCCGCGTGCATCTGCAAGCGAAAGATGAAGTTCGTGAATGATCTCGGGACATGGAACCTTGGGACATTGGGACGCGAGCTGCGACAGAGGGTCTGTGCACCAATCAGCAGTTAGGCGTCCATGGACCATGGTCCGTTAACCAGCTATTGTGGACAAGGCCTTACACAGACATGTATGGTACTACACCAAATTCGGCAATAATTATTTATAACAAAATATCAGGCAGTAAGCACCATATGTGAACTAGAATTTTTGTGTAGGCTGTCTTGGAATACACAACAATATAAAATTGTTTTCACTTTTAAAATGGAAATTTGACTGTGATTTGTGAACTAGTTAGTATGTATTCAGACTTGACAGTTTGTTTAACTTACTGTAGGCTACACGTCTGTTTTCTTACACATCCAAGAACTCTAGAATGGGTATCACTAAGAAAACTGCAATGACTCAATGAACAAACCACTTCTCCATGCTGAAAACTCTCACAATAAAAAGCCATTGGTAATGGTAAACCATAAGCAGAACACAACTTCTAGAACACAAGCCATTAATGCACTCCATGGAAAAATGAGGGGGGGGGGGGGGGGGGGGGGGAGAATCTGTTGAAACTTTTCCGCTTCCACTGTCGAGATATGAAATATACCTGACTGCTGACTCATTCATGAAGAATTACTTGAAACTTTACCTACCCCTTCCAATGTGTATATTTAAGAAATGTATCCGACTCTTTCATTAGTATTCCAAGGTTCCGGGAATCCAAGCACACCGAACCACACTACTTTATTAGGGAATGTAGATATCAAACTTAGGGTGGGGACAAATGCCTATATTGTCCTTTGCACTATTATAGAGGAGGGACAGTGTCTCCCTATCTCCCTCTTCAACACCGCCACTGATTTGACACAAGGTAAAAAGGGTAATATGCAAGTTTTACAGAGATGTAACACTTTCATATTATATTAACACAAATTTTAACTTACGGTAGATACTATGAAGGGATCCTTAAATGAAAGGCTTGCTGCAATGGTGAAAACAGGATCAATGCAGCTGAAAATGGCAGCCATCAAGATCATCTTCCCAATGTGTGGGTCCAATGGCAAATTGGCAAGATGGTATCCCATTGGAGTCAAGTTCTCGTGCTCATCCAAGGCATTCATGTTTCGCAGCAGCTACAAAATGAAGATATAACTTTTCTCCCATGCATAACTTTTCTTAACTTTCACTTAAGACATTTGTGATGTAAGTACATACCTGTAAATCTGTAAACTCTGAAAGAATTGAACATAAAACTGTTATTGTGGCAATATAGGTAACTGCATAAATTTATCTGTTACCAGAAATTATGTCTTACTACATATTACAATGAGAAATAAACCAACATATAATGCATGCATTTTAGGCCGTTCGTCCAATGTGGAAATCAAAACTAAATACTATAATTGGTTGCAGGCGACCACTCTCATACAATTAGTTGTACCTTCTCATTCACCAAGGAAATCTATTTTGGTTTAGTGGCAAATATGTCTTCATCAGAAGAGGATGTGGTTAGCTGGGATTTGTACCAAATAAGTCAAAACAAGGAACTCAAATGATTTTAGGTACATCTGGATTTTGAAAAAACAGAAGGAAAAGAGGTGCTACAAAATCACAAGTAAATGTGAGGACCCTGTAAAGTTCAAACAAATGTAACAAGATGAACAGGGAAAGTTTTTGTGTACTTGACGGCTTTGTAGGCTCGATAATTTTTAAAAGGATATCAACTACAGAGTTGCAGTTACCAGAAAGGCAGCTGATAACATTAGGTTGTCATTGATCATCATATTAGCTGTATTGAATAGCTGTATAGAGCATTCATGGTGCAGCAGAGATAACATTAATATTGAAATAATAACCGGAGAACTTTTTAAACCTTTACATTTTAATGATTATTTAATTAAATATTTCCCAAAAATATACAAACAAACCAGGCATTGCTTATGTAATTATGAACTGTATGGCATGGCTACAAAGAACATGGAAGTAAATATAGTTACGGATCTCATAACTTAAAGCTGCTTACTTTTATATTTCAACGATTTTTACGATGGCTGAAGCTGTAATTTATGTACAAACTAATGTCCATTTCATATAAGTGGAGTAAAATATGACAGACAATGTGACCAACCTATACACTATGTAAACAGTAAATGCTCTTGTTTGTAAAGTATTGTATCAGTTGATGAATTGCTGTGGGATGCATGTTGTTAAGTTGGCAATTTTGATGTTGGCTTTGGAAGAAAATAGTACTCGGAACTAAAAGTAGCAATTTAAAATTTTAATTATACTTACAACATTTAAGGTTAAAATTATGTTTTTAAAGTGATGTGTGACACACTGCGCAGCTTTTATGCATACTTGACTTCGCCCCCACTGGGAAAGTCATTAAACCAACAACACTGAAAAGGCTCGACACGTGGCTATAGGATATTCCTGCGCAAGGTTGGATGATATTACAGATATGTCAGTCCAGCTTGTACTGTTCCCCCAACTCTCCAAGGCAGATGTCACACCAATCCCCCTTTCCTCACGAAGTGAAATTGTACTGCCGGACTGAGACAACAAGCATGCCAACCAAGGTCACTTAATTCTACTACGTGCCGGGGGAGGGCAGCACACATTCTAAACACACCCTGCAGACAAGATAAGGGTTGAAGCCTGCCACATCAGCAACTCCACCGTGCAGCACACAATGCCAGCAGATGACAGCCGTCAAACTCAAGGGGAAGAACTTATCTCCTGCCTCACCCCTTGCCTACTAAGGATCCAGAAGAAATCAGTATAAAAGGGCCTGCACTGCTGAAAATCATCAGTTTGTTTCCTCCACCACTCTCTTCAGGGCCGGAGGAAGCTACCGGTGGTTCGCGTTTTCTTGTATGCCCGCAGATTTAACAATGGCAGACAGTAAACTCGCATTTTAATGAGACCAAATTAACTTCCAACTCCACAACAATTAATCTAGGGATGGAGTGGAAGTTGTTAAATCTCAATTGTTGAAAAATATGTTGTGCGTCAAAGAATTTCTATATAAAAAAATTACATATTAATTTTATTTTTGTCTTTGCTTGAACTCGCATGGTTTGTTGCATTAATGCATTTAAATTTTGCAAACTGTATACTGCATTGAAAATGGTTAAAAATTACTTTTAATTATGTTACAATTCACCAATAACATTGTTTTAAGCACAATATTAACATAAATTCACCTTAAATATAAGCAAAAAGCTTTATAACACATTGTAAGCACATCAGTGAATCTGCATTACAGAATTGGTACATCAGAATAATTTTGTGAATTGGCACAATTCACCTTACTGTTGATCAAAACTGATGAACTACTCGTTGAGGTCCGTGAAATGGTTATATTTTTCATTACATTTTTTTTAAAGAAAATTAATTTTAGTTTTATTTCATTGTTATACTCTTTATTGTTTAAATGTTTGGCTAATGTGTAATGGTTATAAATACTATATAATGGCAACATGTACTATTATGATAACATAACAGACAAAAAATTGTATTGGCTATGCATCCACACGTAATTTCACAGAATAAAAATTACAAGTCTTCATCTTGAACATTTTCCATAACTTCCTTCAGCATTTTTTCATCAATTAATGGGGACATATTTTCTTCATAAAAGTGTCAACATATGGAAAATCTCCACATCCAGAGATATTACCAACTATCTGATTTTGTAAGCTGGGATGGTCAAGCTTTTCCAGCGGAATGCCAGCTGAAACAAATGCTTCAGTTGTGCCAATTACAAATAATTCTTTATCAGTTTTCCTGTGCTCCTTGAAGAAAGATCTGCCTCTTGTATACAGTAACAATTTTTAGTTTCTTGTGACTATCACTTTCAACATTTTTCTTTAATATATCCATTCATTCATGCTCTAACCAGCAGTTTCAAAACTTGCACACAAGTATGTTGTCTGTGACATGAAATTCATCATTTTTAAATTGTGTGGCCCTGACGAGAGGACTAACTATGAGTTTTGGCAAGATGCACAAAGATTACACTCTTTTTTTTAAATTTTTTTATAAAAAAAAACCCAACTTCTGCGCAATTTTCATAGCCTATTAAACTCATTCTGCGGAATGATTACAGGTGCTATCAGTGTTGCCAACAGTTAATCAAAAATCAAGCTAGACCACACCAAAATAATCTATTTTCCATGGAAAAAAAAAAGGTGTTTTTTTATGAAACTATTCAAAATCAAGCTATCACAGTAAATTCAATTATAACTTCACTACTCAGATACATGTTTATAATACTAATAAATAAACATTAATAAAAATCCCTGATTTAAAATGTAGTTTCCTTTAATGTCAAAGTTTATTTCTGCATTTTCAGAAGAAAGGGAAACAACCCATCAATGATAAAACAAATTTCATTCATTAGGTTCAATTGAAAAACTTTATATTTTCACTCAAAAAATGAATTTTAATTTTATGTCGCAATGCTGTAACATTTCAACAATTTTGTCGTAAACCGGGGTTGAGTTAGGTTTTATTTTGCAATATTGCGATTCCGAAAATTTCATTGCCCTAACTACCAGCAATATCAGTGCCATCAGTAGTAATGGATTACAGACAACATACATTGCGACAAGCTGGCTTTCTTTCCACCCATTTTAACAAAATCGCAAGTCTGTATAAACTGCACGAGTCCTCAACAATCGTTCACGAAACCAAGCCAAAATAGTTACAAAAACCCCCCAAAAATAAACTACGCATAATAATAAGTCATCCAAAACAGTAATCAAAAACGAAGAGAAACCAAAGATATTTTAATACAAGCAAATTGATAAGTTAAGTGAGTGAGAGCACAACGGCATACGGATACATGAATTTTTGGTATGTTTTTGGTGTTTTGAAATTTACATAAAACATTTTTTCTAATTATAAAATCACGTAATATTTCTACAGCATTAGACATGCAGATTGTTAACAAATGCAAAAGTAAAATATAAATGACAGATTAAATAAACGTCACATGTATAGCCGATTTCAAGAGTTTAACCACAGAATGATTCCTTTCTCATGACAATTGAAAGTTTCAGAATTTGCACACAGTACTATATTTTTGTCTAAACAATAAAAACTGCCCTTTTTGTTCTGGACTTGCCTGCTGCACAAATTTTTGGTTCAGCATTGTAAAACACATGCAATGCAGTCTGTAATGAAAATTAATGGTGCATATACACTTCAAAATTGCTGATATTATTGTCAAACACGTTCACTGCAGTCTGCAAATGAAAATTAATGGTACATACACACTTTCACTATTGCAGATATTCATTTGTGACATATAAGACCATATTTATCTTAGTGAGATATTCACTCATATTCTGTTCCCATAGAGCTAATAAGAATACCTATTTCCTGAAAAACACAGGAACACATTTTAGTAACATGTGAATTGCAGGGCACCATGGTTTATGATTGTTGACTATGGAAATAGAAAGGTTATGTAAACACAAACATTTGATAGTATTCTGTATTTCGAACAAGATGTATTACAATTACAGCTACACGACTAGTCATTACTGTATAAAGTACTTAATTTAAACATAAGGAACATAATTATGTACATAAACTGTTTTTTTTATTTGTAATAAAATAATTCTAAATTTTCTGTAAATATGCTATGGACCAGACCCTCATGAACATTGAGTACACTGATAATGTCATTACTTCTTGGATGTTTTATTATAATTTACACCACCCCTTTCAGATTGTACTGTATATGGTTTTCAGTTTCAGGATGATAACTATATTCTACTACAATACAGTAGAGCTATATTAAAATTTAAAGAGATAGGAATTTTTCAGGTTATGTAGCAGTTACATACCACGCAGAGTAAATTTTTCACCTACTTTTAAAAAAGATTCCTAAGATTTTATTGCTACGGTTTTTAAAGACGATGTAACGTCAACAGATAATAATTTATATGCTCCCTCAACTATTATCAAATTTCACGGCATATGGAAGCAGTTTAAAGGTCACGCAATAGGTGCAGTGATTTATTTGCAATTGAAAACAACATAATGTTCATGCCGCTTGTAAACACAAACATCCTCGCATGTATCATAGATGTGTACACAAGAAAATGATCTCGCTGCAGTACAAGAGGAAGACCTTGCTGTTATCTTGAGGGAAAAAATTTCATTTTTATGAAGTTAGTACAGAACTGTGTTGTAGAGTGTTCGTTACCGTGAATATTTTAATTATTTTGCTGTAGGTAATGAAATATTCATTAACGTAAAGTTCATTAAAGTGATGGTTTACTGCAGTTTAGCACATATTTACGAAAGCCAACAAAACTGTATGGTTTTCGCGAAACAGTGGCAATTTCGTGACATTGTGGCCTAATGTAATAAATTCACCTTTTGGTGTTGAATTCGTGACTTGGCACGAAAAATTCATGTCTCTCCACATAGCAGGACAAACAGGCAACAGTAGTCTTGTCACGAATGTAACATTTGACCACCTGATGGGTAGAGGGTGGGCAGAGTAAACGGGTATTGGCTAGTCTGAAATGGGAAGTGGTTTCTATTTTTAGATATACGCTATGTCCAGTATAGTGTTCACAAAAAGAAACACAATGGGTAGCTACCAAAATGAAAATGCAAAATTTATTTTCCAACTGATTTTCCTCAAATTTTGGACTTTCTTTAATCAACATTTTCAAGGTTCCTAAAAAGAAGTCATTATAAAAAGATAGCTGCTATAGATGGTGTTGATATAGAGAGGTTCTGCTGTACGGAACAGTGAACTAGTGACTAACTGAAATCACAATAAAAACAATTTGTTACTTAAACAACTTGTCCCCACTGTACCAAATTTGTTCGCAAATTTGGAAAATTGTAGCAAACAACAGTTATCTATAACAAACAGCAAACACACTGTGAATTTCAAAAGTACATTGGCCCAGTTACTTAAAGAGAGTACTTCTAATAAAATAAAAAAAAAAAAAAAAAAAAAAAAAAAAAAAAAAAAAAAAAAACCACTCGTCATGGAGCAAACAAAAACTATGACTACATGTCAAGCTTCTTATACTGGCATCACCCCAGGAAGAAACAGATTCAAGTCACCTGCATAATTTTTGAGGTCACTTCTGATTACAACTTACCCTAACTGACAGTGCAATGATCTCAGGGTTTGGTGGATTTAGGACTTTCTCTAGAAAAGATTCAACGTTGCCAAGTTGAAGAATCTTCATTTGAAGAATTAGTTCATCCAAGCGTATACGCAACATTTCAGGAACTGGGAAATCTTCCAAGATTCTTTCCCGACCTTGTGAATACAGATGGTAACAGATGCCCGGCTGGACTCTGACAACAAATTACACAAAATCAAAGTCAAGTCTGGCAGATATCTAATCAAAACTCTCATTTCATTCAATCTACATTATGTACACTCTTCATCTCATTCACTGAAGGAGAGGGTGTAATTCATAGTCCAAAAAGTGTAAAAAAATTTGGGAAACTTTATTTCTAGTAAGCTCTTGGCGTTTGACATGAAAATAGATTTGTGAAATGAAAAAACACAACATGACACACTGTGAGGTGAGTACATGTTGGAAAACAATTTTGTACTGCTGTAAAACACAAACTTTTCTGACACCATGCAAGTCCCTCTTCATTGAGATCAAGAATACAATTGCCTCAGTCTAAGGGAGTGGTTCCCCCACACCAAATTTAAACACAAATTGGGATCACAAAAAATATTCATGAGGGTTAATACAAAATAGTTTTCTGCTAGTTATAAATTTTCTAGTCAATTATGACAGATTTCAGTTTCATAATTTTATTTGTGTGTGATTTCAACATTGCTTTCTAGATATTTCAATAATACACGTACAGTGGACTCTCAATGTATCACAAAAGCATGTACCGATAAACCATATCCACAGATAATTTTCAGTGGTCCCAGCAAAATTCGAAAGTAAATAATGATAACATTAGGGCCTACCCTCTTTCATTGTTTATACGATATTGCATCAATCAAAATATCTTTCAGTCCCATTACTTACGATTTCCCGCAACAATAGTTTTTAAGCTGGCTGTTTATTCAAATGTCCAATAACTGGATGTGAAATACTTCAAATGTGCTGCTGTTTATCATCACTTTGATGCATCGCTCTTCAGTTCAGATGATGGTGGCAGCAGCACAGGGAGTCTAGCATCCACTTCCCTCTTACACACCTGACGAGAGGGGAAGCAGTTCCCTAGCAACCAACATGGCGTACTTCCATCCTCTCTCTCTATCATGCACCTTTCTTCCTCCCCTTATATACCACCGAGAGACGAAGTTGTTATATAGCAAAGAAAAAGCTGTGTCTCTCTCTGCTGTGTACGCTTGCTTACTCTCCTTAAATGCCTGGCAAGAGGGCAATAGGTAGAGTACATGAAGCATTAAATAAAACTAATAATGTGATCTCAGTTTATCGCTGCACAGTTATCCTGTCACACGCATCGCACTACAAAGCAGCCAAGTTCTCTGCCAGGTCTGATTTCTAAATGGTTTCGCCTGAAAATGTTAAACAATACATTCTAGTGAGGAATAATTTTTGTAAAGATGTTTTCTTTTGTGATTCAAGATCTTTTTTCCCCGTAAAGGTGGTGTTTAACCGTATATGGCGTAAAATCAACATAATTTTTAAATAAAATATTAATATAACTACATGCACAGCATTTCTGCAAATAAAATGATATGCCCAGAAGTGTATACTTGACCTCACCTTGTCACCAAATTTTATTTTTAAATTGAGTACCTCATATTACTAAGTGTAAAGCTCATTTCCAGTAACTTCTTGCAAAGAGATAGGAGAATATATATTAATTTATTTCAGTAGACACACATCTTTTGAATAAACGTATATCCTGTAAGGGCCTATTCGACGCCTTGTTATAATAATGCGTAAGCACCAAGCCTGAGCATAGTGTAACTAAAGACAGGAGTAAACGTGCGGGAAAAATAGAGGACAAGGTTTTGAATGATTAATTATTGAAGAAGGCAAAGAAATAAATCTTAATTGCCTTATTTATTCATCTGTCTCAAAATCACTAATTTTGTAAGTGAAATATCATTCATTACTTGAACTACAGATTTGGCAAGCAAGTACCGCATTACTAATGTTGCTGTAAATAGAAGACATGCAGCCTGGAGTGCGTAAGTTTTGGCTGTCCTCGATATTCAGCAGAGCTTGTTTTTTTCCCCTAACATGATTGACTGGAAGGGAGCTAGTCGCCTAGCAACAAGCATGGCATCCTTGCGCAAGGCTAGAGAATACAATGGCTGTCTCTTGGCAGGAGAGAAACCAGCCCTCCCGACCCGACTGGTGTGAGATCACCATGGTACAGCCTACTATGCCCGCACTCACAGCCGGCATTAGCAAGCCATTTCTACTACAGCACATCGGTGCTGGTTAGTTTCGTTACTTGACACTATTATACTGGAGATTATACACATTCATTTTCCATGGATTAGGCATTTCTTCAGCCTGTTCCAGCATCCATTTCGCTTGGGGTCTTCCTACATCTCGTTTTCCTCTCAATCCATATCCAATTACTAAACCTTACTAAACCTGGTAGTTTGCTTTCTAGCATTCTTTTGAAATATTTACACCACTTGTTTTTCTTCAGCTTGTAAAGCAACAGTTCTATTTCCAGTTCTTTTTGTAAATCAGTACAGTCGACTCCCTCTCTATTGTTATTCAGAGGACTGCCAAAAAATTTCCATATATGCGGGATTTCATTAGACGAGGTTTTGGACATGTAAATCAATAAAATACAACTTCTAACTTTATAAAACTTTATGTTGAGTATAGTAAGAGCTGTACATTATCTGTGAATAAATTTTAGCTAATAAACACAATAAAAATGGGAATTTTAGAAAAAATATTACTGTAAATAATATATTAAACATTTCAACTAAACTTGTTTAAATTGACGCATGACGCCCTGCGGTTAGTGAGAGACAAGTGAAGGAACGTCACTACGTCTAAAGGTGGTTTCGTTGGGCACTAAGTCAGATGTACCCGGCGGGGTGGCGTAAAGGATCCTAGTCCTTTCTTGGTACCAGTGCATGTCCGGTATAAAGCATGGGCCTGGTAGCTTTGCAGCAGAGCACGAGATCAGGTTCTGTGAGAGTTATTTTGCATTTCAGCAGGTTTGAACCAGCCACTAGACATCAGAGATCCCACCACTGTGATGGCTGGAATCTCTTCGCGCCGGTAGTTAACAACCACCAGAAGTCCGCAACCTCTTTGGCAGCCGCCAGCACCACAGATCGAGCAGCTCCCGGACAATGCTGCTATCCATTGGGTCCTGCCGACGTCGCTCTCGCCAACCTCTCCTTCCTTGGTTTAACACCTTGAGGTAACCGGTCACCACGACGACGTCCCCTCTGGACAACAATTCCCTTGGCTCACCTTCGAGCAAAGTAACTTTCAATTACCGTTCTGGTAATTACCTATCTAGTTCAGGTCCCTTCAGAACACTCTCCCAGTAATCAATTACGCTTACTTAATTTGATTAGCTATTACTAAATTAGTCTCTTAAATTCGCCCATGTAATAATAAGCTTTTGCAACATGGTGCCTTTGCCTGGTTATTCAACTAGTGTAACTTCTGTTAATTTTTTATTTTTTCTTTATTATTAGGAGAGTGCGAAACCACTTGCTCAAATACGTAATTAATAAAAACGTATTTCTTTTATAACTTAACTTTGCTTGGAGTATTCATTTTTAGTTTTGAACCTCACAATTAGACCTTTGAGTAACTTAAGCTTTTTAGTTCTGAAGAAAAGCCGGTTAATCACGGAAAAACCACTAAGGTACTTCCAAACAGCTTAAAAGGTAAACAAAGTTCTGCCAGCTGGTAGATCTTCGGGAGTGCCCGAAACACCCTAGGAACACCTCTGCACGTGGAATTGTACAACTAAGCATTTCCCACTTCGCCACCGCTTGCAAAGGCCGGACGAGAGAGTGAAGTGTCTTAGTACACACAACCCAATGTGGATACTACACCTGAGCACTTCCATAATAAAACAACGTGAAACTATGCTAAGCTCTAATCCACTACTTGCCAATTCCGGACACGGAACACAGAGTGGATATAACGTTGTAAAGTTGGTGTGTTCAGAAGTACATGTTAGGGCTCATGTTACCCCGGCTTAGTTTCAGAGTATTTGGTACTTGAATTCATTCCTCATGCTGTACTAACAACAAGGTTAAAGTTAAGAACAGCTTAAACGAGAGTTGATGGACATCACAGAGAAAATTATTAAATGACCTCCATTGGAATCTAATATTACTACCCCTTTTTTTCCCACAATTAAGCTAGCAAGCATAAAGCATCATCAACAAGAGCCACACCAACAGCTGCAGCACCTCTTAAACACAGCCATGGCCGGCAGCTGTTCGGCTGCCAGACGTCCTAGCAAGCCAGCCAGTGAGGTGAGCACACCGCGTCCCTCCATCGAAATGGGAGCATCTCGGCAAACTGTAGTGTGTTACTCCTGAATTCGTGCCCACTAGACCCACCTTATACACTGGTCTGGCACCTAAACATACATAAGGCCTCTACCTTATCCTTATGCCCCTTGCCATTCTGGCATCGAGTTAGTTGAAGTCAATTAGCATAATTAAATCTAACTCGTCCTATAAGAAAACTTACAGTGTTAAATTTGTCATGGTATTAATGTTCCCAGTTATCGGTCCAATGAGGACGCAAATAAGCCCTTAGTATAAATTCCAGTCCCAACATGGAGAAACTCCTAGCTTGAATTTAATTTCAATTCAAGTGTGTTGAGTAATGTCCCATTCAAGGGCCTCCACTCTCTCTTATGTCCAGGGTTTGCATACCACCCGACGGTAGTCAGTGCCAGCTATAGGATTACGGTCACATCCTCTATCTCCTCACCATCTATGATATAACTGAGACATAAGAAATTAAGCTGAGCATTAAAAATTCTGTTGTGTGTGTTCCTATCAGGGATGGGTCAAGTTGAGTCTCTAATACCACTGATTCTACTAAGATACAATTAATTAAAATTTGCTGCAACTATGATAAATTCAATTTCGTGCACACACTAACATAAAGTAAACCATCAACCAATGCTCCTTATGAGGTTATGGGAACGAATGTTAAAACAAAAGTGTGCATGAATGACCAGTGATACTTTGAGGGTTATGGGAACTAAGTGCATAAAATAAATGTTAAAAGTGAACAAAAAAAAGTAAGTCGCATGTTATTTTCTGATTTATAATACCTGTAAAGGGAAAAAATTAGAGATGGGCCATTCAATACTTTGATACCCCTCGATACTGGGCAGTATCGAAAGTATTGAGTATCGCGACGTGCATATAGATTATTTTTATTGACACGTGTATATGGCTTGGCTGCTTGGTCTGCCATTCTCCCTATTGTCACGAAGCGGCACTTTTATTTGGTTTTTGGCAGTTTACAAGTTTCGGAAAGCTTGTGAAGTGTTGTATTTATTTAATGATTCAGCTAATTATTGTGTATCGATGGCAGAGAAATGTGTAGTAAGGATTTCAATAGAACAACATACATTCCGGAGTTGCAAATAGGAATTACGAACAGTAAGTCCGTGTGTATTGTAAATAACGTTTTTTGAAACAGTTACTACAATGTTTTAAATGTACGTATAAAAAAAAAACACATCACCACCAACACCACCACCACCACAACTCGTTTTGCAGTACAAAAATAACACGTGTATTGAAAACGAACTTAACCAAAAATATTTACATCCCGAATGTGTAATATTCGAATTATCGTACAAACTACATATTTATCGCGTTTTCTTTCGGTGAGGTTAAAACGTGACAGGTTATATAATAGCATTTGTTTGATCATAGCACTTGTTTACACTCATCGTTTTATTCATAGACAGAGCAGCTGTGGCACAAGGAAATATTGTGGTCATGCTACGTTTCTAGAAATGTTAAAATTTATGTTCGATATTCTGAATGCAAGTACAATTTTTTTTTTCTATGTGCCATTTGTGTTTACAACCGGTATTTCGTATTTATTGTACGTGTTTTGTGTGTACACAATCTGTGAAAACGACCAATGCAAAACAACAAACAGAATAATAAATCTATCTTGGTACAGGTAGCGGAAGAATTGCTATTGTTTTTTATCTGGCGATAAACAATTCCCACATTTCCTCTATGTGACTTACTCCAGAAAAAAATGTAATGCTTGTTTTTCTAAATAAAAATTACTAAGCTTTCTTAGTTCAAAAATTGACATGCATGAAGTGCTTTTTTTTAGTATCATATAAATATTTATAATTTTTTAACACCCGACAGGCCTACTGCTAAGTTATATACATTTCAAATTTGTTTATATCATCTGTAGTATTATCTTGCATGATTTTTCTTTGGTTTTAAACTTCATCATAAATTTGGTCAAGAACAATGAAAATGTAGTTTACAAAAATTTGATTGCATCATTGAATTATTTTTACTCAAGAGTATCGAGTATCAAAACTACCAAAAGTATTGAGGGTATCGAGCTGAAAACTGTATTGAGTATCGGGTATTGAAAGCATGGTATCGTCCCACCCCTAGAAACAATTTACAAGTGGCAAATATCAAACAATAACTTGGTGTGTTTCAAAAAAGATGTCCAATGTGTGGCATAATTATGACAATCTGTGTGATACAAACTATGCTACAAACAACCATTGTAACACAAAATTACGTTCATTTAAAGACATTTTTGTTTCATGAAATCACAATGCAAAAAATATGTATGTACTTATACAATGACAAATTGTAAAAAGAATCAATTCAAATACATTACTACAATCAGGTTTGGAATTGACCCATCACTACTTAATCATAAATCTAATATTCCTTTAAATAATTTTTTTTAAATTGTTACTTAAACAAAATATGGTTTTTTAAATCTATTTTCAGCTACTCTGATTGCACTTACACTTTTAAGCAGAATCGAAAACTGACTTAGAGGAATGATGAATACTTTGCCAGAATTTAGTTACGAAATTGATCCAATAACGGAAGCAACCAATTTCTATTTCCTATTGATAAGTTTTTTTAAGTTTGAGCAAGAAGACCGGGAAAGGTGAAAAAGGAAGGAGGTAATGAGTAAAGTGAATACATACATGTTAGTGAAAATATATCAGTTTTTGTTGTCGCAACAAACTACTTTTACAGAGTAGGAGCACTATTTCACAATTAGGAAAAATTTTCCTTATACTACCAAACTTATATTGGCCATAATATTTTTGTATGATTATCTACAACTGAACTGCAAGAAATGAAAATAATTTGGCAAATATTGTTTACAATAAAGTGAGCACTTTTGAAATCAACCTCTGAGAAATTCATTACCCCTTGCCGCCCACATGCATTTTAATAAGCACACTGACCAGCATGCGCCCAGCGTATACTGAATTTATTTATTTTCCTTTCTACTCTTCTTTTTAATACATTCAAGTGTAAGAATTAGCAAATTTATACAATATTTACTTTTCTAACAATCCCACAGTTCCACTTGACCGATGCATGAATAAAGTGACTAGACTGATGGCAATGTTAAGTTTACATATGGTGGACGAATACACAAAGTGCATACAAGTAGATCTTAAGCAGGGGTTTCAAAAGTGTTCAGTTTATTACGAACTGCGCTTACAAATTACATTTCTGTTTGAAACAACAGTATTACAGCACAATGGCATTGACAACCTCACCTGCCGGCTCGCCCTTTCCGTTGCTGAGAGTTTGCACGAGTAACCCACTCAGCTTCCAATGTGGCCACATTGTTGTCTACATCAAAATTCTTCATTTTCATTTTGCCAGAATCAATTACATAAACAACATCGTTGATGGTAATTGAAGTCTCAGCAATGTTAGTTGCCAGAACAATTTTTCTAAGACCTAAAAAAAAATATGTAAAAATTACAAGCAAATTTTAAAAATATGATAGTTTTATAATTTAAAACCTACTAATTACTAAGTACACCGTATTAATTCCAATAATTCTTGTGGATAACTAACAACAATTTGAAGTTTTTAATGGTACAAATAACCATTATTTTAATGGTAAATTCTGCAAGTCTACCAATTTTTTATACTGTGTTTTAACTATGTAATAGTTTATACAAGCATGGGGAAACTGTGACCCGTGAACTTGACTTGAGTGGCCCACCACTTCTTCCTAAAATAACATTAAAAATTGACTGGTCCACAAACATAACTGAAGTGGCCCACAGTGGGCTTTGAGCAACGGCGAAAAATGGAATTAAACTTCCACAAAAGTGTGCAACAGTTTGTGGATCACACAACTAAATGGTAGCAAGTAAGTGTACCTTTAGCAAAGAATGTCGCATGTCTTTCAGTTTTTGGTATAACTAATCCTTTAGCTTAGATCCATTAATTATATACTGTGTTATTGTGTTTGTAGTTCATTTAGGATATAAGAGTTTTGTAATATTTTTTTATGTGGTGCTGTTAATACTGAATTTCATTTAGAACATTTTCAGAAATTAATAATAATATTTATATATTACTTCGACTACGATTGTCCCAGAACACAAATACCTCAGATCCAGTAATTCACCCGTGGTGTAGCACACCATAAGACCCCCAGATACCCAGCATTCTCTACAAACAAATTTTTAAATATCAATATACATTTTTAAGATGCGAGTTGTGTTAACTTTTGGCCTCGGTTATGCGTGACGTAGAACACGAGCGGTCATGTATACGCTTTCCCCTCATTATTTTTTGTGCCACTCCCAAACCCAGACACCTGCACAGGCTGATGCTAGTATTTTATGGTATGTCACAGAGAGAACGGTAGATAGAGAACAATCTGCACAAACCAGACTTTCTGCTAGCAGTTCAGATGTGCACAATATCTGCATACATAAAGAAAGTTAACTAAGAATGTATCTCCTTTCTTTGTGTCTCAAAACTAGAACAGCATGTAGAGGCACTTTTGTGTTTATCTCTTGTCTGTGATTAGTTGTATTGATATCTGCAAAATTCTTCATGCAATAATACAGTGTAAATTACACACTATTTGCGTACTGTTATGGTTCCAAACACGCATGCTAAGTCATTCAGCTCTCTTATACCTACAAATTTTACAATACCTTTTAGAGGAGAAATAACTTGGACCCCACTAAGCCACTGTAACTCATTCAACTGCAAAAATTAATAGTGTGACCTTCAGTATTAACTTCAAATCTAGATCTGGCCACCACACCAAAAATTTCCCCACCTTTGATTTATACCTACTTCAACCCATGTGCCCTGTTTACGTAAATAAAATAGGCCAGTTTCAACCACTGATTAACTGGTGTTTTGGAAATGTGGTACAACAGTAGATATCAGCAGTTTGATGAGTTATGTCTCAATATTTTTGTTCTATGTTAAAACAATACATCTGAAAATCAGAAGGAAACTGGCCATTGTCTTGCATTAGAATAGCAAGAGGTTCAGTTAAATACATAAAAGTTTCAACTACTTGCAAGATTCTGGACGCATGACATCCTTTTCAAAGTGCTAAAACAATTTCACCTCACAAGTGTGAACCTTCATACTGCTACCAGAGGGGTCCTATTAACAGTATAAGTCTTCCAGAAGTACCTACAGGATATGCCCTTTGTTGTGGGGACTATTACAAACACACAGAAATTTTACTGTTCACCCAACCGTAAAATAACACGCTCATTTCAACCATTATGAATAAGCTGTCGGCCAAGCCGTCACAGTGATGTTTCAAGGCCACCTAGTACAACAGCGCGCCCAGGGATGGCACCACTAGTATAAACGCTGATTTATGCTGCCGCAGCTGAAACTCCGGCCGGCGATGTTACACACCATGAGGATGTCACACCAACCCCCTCGCACTGCCAGACAAGGGATCGCATAAATACCTTTACTTCCCCTTACACAGCAGTCTGTTCCTTCACCACACTCCTGGTGCAGCAGTTCGCTCCACCACCTCGTGTGCTGGTGCTCTCTACTGCCCTCTTAGTCTTCCAGATATACCAGAAGCTCAACAACACCTTCGCCAACATCTTCAGCACCCTTCAGAGATCATCCGGAGCTAACCCCCAAAGAAGTAGTCAACCACACGTAAATATCTTTGTTCCTTCAGGAATGCAAACACTTACCACTGCACTTGTGGCTAATGACAAATCCCTTAAATCCCTTCTGTATACCAAGACTAGATAGTTAAGTCAAGTTGTTTTCATAACCACTTAGCCTTTCTACTTGCGTAGTTCAGAAACAGGTCACCTTCACCTGTAATCCGTATTGTTTGATAGGAGGTAGTACATACTACCGGGTTTATTCCTCCCAGGAATAAAATGTTTTTATCCAACTGCTAAATATTATTATAAGTATGATATTCTGTTTCCTAATTAGACATAAGTTTCATTTAAGGATAAAGTAGGAGACAGTGAAGTATTTACTTAACCTGACTTTTCCCGAACCTTACTGCAGGACTGCGAGCTCTCCTTCAGGGACACCTGTACGTCAAATACATACCCATTATACGTCCACCCATTCCATACACCCCGGTGTATACATATGGTAGAGCCTAAACCATTAGGAATAAAATCCCCAAGGAGGCTAGTCAACCAGTCTACGTTATACTTCATCAACCGCGCTTCTGGTGCCAGAGGAAGTATCTGCCTATTTCGGGGGTTATAATCCCTTGTGGACCCACACCTCAGGGTTGTTTTGTCAGCCATGCTTACCCTTTGCTCTGTGCCCACAGTACTCCTGGTACCGAGCGCAAAGGGAGCATTGGGTACAACATGGGTCTGTCAACATCAACTTAAGGAAGTACACTTAGCTAGGGACAAATGTCACCTGCTTAAAACTTATAGAGGCTGGTAGCAGTCCTCTTCCTCATGCCCTACTACCGTTGGAGTGATAGTCAAAAGAGGAATAAAAAGGCAACTACCCCCTCTAAATACAAACAAGGGATTAACCCAACCCCCAATGCACTTAAAAGTCCTAGTTCCAGGAAACGAGCTCAGGCCGCCCGTCACTTGGAGAGGCTTCCCTTCCCAGCTCCCTTACTGTCTTAATCTGAACCACCTGTCAAAACCCCAGAGGACACTCACCCCATTATTAAAGCCTTTCTAAGGGGTGAGAAAGTCCCATTTGTTATACCTAACCTCTGTATCAGGGGCCACCAGCAGAGACAGCCGCAGCCGACCCGTCAGCGCATCAGGTCCCGATGCCAGCACCAGCTAGCCACCACAAGTGCCGTAGCAGGCCACCAGTCACCCAGGTATAAAGGTGAAAGTAAGTCCAATCAGATAAAAGGTCGTACTTGTCGTCCCCGATTTTGTTCCAAGTTGGAAAGCTACACAGTCAGTTCTCTACACCGGCAGGGCACTGGTACCTATGGCCGAGTCAAAATAACCCGGTGTGTCTGTCCTCGTACTAAATAAAAACAGCTGACCATGACTATACGCCATTACTAAAAAGGATGCAATGCGTCAAGTTTTTCTGGCGCCCAACGTGGGCCTTTACACTTTATTAACTGAGGTTAATTAGGCAGAAATAGGGCAGCACAACACCGAGACTATGTGACCCAGCTGGGAGTAAACCACCAACAAACAAAACTTTAGGGAGTCTTGAAACACCCCGTGATGCTCAAGAAACCTAGCCACAATGTCGCACACAGAAGTGAATGAACACTGACGCGTGCCCGGTTAGATTAACAGGCACGATGGTCGAGGGTTTTGTCTGCTAGACCAAAAGCGGGGTGGTTTAGTTTAAATAGACAGTATTAGGCGAGGAGTGTGGGTGATTGATGTACACTGTTGTCCTGGTTACTGCTGGAGATGCTATTCGCGATTACAACCGAAGCAGATGTGACTGCTTGGTGACCGAGTTTGACGGCGCAGTTCCGTTCTGCCAGTGTTTCCTTCACGGGAGGTGTGAGTGCACTCAACGACTTGGCAGCAAGGAACGCTGCGTTTCATTCCCAGTGTTTTCTGTCGTACATATGGCTGTAAGGCATCAAGCCTCTGCTCACAATAGACTGGGTACACCTTGACGCAAACAAACTAAACACAATTTACAGCGTCAGTTCGGCTCCACTGACAACCCAAGTGTCAGACATCACGCAGCAGCCGGCTGATTAAGAAATTCGCTCAACAAGCGGGAAACACCATGGCAGGCAGGCGAAGCGGGGCCTACCCCACTGGACAGCAAGGGCCCATCATTCAGCTCCTAGACGAGGAAATGAAACCTACCAAAGCCCCCCACATGGAAGTAGGAATAAATGGAAGAAGGATTCTGGCCTTGTTAGATTCAGTCACAATGGGGGAAATTTTGTGCGGAGCGATGTCCTCACTACCATACCAAAGGCTTCACTCTGCACGCAAACCCACTTAGTGAGAATGGTAAAAAGCAACTGTACCCTAATAGTTGACAACCGTACTACACCCACAGTAACTCTCCATCAACTTTCAAAATCAGCAAAGTTCGTTGTCGTCCCTGACATACATGAGGTTGTGACAACATGGAAACCAGTGGCTACACCAATAAGGCATCATGGATCATGGCAACTGGAAAATATAAACAGTAGATAAAACAATGTCATCACAAGTTGGGACAAATGGTAATACTAACTTCAAAACTCACAAGCAAAGCTATGCGTAGGATGGAGTTGAAGTCATTTCATCACCATTGTTAAAATGCACCATGCATCAAAGTAAATATTTCTGCATATTGAAAGGATTTCTTTGGCGTTTGGTTTTTTAATGAATACAGGTGAAAAGATTAACAAACTTAAAAACTATTTACAAATCTTAGATCCACTTGATTGATGTATGAATAAAGTTATCAGGCAGATTGCAATGTTAATCATCCATTTGACAAAAGAATACATAAGTACATACATGTACATCTTAAGCTGGGCTTCCAAATTAAAAACTATTTACAAATCTAATAATTTCTCAGATCCACTTGATTGATGTATGAATAAAGTTATCACGCAGATTGCAATGTTAATCATCCATTTGACAAAAGAATACATAAGTACATACCTGTACATCTTAAGCTGGGCTTCCAAATTGCTCAGTTTACTGTGAACCTATACAGCTGTGGTCAGTGTGGTTGTCAAGACAACCAACTGATTTGGGAACATGGTTAGGAATCCTGCAAACTTTCCCTAAATAGATCTCCGAATTAATTTCATTAATCTACTAAGACATGGCTCATGTAACCAACCACGTATCTGTGCCTTGAAACATGAACACTAATACACGGAACGTGGGGACTCACTCAGGAAATGGAACACTTAGGTAGGGGCTGTGGCAAAGAGTAGATAATACCGCAGACTAAAGATACTGTACACTGATTTTTGTCTTCTGAGTACATCCCAAAGTCAGCAGAAAATTTGTTGAAGGGTACACTAGAACCTGAATGTTGTGACCCAATTTACTGCGACTACGTACCTCTCCCTTTACGACTCTTTTTCAGGAACCACAGAACATGTTGGTTAAAAAAGATGAAAAGTCTTCAGCATGGCTTTCAAAAAATTCACTTTACCTTGAACAGCCTACAAACTGTTAAGCCAACAGTGTAAGTACACCTGTTGGTGAAATACTATATCAGTTCAAAGCCTGGGCTTGGGAAATCAGTTACTGCACAGCTGGCACGTGTCTGAATGTTTCCTCGGGCACTTACATGATTACAAATCAAATGTCATTGAGCATAAAGCCATTTCCTCTGAGACCCTATCAAATGAACTCTACCACGTACTCCCTGTAAAGACAGAACAGCAGCTCTAGGTACGACGGAAGGCCGAGGCCCGTTTCCTTATAAACCAAGGAACACTGGTAAAACTGATCTCCAGCAAACAAACTATAGTCCATTCCCCACTAGAAGTGACTTTCTCGGAGCCCTGCGAAATATCTACTTGCAGGCCAGTTTCGTATCCTTCCGCCGAATGTAAACAAACATTGCCATGTGACTGCCATGTAGCATCTGTCAAAATCAATGTTTACATGCCATTGTGTGTGTACTTGTGTTCGTATACTTTCGCTACACCTAAAAATAAACATTGAAATGTGAGTTCTACTTTTATACCTGTCAAATGTGTTGTTTACTGTTTACAGCTTTTCAAAGAATTCTGTCATATTCCAAAAACCATTCCATATGAATATTCACAGTTTAGGCCCCCAACATTATTTAGGTCAGCTTTATGACGTTTTAAAAATGCCCGAATTGACGACAGTTCTTACGGTTATTTTACATGAACATATTTGTTTTCTACGACATAGCACATTACACGTAATGCACGTTAGTATTTTGCCGTGACTGTGTTAAACACAGTTACAACTGCGGGGTAATGATCTAAAGTATTTAACTTTTTGTTACTGATGTGTGTTGGGCTATTTCTTTAAACAGACGGCCTCAGGTCGAATAACGAAGGAATAATCAGTCCAACGAAAGAGACATTAAAATCAAGCACACAAATTGTGTCGCACATTATTTGTCACACAAACTTAAAAAATATAGCAGTGAACATGCACACAAATAAACCTACTGTAACTTTTATTCCACTCATATTTATATCTATTGCTACTTACTGTTTATCAGGTTTATTGAAATTTATTGGGGCTGGGCTTGGTTATTTTGTTGGGATTGGTGGTAAATCACGTTACCTGACTGTGTTTCAAACACCCAGGGTAAAGGTACAATGTTGTGATAAATAAACAGACGTGGATGTAAATAAATACTTCGTCATTAAAACAGTTCACATTTAAAACATATAAATACTTAACATCAAATATTTGAAATCATGCACGCACACACACAGATCCATGGTAACGATCACCACGCAGCCACGCCACGCTTATAGGGAAGGGCAAAAGCGTTATTTTCACGGAACTGGAACCTTTGAAAAAACACTAGGCATAACATGTCAATCTGTTTTTTCAATAACCTGTATTCTACAAATAACACTGTGGTTTACTTTAGAGTACTGTATTATTGAATAAAAAAAACTTTACCTTAATAGCTTCTATAACTTATATTTATTTATTTTTAAATACGAATTAACAACAGCGAGAGCAGGACGTGTTGGCAACGTCCGGTAAGAAATAGTCCACAGTTACAATATTATTTTAACCTAGTTTTTTCGTATACTATTTATAAATAAAATGGTGCCTATTGAAATATTTACGTAGCCCCGATGGCAACATAACTCATTTTTAGAAATTAACATAATAGCGGAAAAATATGTTGAGTAGACTGTAATGGTATGGTGTTGTTTTAACGAGCGAGAAAGCAAGTGTCTGTTGAACGAGGCTTGTTGCGCTCTCTCTTTTTTTTGTCTCTTTCACACTCGTGAAGTTTCACTTCACTAGTAAGCAGGATTTTTATACATGTTCTCAATTTTAACATGTTTCATACTTATTACAGCAAAATAATGATTTTTGAATTTGAAATTAACAACTGAAAAGAGATTTTAAAGTTTGAATACTTATTTTAATATATTTAGATATGATGGCGGGGCAGAAACAAAGTGAAGTTGGCATACATGGCATGTAGCTTTTTTAACAAACGAAGCGTAAATTATACTCACTCCGAAAAATACTTCAAAATACCACATCACGTTTGGAGATGATGTGTTTTTTAAACCTACCTAAGCAAGTTACGATGTTGTGATAAATCTGCGTTTCCGCAGCAGTAATAAATATACTGTTATGGTGTGTTTTGTTAACCGCTGCGTGTGAAATAGCATAGAGATGGATGGTATATAACGTAACAGTTAAAATAGCACTGTTCTCAAATGATAACTGTTACATGAGCAACCTGTTCCACAATGCACCCTGTAAAATAACGGTTGGAATAACATGAAATATTTCTAATACTTGTCTGGTTCTGAGGCAAAAATGTTTTGTAACAGGAAGAGATAATGTTTTAGTCAGTGAAAAAAATCTTCATGGCTGCACTATCAGAAAATAGCCAATAAGCAAACGGGAAAGCTTGTAACTGTTTATGGATATGATGCTTATCAGCAACGTGGTAATATAATACTGAATAAGGGGAGGTACGAAGTTCCATCGTGGATGTCTTTGCTGTTACCTCTGCGCTTCATAACGATAACAGGCAGATGCATAATTGTTCCGAACGAGCCAGTTATCTTTCTCGTTGCCGCTTATCGGTTCTGTTACATACATAACAGCTGCAGATTAGTTTTTCCAACACAACCAGTTATATACAGTCGGTTATGTTCCTGTTGCATTCATAACAGAAATGGACAGTTTCATTGTTCGATTTGGAACTGTTACTGGTTTTCCATTCAGTTTCTCTGTTGTATATTCGTCATTTACACATTACGATAGAAGTAATAATTACCGTTAGTTTTTTAAATAGTTAATTGTGCGTGTGCATAAGTTACAATGAACAAAAGACACAAAACTAGCTAGCTTTGGACTTACTTACCTGTAACAGGTTAAGTAAAAAATTATGCACTATGCTATGTTTGTGGCCAAATATGTCTTATAGAAACTCTAATTAAACAAAAATAAATACTGTAATAGCATTTCATCACTTTCATTAAAAAAATGTCACGGTCCATAGCAGCAAAAAATTAATTTTCTTTTGTTTTTGGCTAGAAGTGCAGTTTATGACAAAATTACTTGTAATGCAGTGTATCTGAAGTAAAGGTAAGTAACGTTTGTTTAATATTGTTTTACTTTGCTGAAATATTTTAACACTTATCGCTACCTAGCATTAAATTTTTAAACTATGTTTATTTGACAAACAAATTTCATGACTGTTACGCCATACTGTGATATTCCACCCTACCTGTTATAAAACATGTCAAACAGTATAACTCAAACTATAAACAAAATATGTTATTTCAGTGTCGAAATTTTGAATAATGAGTATGCTTATAGCTTTTCGGCATATATGTGGTTCTCACATTACATTTCTATTGTTTTTGTATGTACTGTGCAAGTACAATTGTTAATACTTAAATAACATGCATTTCCACATAAGAAACAGGAAAAAATATAGCAAAACACTCGAAAGTAGTTGCAGACAAACGCGCATTGATAGGAAAAAAAAAAAAAATTTGAAGGGCCCTTTGCAAGGCTACATAAAAAAAGTTCTCTCACAATCATTTTAAAAGAGAAACTTGAAACTAATTTCAGCTAAGTACGACTTGAGAACTGGCCATGAATTATTTGCACGAGTCTGAAGACTAGAAATTTATCTAAAGATTGTATCACCTGATATATCAAGACGAGCTCTGAGATACGACTATTAATAAGAAGTTACTTTTTGCAATTTCGTGTAATTTCCTAAACTCTGTTAAGCTATGTTTGCATGAGGCAGAGGCAAGAACAAGTTTAGCAGGGCTTCAGAAAAGTTATAAGTATCTGTCAAAGGACTATATTTTAAAATTTCTTGTTATGTCCTAAATTTCACTGATTTTCTCAAATTTTCCAGGTAGCAGGAATTCCCTGACATTTCCAGGTTTTTCAAGTCTGTGGCCACAATGTCATTCCATCATCTGCAGGGGTCACAGTGGTGTAGCGGTTAGACTACTTGCTTCTACCTAGGCGAACTGGGTTCGATTCCCACTGAACTGGCGGCATGTTTTCTCAGGGATCTCAGTTTACCCTGCCCTTACATTTCGACACTGCTCCAAACTCACCTCGCTTTACCCTCATCAGCTCTTCAAGACCTTGATGATATTAGCTGCCCAAATATTTCCTCTCTCACGCACACACAAAAAACAAACACACACCCTCTCACACATGCGCACACACACTATCACTCATACTCTCATTCCCTCACCCCATCATCTGCATCAGTTATCAGGGTTATCTACACTGCAGGCAGGAGGGACAGCACCATTACCCCAATGTCGGATGAATCAATGGCAGAGAGAAGAGATGGACAGGGATCAGCAAGAAGGGACATGCTACATCTGGGCACACTGCCTTCATTCCTTCGTGTCGCACACTTTTTACAAAATTTCCAATCCACAATAATAGGTTTAAAACATGATGTTAAGCAAAATTATAGCCAAATTGCAGAATTGCATCCTTTAGCAGATATAATTCAAGAACTTTCAGTGATCTTAGCAACTTTCAATAAAAACGTAAGAATTGTGTACTTACATTTATTAACTTTCTGATTTCCTGTAACATTATGGATGACAGAAAGATAACAAAATTCAATTTAAAGTTGTTAAAATCTCTGAAAACCTTAGAAAGTTGAAGATCAGCAAAATGTACTACATATATAAACCCAAAATTTTGTACGTACATATTACTGAACACTAATATACTGTAATTATGTTTGAAACCTGGATTACTGTTTCTGTAAAATAATATTCTATAAATGTAAATTGTGTACTTCTATCTGTGCTAATATAATAGCTTAGGTTCTTTTAGTTCAAATTTGTCTTGCTGACCCTGTAGCAAAATTGCTAAATACAGTAAAAATTTGTTTTTGAAGTATATATTTTGATTGTATTAAGTATTGAATATATAAAAATGTATACCACCTAAATTTTAATTTTTAAAACAAAATTTAACCATAATTGATTTTTGTTATTTATAATCCCTAAGGTCTATTTTTTCTCTTCATTCCATTTTTATTTTTTATCCATCCTTCATTTCATTTACATATACACATCCACATCTCATTCACAGTATGCCACTAAAAGAGCGGTCAGTTCAATTATATGGCATAAGTTACTGCAAGCACATACATAATAAAAGGAATAATGCACAAATGTAACCTTGGTCAACTTGCATCAGATGACTGTGATATTGCCTAATCAGTGAAAATTTCATAACGATTGTGCAGACAACAGATGTGTAACTAGAACATTGACCACATTTCTGTTGAAATGTGGGTACTAAATGGTAACAACCACACAACAAAATTAGTTAAGTATAATCTACACTACAGCAAACATAATTATAGAAATGTAACATACCAAGAGGTGGCTTTTCAAACACAGTCTTCTGGGTCACTGTAGATAACATTGAATGAAGTGGTATTACTAAATATTCCTCTGAAACATACAAAAATGACAAGAATTGTTAACATACTTCATCATTTAAACGAGTATCTAATAGAGGGCGAAACAAACATTAATAAAAATACTGCAAAGAATATTAAAAACGCGTGGTACTAAAAAAAAAAGCCAGTTTTTAAATACATAGGTAAATTTGTTTGGATGTATCCTTACAAATTTGCATAGATACAAGAAATTCTTGTCACTGAGTAGAAAGTCATTTACTCAGGAATAATAAGCAATAAAACATAAGTGGGGAGTGGAAACTTATACTTTTAAAGGCCCCTTCCTCTTTTCCCGACAACACTGCGAATTTACGACGCAGACATTGGTCATAAGTTGTTTGAAAGATTCTTGCAATGGGGGTGAATGACTAAATGAAATTTTTTGAACTTAGCTACTCTATTGCTACAATATGTCGTCACAGAAAACCAAGTCTGAAACATAAAAGAAATATCAAAAATGAGTCAAGAGTAACTATAGTCAAATTATATAAATAAAACTATAATAACTCCCACAAGGAATAATCAAACAAAAACTGAAAGAAAAAAAAACCCCAAGAGCAATACAATGATCATGATGCAGACTGACGCCGGCTAACAGCCAGCGGCGCTAATCCCATGACGGTGCTCACCACGCATGTGACACGTGTGCATGCACGTGCGCAAAGAGGCTCCAATTTGAACTTTCCTATAACGGAATACTGTTTTTAGTGTAAAATATGTCTTCTTTATTTTTCACGGTTAAAATGTCTTAAAGTGTTTGAAAATGTATGTTTGACAATACTGCAAAATGTTTGGTTATGAATTCAAAATTTAAATGTGCGGAGATTAAGAACAGTAATATTCCGGCGTGAACGCCATCAGAAAGAGACACTAAAATTATACAGAAACATAATAAGAAAAATCTAAAATGCAAAACAATATTTAAATTATTGTGTGCCACTTAATTTTCATATATAAAAGTTTTACTCTGCGTGCATAGAAATTCCGCTTATGTGAACCCCATAGGGCAGCCATGGTAGGTCCATGCGACGCTAGCCTCGGTGCAGTCGTTCTAGGAGGTCTGGCGAGGTAAGACGCTGTCACGTACGCACTTATAACTTTTTACACTGATGTAGATTACCAAAGCCCTTTCTCAGTATACCAGTTAAAATTTGCTAGCGTACGTTTTTGCCAGATAATTTCCCCAGCATTGTGTTTCCGCTTAAATAACAATTTGTGCCCTTGCGGCATTTGGAAACTTAAACGAGGAGAAAGGGAGGAAAAATGTCGGAGAAGTCATGAGACCCGCACAACTTTAATCAGGCACCATCCACCTATGCTAAAGGTGCTTCATTGTAATTTCTGCATTATTGCTGCATGCAATTTTGAGGGCTTTATTTTCATGTATGTATTCAACGGTATTTTTCTTGTTTAATTTTTTTTTGGCCACGTGGATCATAGCCGCTAATCGATATCTGCATCATCCATGCAGTTCGAGGGTTTATTTGTGTATTATCATGTGCGCCATAATTTTATTCACAGTTCTATGTCAATTTTAATTAGGGTTCAATGTATTTTTCGTGTAATTGATGATTTGTATGTCTGACGACGGGGTCATTTTCAGTCTGATTTTCTTGCCATCTGGCATGCTAGAGGCTCAAAACCGATTCAATCTGCAATGGAATAATTTTTCCAAGCACAATAATATCTTGTCTGACCAGAATCTGCAGTCTTTGCAGAGAAATACTGAGATTTCCCCTGCACCACGTGCTCCGCAGCAACACTTATCCAGCGGCATGCACGCCATCTAATACTGCTTACACACACTTGCATGTTTATTGTGACCACTCATGCCGTGCCCCATCATTTTCCAAGTGTATTTATGTGATTGTATGTAATTTTGTATGGTGACATTATTTCCATCCTAGCCAGCTATGTGTATAGGCCGTCACCTCACTAACCAAGTGTGGCAAGACGAGCACAGACGAGTCCGCGTTAGTGATGCCAAATAACCACACGTGTTCATGTAATTCGTTCATCTTTGTCTCATTTCATTATTCTCTGCGTCCTATCTTCAGGGTAAATCGTTAGTCCACCCTAGCGGCTGGCGACCCCCTTCCCTTGTGAAGATTGTGTTTTCAAGCACCACAGAGAAGTCATCCACTTACGAAGTGCACTAGAGTACTTGCGAGCTGGGGAGCACCCAATCAGAGCTGGCTAGACACAACCGAGAGTAATTCACACATAAAATTCTGGCACATTTTCTTTGTACGAGTGGTAATAATAAAAAGGAAGTAGTACAGTGCAACGAGAGTGTTTCTCTCTTTGTAATGACAGCTACCTCTTGACATTGTTTTCTAAAAGTTTAGGAATGATGTTTATTAATGCAACGTGTATCGTAAGTACCCTCGGGTGAGATGGACACACAGAACCCACAGCATCCCTGAAAACCCTGAGGCTTGACAGTGATGTGACTGGGAAACACCGCTGGCACCCTCATCAGTAAGTACTTTGTGTCATCGTTCATCTCGTATCTCACCCGACGGCATCAAGACCAACAGTTGGTTTCAATCAAACAGAAAAAGTGAAAAAACTAAGCACAACCCTACTAAAACAGCACACACAAAAACTCAAGGCAAAGACAACATTTCACAAAAGACTGGAAGACATAACGATGACGACACAGAAGAAACACAGTAGGTTTTCTTAGGCGAGCTTGTCACAAAGTTTTGGGAGATAACATCTGCTCCCATCTTAAGGTGAACTGAAAGTCTGTAGTACTAATGTGGTATTGGCCCATCCCTACTCAAAAGTGATCACTTTAGTGTGAACAGCCTATAGTCATTATTCATGCTGAAAGAATGTGAAATTCACATGAATATTTTTTAACTGGAACACCTTAACCAGATACCAGACGAGATTTTTTTTTACATGATACCTTAAGTTTTTACCTACATTTTACTGATGCTCGGCAGCTAATACTATACTCACATCTCTGTGACTTCCACACATACACTACTCCTCTCCTGTATACAGAAATTCTGTTACACCCCAGCCATTCCTAAAGGCAACTCTAAACAAAATAAAGAAAATCAATCAATACTTAGCTGTAGCTTTATTCCGAGTTTTCTGTTGTTTCCTCCTAAATGCATGCAGTCTCAGTGATGATTGCCCACAATTTCACAAACACCCATGCGATACTTCACAAGTTTCTCTCCCTCTTAAAGACACCAACCAATCATAGAGCACCAGGCTGTATTTTATAAGCTTCTATGAATATGATCACACCACTCCACCCTTCCCCCTTTCCCTTGTACCATCAAAGTCACTTGCCTCATCTCTGCATCTCTTTGTCATCCTTTACATTTGGGTAGTCTACAAACTTAGATGCGCTCAAAGTACCGGCACTTCCATTCACCTCATTTCCGGAAAAATCAATAATTTACTGCCATGTTTCACTCAACTGGCAGACAAAAAGAAAAAGTTGTTATATAAGCTGTTTTCTAGTAGTCCTTTGTAACTACAGTAAATTACAGTTTAAAAGAGCCATGAAATGTACAAATACATTTAATTATAGTACAACCTTATTAAAACGACCCTCACAGTTTCTAGAAATACTACATTTATGACAGATTCATCGCTATAGATATTTTGGGAAATTTGGGATCAATTTCGACTTACCCAACCTTTATACAACCAAATTTGCAATTTTTTGTATGAAGACCATGTTCAAATTGTCTCTTGTGCAAAAGTAACACTTTTTATACTTTATATATATATATATTAAAAGGCAGACATCTTCCGAAAAAGATAATACCTTAGAGGTATATCCTTAGCCTCTCCTTGTCACCCAAAATGTTACAAATATCAAGTGGTGCAAAGTTTAACCAAGCAATGTAAGTCCATGTTCAACTGTCTCTGGCGTAAAATCAACATAATTTTTGTACAGATAAATAATTTAATTCAAAAGCAAAACATCTTTCAAATAAAATCATACGCCACATTCAATAGGCACTTGTAGAATTGAGAGGGGAGGGCAGCTGCAGCTGTCTGGACACACAATCAATAACCTGCCAGGTGCCTACAAACAACACCCATGAACTGCTTCCCTGTCTCAATGTGCAATACACTTAACTGGCATGCAGTCTCCACCAGGATTCGCCTGAACGTGATCTTTATATCACGATAATAAAGATAAAACTAAAATTCATGTCTAAAGAGAACTCTGAATTTAGCAGGTAAAACTGATTCTCAAAACACACGTTTCAAACATTTTCACGGCCAAAAAATTATCCTTGGATTTGAAATCTGAACTAAAGTTAAAACTTTTCTTTGGGTACAAAACATTTCTTCATTGCCTTTTGTATTTACACACTTCTATAAAATATCCAACAGTTTTTTTTAACCACGAGTTCTCTATCAAACCTCAGCAATGAACTTCACAGCAGCCAGTTGGAGCCCTTAAGGGGGCAGTTGACTGCACAACAGAAAATCTTAGCGTATTTGATTGGCGATAAAGCATGTTTTTATTAAGTTGTAGGGTTTTCGTCTGCCACAGCTTAAAGAAGCAGACTTTTACTTAATTTTTGCGGCTAAATAATACTTCTTCAAATAATTATTTACAAATATTAAAATATGATGCTTTACACGATCTGCGAATGCACTTTGTTAAGTGCCTCTGTTGTGTGATTATTTCTTGATTTTTTGCTTTACTTGTTATAAGAACACCAGATAGTTATATTTTCTAATGGTATGATGGAAGTAATATTTTCACTGACAAGAACATTTTTTATGACGTTTTATTATTAGATGTATGCTCTGGCTAGTTACAAAGTACACTTTAAAATACGCTCTTTCTAGTATGCGGGACATTTAAAGCTCAATAATTTTACATAGGCTTACTATGGCAAGTTTACTCTTCAATACTACGCTTTGATAATTAGCGTTTCGGCAGTAGTTTCAACGCAACCTACAACTATATTTTATAGTATTTGAAAATAAATTGGATTTTAGACTTTTTCTCGTTTGGTTTTCAGTTCTATGATCAATTTTCTCTAAATAATATTCATTGGTAATCTACATTATGTTTTCAGGGTAAACAAATTTTAGTTCGTGACCTTTAACAGTTAAACATTTAAATTTTTATGGTATCAATTTATTTCTATGTGAGGAGAGAAATTAATTTAAATCGGCATTTACAAGACATCAAAGTTTCTCATAAATTTTTGCCAACATACTATAACATTTCTGCAAGATGCGTTAGTTACGTAATATGAGAAACTTGCATTAATACACTAAATAATGACGTAACTCTACTCTGCGTGTGCGCGGCCCGTGAGAACAGCTGATCGGATGCACCCAGTCAGCCTGCTCACTGCCTGCCTGAGCCGTACTAGGAAGAAACCGAGCGAGCGGACAGCACAAGGGCCACAGGCAAATACAGGGAAGTCTGGCAACATTGCTGCAGCAAGCTGTCTGACCCTAGATGTGGGGGTTGGGAGGAAGCTGACACTCGTGCGACTGCCGACGACCCCTCACCGAACAAAGTGACGCACAAACCCCATCCCACAGCTCTCTGGAAGTAGCCCAATTTATATACAGGTCTACAGAGTGGTGGGGGATATCATTTCGAGATCATCTACTATTTTGTATCTTCAGGGTAAAAATTTGTAACAATGACTATTTTCATGGTGTGAATCATCCCCTTAATGGTGATCTTTGTGACAGCTGAGGCACACCAAGGAAAGCAGGGTAGCTAAGTACAAAGACTCCAGTTGGGACTCTTTAAGACATAGTAAGCTAAAGAACAACATTTCAGCAAAGGAACCACGTGGAATCTATCAACAATTTTCTGAAGAAAGTTTCTGGTAACTGTGTAAAATAAACTGTGACTGCAGAAAAATGATAACAACAGGAATGGTGCAATGTGATTTCTCTGTACATATTCTCTATTATTGACACTTACCAGCAGGGTAACCACCCTCTTCTGAAAGCATACTTTTCAGAGTTGAAATTTCATTCCAACCTGGGAGGAAGACCAATATTGCACCTTCATCTTCATTGTCGCAGATGTGACGAATTAATGTTTCTATCAGATTGACATTGATCTCTTCTGATGAATATTTTAACAATGACTCAAGAACATGTTCAGAATATTTTTGCTGATTCTTCAGAGCCCTAGAAAAATAATACTTACGGAAGAATGCTACAACTGAAGAATGTAATGAGGAAAAAAAATGCTTCATACATTTGTCTTCCTACAAATGGTATGGAGGACTTACAAATACGTATACTGAATTAAAATACCTGTGGTCCTAGTTTTCTGCTTTTTTAAAGATAGTTATTATGGAGCTAACTTTATGAGACTAATAGTCTTCTCTTAACCCAATAGAAAACCAAGCCTTGCAACTTCCTTTATAAACAGACAGGTCAACAAGGTGTGTCTATGGATGAGAGTGTAATGAAAATGGTAGCAGTATTTACCGTATTTCGGCATGTATAGGCCACATATTTTTACTATTTTTACAAAAAAAAATTACTACAAAAAGTGGGTTTAAAATTATATACCACATATTGGCATAAAAATTACTTTCGAATTTTTTCCCCCCAAATAATGTTTAGAGATTTGCCAACAAACAGTACATTTTAATGTTTTAACTCTTACAGGAATGAAGGGAATTGAAAGGGAAGGAATCTGTATATTAAAAAATACGGTAAGTTGTTTCAATCCCTGGACGGGTCACTTCGGATTTTTGCAAGTGGGAATCAGGGCAGACGATGCCTCTAGTAGGCAGGTTTCCTCGGGCATCTACAGTTTACCCTGCCCCTGCATTCCGGCACTGCTCCATTCTTACCTCAGTTCACCCTCATCGGCTCTTAAGACCTCGTTAAGAGCCACCCAAAAAAAAAAAAAAACTGGTGAAGAAAGGAGGCAGGTTACATGCATTTTACGATGAAACAATTTTTTAAAAATCTTTACATGTTTAATTTGACTCTAGAAATTTATTGTTCTGAAAAGAAAAATACAGTACATTTATTTAAAATATGTATAAATTATACAACAACAAAATAAAAGATTTTCAATCATATTAAACTATACAAAATCAGAAAAGTGTGTACGTACAACATATTCCAGTTTCATTACATATTTATCCTGTAATATCAATTTGCTCAAACAGGTAGAGTTTATAACCATAATTTTCATGTCAATTTAGAACCTTATTCTAGTACACTCAGAAGTCTTGTCATAATGAGAATCAAATAATTTCTGAATCAAGAATCAAAACAAGAATACTTGAACTGAACATCTGTATTGATAAAAACATGGCTTTGTCCAACTACTAAGTTATATCATGTCTATGAAAAAAAGTAAGGTGTACTGAATAACCTCTCACGCAACCACAACAGAAGAAACAAATTTGGCCATGAGCACATATACTAAAAATAACAAGATCCTTTTTAAGTGTTATTCAATCATTTATTGAACACACATACCATTTGTAATCAAAGATTCACAAAATTTATGTCCAAAATGATAGCAGGCATTCTTCAATAACAAAAAAATATAATAACTCATCAAGCTGACTGAAGTTCATAATACAGACTGGCAGCAATGCAAAACTTCTGTGCTATCACAAAGAAATTCATAAAAGAGCTGTCCAACAGAATACCACATAAATGTCACAAAGACAGAGTAAGTGTCATTACAGCTGCTGTAATAATTAAGATACACTATCTTTAAGCACTCTAAAAGTTCCAGAATAAGGCTGAGAACATTAGGAAATGTAAAATGGGTAAACAATTCATGGTTCAAAGTCCAGTCATTAATCCGGGCAATGTGTTGATGCTGAAATGGTTTCCTTTACAATATTCTTAAATTATCACATGGCAAAAAGCACAACATGTTACTACAAGATTTGTCCATTTTCTAAAAATTATCAGACAATATATTGAGTCTTTAAGCTTCATTAATACTATTTTTATCAAACTCGTAAAGTTCTGAAACTTTCAAACTGAAACTTTTTGGGCAGTAACTTTTGCTACATAATCAGGATTCACCATGCAGTAAACAACAGTATAACTAGATCCATTAGCATCAATCATTATATTTATACATCAGACCCTAAGAAACATTATTCAGTTTGACGCATGACGTACCGTGAATATATACTCACTATATTGCCTTCGTAGTGGATGCCTGGGTCTAGAGGTTGAGCCAGGAACTTCTCTATGTAGAAGGGGGTTCAACTTTGCTTGGGTGCTGGCGCCTTCCCATTGTACGAAACTGGCCACATGACTATGCGGCCGGGCACGAAATCCGATGTGGGCAACATGATTCAGCGTCTAGGTGTCACCATTGCCTTAGATATATCTGGGCGACATTTGGGTGGAGAAGCACTTGAGAATGGCATGGCTACTTCATATAAAGAGTTCAGACTAGTAGTGACCTGAGGCTTTGGCAGAGGTGTAGGATGAAGAATAGCAGGCACTAGGTAGACTAGTACTGGTGTTGTAGGTTGATAAAGCAGGCCCAGATACTTGACAATCCACCCCGGGTTATCAACGGGGTAGTGTGAAGAGGTTGCTGGGCACAGTAACTTCCACAAGGTCTTTCAGGTGGCATAACGCTTGTGCCTGTTCTTGAGGTGACAAACTAGCTAGCTGTTTGACCAGGGAAGGCTGATGATAGTGTGCACTACCCGATGCTAAGAATGTCTGCCCAACTCTTTCCTTCAAGCCTTTCCTCTGGGCGTAGGGCATTGGGAAATGGAATTTACCCTCCCACTACTGTACCATGTCTGCAGGCTCCTTGTAGAGTGATACATGTGGCACCATGGGCGGTAGTGGACAGGCGGACACCCTATTCCCAAGTCTGGCGGACTGCGGTACACAAGGGAAGTCTGGCATCACCCTGTCCAGATACACACGTGGGTGTGTGGCCCTGTCATAGTCTTCCCAAGCTTAAGGGACAGAAGTCTCTCTCAGCGGAGCCCGCTCAAAATAGGCCAGCGAACACCAAGCCGAAAAGCTATGGACAGTGTACCTGTGTGGCTCCTCCTTTCCGTCAATCCCAGGGGGTTGAAAGGAAGGGTAGCCAAATAGTGTATGTTAAATAGAAAAATAGTATCAAACTCGTTTCGAGAAAATTCCCTGGGATCACCTGCAAACCTGTTACACTAGGATAACTACAGAAAGTTACTAAGTATACAAGGAAGGCACTCGAAAGTAAAAGCTGACGTTTTATTTCGTTTGATGGAAATAAACACGTGGAGAATGCACTCTAGCTCCTGGTCAGTGGCGCAAATTTCAGCCGGAAAGCTATAAGTATAAATTATTATGGTCGGTAGAGGCAACCGACAACAAAAGGGGAATGCCGTGTGAGCTGCTGTAATCTAGAAAACAAACTCTTGCATTGTTGTACAAACGTGTTGTAGGTAATGACATAACGTGATTGCTTACATGTAGCAGAATGACTAAGCAAGGAACGTGACAGGATTTAGCCTTGAAAAAGAATTTAAGGAGAGGTCCTCTACAGATACATCCGTAACTGTAGGAGGTTACATGGTTTCTGGGTACGTAGCAGATAGCTTCTAACTAACGCAACCTAACCCTATCGCAAGTGTAGCTTAAGCGAAGTACAGGATGTTGTCCTGAGCAACAGGTGCTAGAATGAACGAACGTAGGACAGGGGTTCCTGAGCAGCAAATGCTAGGAAGCTGTGAGATCAATCTGGTCAGGTCTGAGCAGCGAATGCTAGAAACCAAGATTGCTGCTGGAGACGTGGGTTGTCTCCACTTTTATACTAATTTTGAGCCGCTGTCCACTGATGATTGGCTGGTGCCGCTAGGGTGAGGGGTAGTCGCAGATCAGGGGGTGCGAATGCATGGCTTGCCTCTGTGATGTCACCAGCCGGCTGGAAGGGGATGTGAATCAGAATACAAGCAATAATTACTACTAGAGCTATTTACCGGGGAGTAAAAGAACTCACTGGCTTTAAGCAATGTTATGGTGGGCCGATGAATAAAAGAATCTACAAGGCAGACAGTACAATCTCACATATTAATATTAAATGGGATAACGTCAGCTTCCAACTCTGCAACAACTGACCTAGAGATGGAGCGGAAATCGTTAAAATCCCCATAGTTAAAAAGACGTCATGTGTCAAGTTTGTCAAACCAATTTAAAAATTTCTAATAATTTCACCAACTATTTAAATTTCTTCTGTCTCATATTTGTAACATAAATTTGGTATTAGTGTGGGCTAACTAGGCCCTGTTATTAAGAACTGTTATTATTCTTGATAATTTGCGAAAATGACAAGCAATTAGAAAGCTGCTAGAATGGCTAGTTCCAGGCAGTAAGACCACTGTTTGGTTTCTAAGCAAAATTAAAACTCTAAACTGCAGCTCATATTATTTTACTTCGGCCTAAAATTTATTAATTAAATTAAACAAAATATTCCAACTGTATTTTATTATAACTCTATTATGGCTTTTCCAACATTCATGTTATGTCTGCCTACTGAATGTTTTAAAATATTTACATTTCATAAAAACAACTGATTACATGGTTTTAACCTTAAACACACACACAATTTATAAACAATTCCCATTTAAATACAGGGATACATACGAGGCAACCTCACACTGTGCCTTGTAATGAAGAATATACCCTGTTAAATTCAATCAAATTTCGGAGTATTCTCACAAAATATTTGCCAATTACATATTAAATTACTAACCATTACACCAATAAATGTCTATAGTCCATTCCCAATTGGAAGCGACTTATGAAAATCAACCTTTGAAAAACCACTCTAAGCATAACATTTCAACATGTTTTTTCAGTATCATGTATCCCACAAATATATAATACCGTGGTTAACTTTAGAGTACTGTATTATTGAATAAATGAAACTTTACCTTATTGTCTATAACTTGTAATATTTATTTCTTTTTGAAATATGAATTAACAACAGCGAGTGCAGCGACGTGTTGGCAACGACCGGTAAAAAATAATTCACGGTTAAAATATAATTTTAACATAGTTTTTTAGTATACTATTTGTAAATTAAACGGTGCCTATTTCAATATTTAGGTACTCCCAATGGCAATATATCTCATTTTTACAGTTTAAAATAACAGCGGAAAATATTGTGAGTAGGCCATAATGGTACGGTGTTGTTTTATCAATCGAGAGCAACTTTAAAGCAACTGTCTGCTGAGCGAGACTTGGTGCTCTCTCTCTTTGTCTTTGTCTCTTTCACACTCGGGAAGTTTCACTTCGCTAGTAAGCAGGATTTTTATACACGTTTTCAATTTCAACATATTTCATACTTATTACAGCAAAATAATAATTTTTGAATTGTAATTAACAACTGAAAAGAGATTTTAAGGTTTGAATACTAATTTTAATATATTTAGATATGATGGTGGGGCAGAAACAAAGTGAAGTTGGCAGACATGGTGTGTTGCTGTTTTACCAAACGAAGCGTAAATTATACTTACTATGAAAAATACTTCAAATTACCACATCACGTTTGTAGACGTTGTGTTTTTTAAACCTACCTAAGTAAGTTACGAGTTTGTGATAAATCTGTTTTTCCATGGCATTAATAAATATACTGTTAAGGTGTGTTTCGATAACTGCTGCATGTGAAATAGCGTGGCGAGACTGCGTGGTGATAGTTACGGTGGATCTGTCTGTGCGTGATTTCAAATATTTGATATGAACTATTTATACGCTGTAAATGTGAACTGTTTTTATGGCGAAGTTATTTATTTACATCCACGTCTGTTTATTTGTCACAACGTTGTACCTTTGCCCTGGTGGGTGTTTGAAACACAGTCAGGTAACGTGATTTACCACCAATCCCAACAAAATAACCAAGCCCAGCCCCATTAAATTTCAATAAACCTAATACACAGTAAGTAGCAATACATATAAATATGAGCGGAATAAAAGTTACGGTAGGCTTATTTGTGTGCATGTTCACTGCTATATTTTAAGTTTCTGTAACAAAAAATGAGCGACACGAGTTGCGTGCATGATTTTAATGTCGCTCTTTTGTTGGACTCTATTCCTTTGTTATTCAAACTGAGGCCGTCTTTTTAAAGAAATAACCTAACACACATCAATAACAAAAAGTTAAATACTACAGTTCATTACCCCGCAGTTGTAACAGTGTTTAACACAGTCGCAGCAAAATATTAACGTGCATTACGTGTAATGTGCTATGACGTGGAAAACAAATATGTTAATGTAACGTAACCATAAGAACTATCATTAATTCAGGCATTTTTAAAACGTCATAAAGCTGACCTAAATAATGTTATAGGCCTAAACTGTGAATATTCGTACGAAACAGTTTTTGAAATAGACCTAAGACAGAATTCTTTGAAAAGCTGTAAACAGTAAACAACACATTTGACAGGAATAAAAGTAGAACTAACATTTCAATGTTTATTTTTAGGTGTAGCAAAAGTATATGAACACATGTACACACACAATTGCATGTAAACATTCATTTTTACAGATGCTACATGGCAGTCACATGGCAATGTTTGTTTACATTTGGCGGAAGGATACGAAACGGACCTGCAAGTAGATATTTAGCAGGGTTTCGAATAAGTTGCTTCCAATGGGGAATGGACTATACATTGTTTACCTGTACACCAGACTATGTAACCTTGCCAGCGCATTGTTTACTTGAGTGTATCAGATGTCTACTTGTGTCGTTACATTTCGCCACCAGGGTTTGTTGACATTCCATTGTACACCCTTTTCAACTGTTGTCTACATACTCCTGTGCCTCATTGTTAAGAGGTGGTGAAAAATTGTTTTTGCGAATTTTCGCGATTAAATACAATAATTTAATTTAAAAGCAAATTAATACGAAAATGTTTACTGTCAAAAACATTCACAAAATAGTGTATATTTAGAATACACTTGTAGAAACAGAAGAAACTGTTCACCCATGAGCCAGTGGGTGTCACAACATAATTGATGGGCAGTGTATGGCAAACTTGGGTTTCCCGTCATGCATGTTTCTCCAGACGGGGTGGACAGCTGGCGCCATAGTCAATACATAAAGGGAGCTGTGCGGGCTAGGAGGCAGGTGAGTATGTTGAAAGCTGCATCCTGTTGGGATTGGCGACCTTGTCAGGGTGAGAGAGGCAGCCGACTTGAAGTGAGAGGGAAGAGTGTGCAAACAAGAGGGAGCAGAAACCAGCTGATAATGAATGAGGGGCATAGGGTGGTTGATTGGAATGGCATGGAGGGAGGTAGAGAAGAAAGCAAGAGGCTGGTCGGTTGTTGGTTGGAGTAACACCAGAGGATAATAGGGTGGCGACTAGAGTTAAAGGGCCTTTCCACTGACTCGTGTTCGGCGAACATGACGTCACTCCTGCCGTCACGGATGGGATGCATGCAGAACAGTGGGCTATGGAAAAGCCTTATTTGCTGTGCGTCGGGCATGTGCGCGGGGATCTGTCTACAAGCGATCCTCCAGGTAGCTGTGTGTACACATGAAAAATGCAGATGGAAAAACCCTTGTTCAGAGTGGGAACAGTATCCGCACAGTGTACGTCATTTTCAAGAATGGGTGGGCCTTCCCCCCCTCTCCACTACATGATACCTTGGACAGTGGAATGCTACATCTGCATGCCATTGCTGTAGACTTCTCACGTCACATTCCGGCTCCCAACATATTCTATAAAATATGACGAAACTATTTTCCCCAATTGCTGTTGATTCCCAAACAAATAAATTCGGCGAGGATGATCCGGAATATTGTAACTCAAGTCATTTTCAACAACTTCATAAACTGCCTGATAGTTAACTTAAACAATCTTTAGGCCCTTTCACATGATGAAAGTTCACTTCAAATCATCTTCAATATTATTGAATCCTGTATGACGTTACTTGGACGTCATAATCACGGCCATTTTGTCTTTCAAGCCATTGAATAAGTCTAATTCCTAGAACGTTTTTCTTTAATAACATGTTCTATGTTTTCTTGAATCAAATTTCTCAACTAGCACTTAGAATCATTTAAAAAGTATAAATATAAAGTGGTGTGCCCATAATACAGTATTTAATGAGCATTTCAACAACAAAAGAATTTGCATGTAATTATTACATACAAAGTAAATAATATATCCTGTTAGAAAAAAAGTTTGTATTGATTTTGACAAGTTATTTTCATGTAGTGCATGGTTTGTAGTAGCTTGAAAAAAAATTCTGAACATATAGGTATTTTTTAACTGCAATATTAAAAACAAATAGCGTAAGATTTAAATTTTAATATTTATTGAATATCAATGCATGTGTGAAAAGCTTTTCAAAACTCTGTGATGTATTATATTCAATTCAATAAATTGAACTGTATGAGTATTCAATAATTTGAATTCAAATAATTGAATTTTATAAAACATTTGATAGTGTTAAATGGCCTTTAGAGAGTTATTAACAAACAAAAGTTTCATGATTTTTTTAAATATTTTATTATACAGGAACAGCTGTGGAAAAATACAGATTCATAGGCTTCCGTTAAATAGCCTAGAAATAAGAAATATAATTTTACTTAAACACATTTGATGATATGCTGCTGTAACGCCAGCACATACTTCCACCTCCCGACCCATGTCAACTGACTAGGATACAAACCTGCACTGCAGTATCTGCTCGGATGGGAGACACATGCAGTGGAAATGCCCTCTGTGCACCTCTCAGGTAGAAACCCTCCTCTACGAGTATGAGTGGACCATCACGAGGGAGTGGGTCATGCATAGATTGAACTGCAGTGGAAAAGGCTTGATCGTGAAAAGGCGGACGTCATCTCGGGGGACCCATGAACACGTGACATCACCTTGTGCGAGCGGACACACACCAGTGGAAAGCCTGCTTAAGACATGCTCAACTGCTGCTGTTTTGATGCAGCAGTTGTTGATCTTATTCCAAGAACTAACTGAAAGACTGTCACTCAAGGAAGGGATGACGGGAGAAGCAACACCTGCTCTGAGATAATCATCTACTGGAAGAGGAAAGAGTGAGGGAGAGAGTGAGAGGCGCTGTCAACCCACTGCTGCCTGCTGTGACAAGCATTGATAATCATCTACAGTCTGTATTGGGGTTGCTGAATTACCAGCTTTGGAGTGGTCGCACTGTAGCGCAACCTTGTTATTTCAGTATTTAGAATATTTTGAAAGCTGTGTGAAATCTGACATTAACTACCAGACAAAAGGCATTGCTTCAATTTTACTGAGTAATATAAGGGTGTGCTGAATTTTAAAAAAATTATACCTACTAATAATTTTTAATTTTCTGAATATAAACAAAGTTGAATTATGCTGAGAAATGTGGCACACAACCTCATAGTTTTAGTATTTTCAAAACATAAATTGTTTAAGTTTCCCTGACCTAAGATTATTACTAAAGTATTTCTTGAGTGCTGCTTTTATTCTCTGATTTTAAAGAAGTTATGTGAAATTTATTTACCTGTTTTTTGTATGTTTACTTAAAGCATCAATAGTACATAGCGTGATACTGACTTGACACAGATTTCCATCAGCTTTCCAAAATACTTTAGTGGTAGTAGAAGTTATTAATTTAATTACTCATACTTCCATTGTATCAGTATAGAATATTTGCTGTATCGGCAAGGAAGTATCAGTTCGTACTGGTATCTGTAAATTCTGTACCGGCTCAGTACTAAAAAATAGTATGAATTAATGTAGAGGTTTTTTTCAAGAGTATTTTCTACAAATAACATACCTGTTTATAGAAAACAATTTTTTAGAGCAGTAGAATAATGACTTCTTTTGAGTGTATGTTTTGATTCTATAAACATAACGAATACCATTTTCTACCTATATTGCTGGTAAAATCATATTTAATACGTAAATATAAAAATAAATTCTAAAAAATGCTACTATGAACACACTTTGAAAATGCTACAAGGTGACAAATTTAATGCTATTTTCCACCACCTCTACTCATTGTTTATATGTACCCTACACTGTATAAACTCTCCAGTTGGTCACTTGTTTATCGTGTTTACTTGCCTACTTGTTCAAGTTCTTGTTTGTTTACATCTTGTCACCAGGGTTTGTTTACTTGCCAGTGTTCAGTGCTTGCTCCTGTTCTTCCGCTGTTTACATCCTCCTATGCCTCATAGATCACATGTATGCCTCATTGTTTACATACTCCTAAATAGCATGTCAACACTTGTGTTTTTTTACCTCTACCAAGTGTCATTAATGTTCGTAGTGCTCAATACCATGTTGTTTGTGTCGTTCCTGTCTTCGTCGTTCTGTACCATGTCCACGGGAAGAAATTGTTTTGCTCTTGTAATTTTGTTATGATTCTGTCCAGTTGTCGTTGTGCCCTAACCATAACAACTCTGCAACATTACCACAGTGTGGGACAGGTGTTACCTCTCCGCACCCAGCTTCACCACCGCGCGGTGCCCAGTGCGCTGCCCCCATCCACCTGCTGCGCTGCAGCGTGACCAGCGCTTCCCGAGGTCTTCACTCCGCATCATTTATCTCTCTGGGAGGGGGCATTTGACGTGGTCCTTGCTGCCTTGCTCGGGAAGCAGACCAACTCGCTGTGTTTACTCTATGATTAAATGTGATCCCCCAAAGGCAGAGCCTAATACATGCCTGAGCAAGTGTCATCTCATCTTTGCATCCCCACATTAAAGTGTGTTTTTTTATTGAATGTTCGCCCACATGGTTCATGATTGCTTATGTAGTAACAATCTAAAGTGCTCATAATTCTTTATTCTATTCTTGCAGTGTTTTGCCATGTGTCACTGTGTTCAAAAGGCATAACTCACATTTATCCTTATATTAAAATATGCAGTCAAAAACACTTGCAGTTCCGGCAGCCATCTTGCCAATATAGCCACGTAACATTTAAACAGTTCGCCTATTAAATTAGAGCTAATTTAATACAGTTCCAAAAGGGCTTTTACAAGTAATTGTACTTGTATTTTATTTTAAAGTGTGTTGATGTGTTCTGCAAGCCTATCCCGGCATTTTAATGGATATTCTGATTTAAGAAAGACACTTAGGAACAGTGATCTAAGACTTTACTGAAGAATATTAATACTACACAAATATGCAATTAATTTGACTGATTGTTTTTCAGTCTGCAATTGCTTTCTTACGTGTATTGTTCAACATTTTTACTTTGTGAACATTTCCCTAGAGATGCTGGCGGGAAGATGTCCGTTAGTAACTGTATCTCTATGCCACCATCTTTAGTCTGGAACAGTGGGTCATCAAGGGTAGACATGCATCACGCCGCGCACCACGGGAGCTTCATCTTGGTTCTAAGCAAGTAGCGTTCAATAGTTTAATTGTAATTTACCGGAACCTTTTTCTTTTGCTCCTACCATGTGCCGACCCTCCTCTCCGCCGACTCGCGACCTCAGAGAGCTTAACGCCTATTTAATTTCAGTGTTTTCTGCACTTTTCGTCTGCATCGGCCCCTGGCAGGCCTCGTGTCCCAGGTCCACTTCAGAAACAAGGACTTGTACGTGTTACAAGTGTACTCCCTTTTTGGTAATACCTCTCGCTTCTTTGAAATACAGGTCTTGTTTATTAATTACTTATTTAATTTCCTAATTACTTATTTAATTTCCTAATTACTTATTTAATTTCCACCACGGGATATGGCCCTCTCCAGTAAGTGTTACCACATGGTTAGGTCACCATGCATAGGGCAGTGTAAGTTGTGTAAGAGTGACTTTATCAATACGTAAGTAGACGTGTGCTGAAGGGGGATGTCGCCACAGGCTGTCAACCTGTAACAACCCTGAGAGACCTCGCGCTTTTACGAGACCTAGAGAAGCTGGGAACATCATCAACTTTATCTGCATCCATCAGTGTGCAAAGAGGTCTGTCTCTTAATATATACAGTAAAACCCCTCCATTACGACCCCATTTATTACGACCAACACTCTATTATGACCCAATCCCGAGGAACCGTGAAAAGTTTGGGTCGAAAATTTGAGGCATGTCTAAAAATAGATACAGTAATCCCTCGCTAACCGCGGTATCTTGAAACATTTCAGTTAAGTGAGGATTAGTTTTTGTAGACCTTTTCTCCAACCGCGGTACAAGTATCCTTTAACAAACTTTTAAAAATAAATATTGCCATGTAAGTAACAAACACAGTGTGTATATTTCACCACACTCGGAAGTTAACGCCTAAGGCTAAAATAAAATGTATTTATTGATTATTATTCCAAATGAGAAAGCTTTCAAAAGTGCTCACTTTACTGTGAATAGACTATAGGTAAGTGTGTGCAAATAAAATGTGTTCTTATATTACCATATTTTGGTGAGCACGGCCATGTGTATGTATAGATCACATCAGAAGTTTTTGATGAAAAATTTGGGATAGTTAATATTTCAAGTAAACTGCAATAAATTTTTATTTTTCTGTAAACATTGCCGGGCCTCATCGTGCCAGTGCAGAGGCCAACACGCCACCTACAATTTGTATAAATTCAACACATTGATGTGAATCGCATCTATCAGCATGTTTAATCAACATCGGACCGCTGTTACGAAGCCCGCCAGCTTGTAGCTACCGACCGACAGCTGCCCAGCCCCAAGGATCTAGGACCGATCGACAGATGCGAGTTGCAGTGCCCGGCCATGCTGCAGAGGATCTAAGCGCTCGCCCAGCTACGTGTGCACTGCAATGTATTCGCTGCTAGCCCCAGCACACGAGTGATCCAATGTATTTATCTTTATATATATTAGCGATAAATAAAGTTCTGTGTTTTGCTTCAAACATAAGGTATCTCCAACAGTGTTTAGTTATATTTTAATAATACATAGTCTAATCTTTTCAGACACTTTCAATGGCCATGTCATACTGTGTTTGGGCCTTCTTTTTTATGACAAGGGATGGTCCAATATGCCTTTCTTGGGCATCAAATTAATCAGGAGACTTCCCGCTATTAAAATATACATACGTATTTACATTTAATTTAAGAAGTGCTGTTTTATGCGCTACAGACGATTGAACATGAACTTCATTCAAAAAATGGTAAGTCTGGAGGCATAGGGGTTAGAGGTGGGTCAAAATTTTCCAAATTTTTAAATACAACCTTATTCTCGGGGACCGTGAGGGGTCATAATAGAGAGGTTCTACAGTATATATTTTTTACATTTATTTTGATTTTAATCACACCTGATAAGATTTATATTTTAACTTGATGAAAAAATTAATTGGAATCCACACATCCATTTTAAAAGGTTATAGCCTTCAGCAATTATTTAAGTATTCATTTTTTTTTTTCTAAGACATTTTTGTGTCGTAATTTATTTTTCATGTGTAATTATTTCTTTTCAGTTTTTTGATAACTGACATTTTTTTTTGTGCTTTTGTTAGAATTTTCAGTTTTTTCCTGTTTTTTTCCGGAAGTAGTTTCAGGGTTTTGGTATTTGTTTTGTGTAGTTCCAAGATGCGACACTTCTGGTGGGACGCTTAATTAAGGCATCCGTGTCACTAACTATTGCTAGAATAATGAATTTAAATCCCTAGCACCAAACTAAGCTAGGTTAATGTAGTTGGTCTATAAGTGAGTCTTGGGATAGGATCGCAGTGCCATGTGTAAGAAGAGGGTGTGACATGACAACAAAAATTTGCATTAATGTGAACACTAGATTTTACCGCCTCGCAATCAACATTTTAAAATATTTTTTATAAATGGTTTCTTGCTACTTCATACTAACCTCTTTTACGATGGTCATGAATGTTTCCATTATTCTCTTATTTTGCAATCCTTTAAAAAATTTCTTTTCATGTGCACTGGTATTTTGAGCATGAAAATATAGCTGTAATTAAATATAGCAATTAAAATGTGTTGCTTTGCTTATTAATATGGTAAATAATAGCGCACTTAAAATTTTTAGCACCAAAAACATGGCGGCTTGGACAGATTTACACACCTGTCGCGCCCGTGACGGGAATAAATTAGAAATATTTTCTATTTGGAAATATTGTCATGCAAGCAATTTTTGTCATGTTGACATCACAGAAGTCTCAATCCTGATTGGCTGGAAAATTATTTTATTCGCCACCCACCCATCGCGTCACGTCTGTCATGCTATTGTGATTTCAGCATTAATCTGTATTTTTATAGTCACTAATGAAGACTGATTTTTGTTAACTTTTAATAGTGTAATAAAATTTCTTCACTCCAGTTTAGCAAAAAAAAAAAAAAAAAGTGTGAAGTCACAGTTGTACATAATACCTTTGCTTGCACTCGTTGCCCATCTGTCTCAGTGGTCCCAACCCACAGCCGCCACCGTGGCAACAGGAAGCGCCATGACCTTGGGCGACCTTACACATGGATTGAGCGTTGCCCCCCCCCCCCCGCTCTAAACCTTACATACGTCACGTCTGTTGTCCGCTAGACATTGAATTTTACGCCACATAAATGTTATATTATCAGTCTTTTTACTTTTTGGGTTCTGCCATTAAAGTTAATATACAGTACAAATAAAAAAATTTGTGAATATGGGATTTTTTAATTTTTTTTTATAACAAAAGTCTGTTATAGCGACAATTTTTTGTGCTGATATAAACTATTGTTACAACGGATTTTCACTGTATATCTATTACATACTCACATCACATAAGGCTTGATATGATTTTCGAACTGACTCCTTTTCTTCATCAGAGATTCTGCTTCTCGTGCAGTATTATTTCTGTAATATGGTTGTGAAAATTTTCTGAAACTAAATTAAGAAAAAAAGACAGTTACCAAAAACTACTAAATATATCTACCTACACCAACACTTCAATGAGCCATTTTTATCTGTGAGCTTTTACAAATTTGTTACATATCAAATATTTCAAGAAAACATGTCTGTCTGGCATGAAATATTTTCCTTAACTGTGCTGGCAAAACATGCAAAAAAAAATTTTTTTTTTTTTACAGATTTATGTTATGCTGAGAAACACTAATTGCTAGAATAGTTATGAACATACAATTGATCTTATAGCAGTTTACAGTGGAACCCTGTTATTACATTTTTCAAGGACCCCAAAAAATGTCAGCGTTATATAAGGGAAAACTTTATGAAAGGGTAATTTTGTATTCGAAAACATGTTTGTGGAACAAGAGAAGAAAGCATGTTAAGCAGGAAAATGTTATAAGAGGGGATGTTATAACAGGGTTCCACTGTATAAAAATGGTGATTGTGCAACCAATAATAGAAGAAAATAGACTATTAACATTTATATTTTGGAAGTGGTTGATCTTTGCTGTAGGCTGTATAGAGTGTGTACAGTGTGACGGAGTCATGCAAGACAAAAAATAAAAAATGTAAATGTTATTGAGGTAGTTTCACAAATGGCAGTGTGCAAGGTTGACATATAATGCATACTGCAATAATTATTATTTACAACCCCGCCTCATCTTTACGCAGTCACCCAGAGTAGGGTTTGAACCCAGGACAACTTGGTTCCAGAGCCAATCTGCACACCTCTAGGCAAGGAGTATCCAAGGACACGGCAGCAGAGGCCGTCTATGCCATTATGTTAGACGTCACGTGTCTGGTAATCCCCCCCGCATGCGACAAAAGCAAGCAACGAAGCCCAGCACTGCCCCTAAGCTCGTGGGAGCGACACAACCCACACACAAGGAAACTAGCACTAGCCCCCCCTGAGAGAATGCGGCCTGTGCTAAGGGAGGAGCTCCAGCCTGAAGATACGTGACTAGCCAAAGGGAGCCGAAGGACCTGTAGCCAGCAGACTATATACACCGGCATATAACCCAAAGACGTCAGTTGTATACTTGGCATCTCGCTCCACCACCTCGTGTGCTGCAGCTCTCTGCCTACAGTCTTCCTCACGAGAGATCAGCCAGCCTTCCCGAAGTCTTCCAGACCTTCGCCCAGCAACCCCCGAAGTAGTCTTCAACCCCCCTTACACTAACTACCACTTTGGTAGCGAACCTCAGTCCCTTCAGCACAACAGAATAGATTAGTTAGGGTCAGTTGTTATAATAGCTAACTAGCCTTTTATGCTCTTGTTTAGTTTTGCCCCAGGTCACCTTCACCTGGTTTACCATAGCTTTCTTCAGCCGGTTTCCATTCAGTTGATTACTAGAAGATAGTACGGGTCACCATGTCTATTATTCTGGGGAATTAACACTATTCTTACCTAACCCCGTGTGCTTATCCTAGGGTGATTGTGACTTCCTTCCTCGTACACATCAGACCTGCCAGGAAGAAGCAGGAGTCTGCATCTTGAAACCACTTCACTAAAACTAATGTAGGACTGAGGGCTACCATTAACTGGGCACATGTATATCATAAAACATAACCCAGTAGACGGCCACCCATACTGTGGACCAGTTATGCAAAGGTACCAGGTGGGCACATACGGTAGAGCCCCGACCACTAGGAACACATGCGACGAAGCGGCTAGACATCCAGATCAGCTAACCCACTCCATCCACAGCATTGAACTTCGCGGTCTTGAGTGACAGGCCTGATTCTGGTTGGCCTAACCCTTTCTGGTTACACTCTTAGCTAGGGAACTCGTTGCCTGCTCCTCCTTTGTGTGGTAGACCTTAGTACCTTTCGATATTCCCTTCACTCATAGAAGCTGTGCAAGGTGGAGAGCTAATAGGACAGCTACTGCCTCTAAACCTAGTTAGTTTCTCTGCAAACCATTGCCATCTGCCTTCAGTAGCCCCTCCACATGGGACTGAACTCACGCCGCCTGACTAGTGGCGAGGCCTCACCTCGGAGTTCCTCCTAGCTATCTTTTCCAGCCATCCCAGAAGACCACAGAAAAGCATCGACAGCTCATGGTACGCATACAACTGGACCTTCCAGTGCCACTGGGTATTGCCTGCTCCTACTTCAGCCTGCGAGGACCAGCAGTCCCGCCGCCGGAGCCGACCAGCCCAGCCGGCAGCTGCTGAGCCAGGATCTACCCCGGATGAAGCCCACAGGTAAAAAGAGTGCCATTGTCAAAGGGCTACACGGTGCACCCTATACAGCAACAGGGTTACCAGTGTCACTGTCTGGCACCAAAGGAACCTATATCTGGCGACATTGCCATCATTTTAACCAGAAGTCACACGTCAATAGTTGGATTCATGGCACCTAACTTGGGGCCACAGCGCTTTATTAATCACCTAATAAGGCAGAATCAGGCCAACACGACACTGAAAATGAATAGAATCTAGCCGGGAGAGAAATCATTAACCAGCCAGACTTTGGGAAGTATGTAAACACCCCTGTGGCACATAATTTTACCAGCCGAGTCATGTTCAAATTAAACTTAAGCATTGATGATCAAGGTGAAGCTGCCGGCATAATGGACGAGGCCATTGAAACCCGACCAGCAAGATGAAGCATACGTATATGCAACAGAGTAGGCATAAATTTAATTAGTTGCGCACACTACCAGAACAGATTCCACTACCTGTGCTTAGGGTGGAATGATAAATCCAGTTATACTGACAGACTAGAGTACCATTGTGATGAATGTAGAACCCACCAGACTGCCTATTGCAGCTGGCTTACCTGCGCAGGACAAGGCGTAAACACATTTAGTTGCATTGTTTACACACAAACATTTCACCATGTGTGCATTGGCTGGCCGGACAAGAGGATCACCAGACTTGGCTAAGTGTATAGGTGTAAGGTATGCAAGCGAACAGCAGAATACGGACCAAATAATCCAGGCACTTACCACAGCATGACGTCTACCCAAGGTAGCGAGGGACCCCAACTACAGGAATTCATGGGAAGACCCCAAGAGGACCAAGTAGCATTTACAAAAGAGTGCAAGAGAGAATTTAGTGAGAACAGGCTTCCAACCAAACAATAGGTTGTCAAAAGCCAGAAGCAGTTAAAGGGAAAAGCGTTATATTGATGGAATAAATAAGGGAAATTTATTACAGAATGGGTGTCACTTTGTTCATGCCTTGCCACCCAGTTCTCAGGTGAGGAAGAGTTGGTCCACCTAACCAAATTCCACAGTCGAACACATGCCACCGAGGAAGAAGACAAAATTTTTATAAGGTGAAAGATGCAGACCTACAGCGGGATTTTCCCCGACGGGAATGAGGAAAGCTGTGTCTGAAATATTACATGCATGCTAATCCCAAAATTGCGTAATCTACTCACACTTCCCCGACCAAACTCTCTCGACAAGTAGAGCGGAATTTCAAGGCACAGGCAATATTAGACAAGACATGCAGCAGTACACCCAGGAAGCAGCTAAGCCGCCTCAGCCGAAAGGGAACTCGCCCCCTCCCCCTACTTGACACACCGTTAAGTGCTGGTTTTGTCCGGAGCGGCACTTCCAACTGGACTGCCCAGCCAAGCAGACTGGAAGGTGGGGTGGAGGGATGGGAGAACAGGCATGCCTGAACCCCCATAGCGAGGGGCAGAGAATAAAGGGCCCAGCCAGGCGAAAATGCTGGATAAGGGTGCAGAGCAGGCTGCCACCACCGGGGAAACACAAGCCCATCTACATCCAAACATTAGGCAAAGAATCTTTTACACCAGAAGCTCCTCGCATAGCATAGAGGTCAAAATTAATGGATGTCTGGCACTCGCCCTCCTAGACTATGAAGCTATGCGCAATTTTATTTGAAGTAACCTGCTCACCCCTGCGCAGTGAGCTGCACTTCGCCCGCAAACCTGCCTAGTGCATATGGCCCAGCATAGCCAGACCCTCAGGGTCGACAGCCGTACCACTTTGACCGTAAGAACTTACAGTCAAACTAACCAGACTGAAATTGTAGTCTCAACCGATACTATGGAGGAAGTAATTTTGGGGCAACCATGGCTGCACCAACAACATGTTATGGCTCACTGTCAACAACATATTTATATAGGGGAAAAGCATATAGTGAATGTCAACTGGTAACACGGGCCAGATACGGCGATCCCACCCCCAATAGTACCCGAAGAGATCAATCACCAGTTATAAGAACCAAAATTAGCCCAGGTGCGACAAATATTGGCAGAGAACGCCAAAGCATTCTGCCAAGAGGAATCACTATGTCAGACGCATAGTATTCAACATGAAATTTGGGCCACCACCAACACGCCCATTTACAACAGACCTTACTGTGTGTCCGTTGGGAGACAAGTCGAGGCGATGCAGGAGCAGTGGATTGTAGAACTGTCAGACACACCTCACAATTCCTGGGTCATTCTAGTTACGAAGAAAAAAGGACAGTTGAGAATCTGCGTAAATTACAAGGACTGAAATGACGTTATGCATCCCATCACACCTCTGGCCATTAACTTAACCCACATGCTCTGGGATGTAGGAGAAGCCAAGATATTACGAACCCTAGACATACAGTCGGGGTACTGGCAAATTTCAGTACGTCCCGACAGTAGGAAGTACACAGCCTTCACCATTCCAGAGGGAAAAACCCTACAACATAAAGTAATACCATTTCGGATAAAGAATGCCCCAGCCACCTTTCAGAGGCTGATGACAGCAGAGGTCCTGATGGGCTATGTAGGCCAATTCTGCTTTGCATATCTGGACGATATTATTATGTACTCGAAGTCCTGGGAAGAGCATTGTGAACACCTCCACAGGGTGCTAGAGACACTCGAGTTACACAGCCTCCTATGTAAACTCTTCAAAAACCACTTTCGAAAAACTGCCATTGTTTACCTAGGCCTCATAGTCATGCCAGAGGAGAACTACCCCCAAGCCGTCTCGACACTGCCTATGGAAGAAGTGGATGAAACCAATAACAAGAAACAAATATGTCGTTTTATGGGTCAGTGTAACTGGCTACGTGACTTCGTACTCAACATCGCGTGACAAATGGCAATGCTGAATCCCCTCCTTGAGAAGGAAGGCAGTTGACGGTGGGGAGAAGAACACCGTGCCACATTTCAAAACCTAAAGCAAAGTTTACAAAATATCAAGCAACTCCACAGGCCACACATGGGGGCAACCCCTTTATATTACCAGACCTGCTAACTTCTCACACAATTGTGTAAGGTGCTTACGTTTCTGTGATTTGAATGTTTGCTACAATCCCCAAAAAAAATACTAAGCCCAGCCAGTTAAATTAATATAAATAATGAAATAAACCAAGAAAACAGTAAGTACCAATGCAAATAAATGTGATTGGAATAAAAGTTATAGTAGGCATATTTGTATGTTCACCATTATATTGTAAGTTTGTCACTGCTACATACAAAAAATAAGTGACACGAGTTGCGTGCTGGAATTCAGTGTGTCTTTTCATTGGACTGGTTGTTCCTTCAATTTAATTTTTATAGTCACCGAGGCCATCCTTTTAACGAAATAACCCAACACATCAATAACAAGAGGTTAAATACAATTATTCCCCCCCCCCCCCCCCCCCCCAAGCTGTAACAGAGTTAAACACAGCCATAGCAAAATATTAATGTGTACATGTAACGTACTATGTCATGTATAAAAAAAATGTTAATAAAGTAAAATAATAACCATAAGAACTATCATCAATAGACAAAGTCACAAAGCTGATCTAAATATGGTTATAGGCCTAAATTGTGAGCATTCGTGAGCATTCGTACGTAATGGTTTTTGAAATATAACAGAATTCTTTGAACAGCTAAAAACAGTAAACAAAGCATTTGACAGTTAAAATGTAGAAGTCACATGGCAGTTTTTATTTTGCATGTAGCGGAAGGACACGTAATCGGTAACCAAAACTAGAACATGAACCGGGTTTTAGAAAAGTGTGAAGTAACTGTGAATGGCCTGTAACAGCACCCTTCTACTATACTGGAGTGTTCTGCAACTCGCAGCTGGATAAAGCTGGCTTAGCAAGTGAAATGTCGCTATCGTGCAACTACGTGGAAAATGTGTCCTCCTCTGTGTGTGTGTGCCTGTCAACAAGTACTACACTGTGAGTACATGAATTCCTGTCCATATATATATATATATATATATATATATTTGGTAGCCTAGAAGCCTACTTGCAACCTTAAGTCACAAAGAATTTAGAATCCATGCAGGTTTCCTCAAAAATATTTATATATTTTTTCTAGAGTAGGGCAAATCGTATTTTTACATAGAACTGAACTAGAACTTTATCTAGAACATTTTCCTCAAATAATCTAGAATATTTTCCTCAAACTGAACCCAAGGAAAACAAACTGTTCACGAACTGAACTTGAACAAAATACATTCTCCACATATAGAAAGACACCTCCACAGTTACTATACAACATGATACCATCTTCACAAAGTTCACCCCTAATTGTTCAAATAAGTAAACTTACATATGCCACCTTTATAAATCCACCCTGAATTGTTCAAATCAATACTTTTGAAGCATCCAAAAATCCTACTTATGTACATTATGCCATTTAAAAAAATTAATCTATTTTATTGGTGTTGGCAAGGAAGAAAATCGGATGGAAAACACCAAACAGATGACGGTAATATCAACGTGTTTAGTATTTATTAAGCATTTTCTTTATATCTAAATATTAATTTTTCTGTTTAACATTTCAAGTAAACTTCTTATTGTATAGAGAAATTACTAATCTGCTTCAGGCAGTGTCCATTTCAGTACCCATATTCACACATTCATTAAAGCTTGCTGCAGACTTGGATATGGTGTGCCACCATGCCAGCTGACTAGCAGTAGCATATCTGCCACACTGAGACCACGTTTGCTTGATATTTGCTTTCAAGTATTCTTCACGAGCATCTCATTTTCTATGTAACATATACAGTACAAGTGTGCATATGTCCTACAACACAAAGAAATTTCCTGTCTTCCTGATGCACAATGTAAACTTATCAAACTGCTCTTTTGTACACAGAGCTCATAGCTTACACAATAGGTATGACAAATGGCTGAAGGCTAACAAGCTAAAAATTGTTGAAGTTAAAATTTTTACGTACATCTAAGTTTCTTCACTCCAATAATATGATGGCTTTACAACTTTTAAATATGGTGCAATAATTTACAAAGTGGTCAGTAGAAAACCAAAGTGATGGAAAATGTTAAGGTAATAAAGGACTGCGATTGGATTTACATGCTACAGATACATAAAAAACATAATGTTGACTACACCGTCCATAAAAATTTAGACAAAGATGACTGTGTATGTAATGTTTTTTGTTGTGTTCTCTGTATGTTGTAGTTTACTGTCTTTGAGGTAAAGGGAGTTTGTTTACAAGTTCATAAAAAATGTTTGTTTCCTGCAAATTTTTGAACCAAACAGCAACTAAAGTCAGTTTTTCAAACCAAATTTGAACTGAACACTGTGGGCACTGAACACTCTTTACACTGTGGGCAATTTTGAACTGAACCGAACATAACCTTAACGTTCTGGTTCAGTTCAAAATTCAATCAGTTCACTGAACCTATAATTTTTTCCTGTTACTTCTCTTTCACATAAAACATCGTTTTTGAGCAATTCTGAAAAACCATTTCACTCCACCTTACTTCACAGTGTTAACAGAATTATGATTTTGTGGATGAAGTCTTATAATTCATGACTTTTGATTTTTGGCTTGGCTGTCTAAAACACCTCTCCATCATCTTATATCCGTATGTCACAATTCCTCCTCTCTAATTCTCATAACTCCATCCACTGGTAAAAGCGCACAATGAACACTTAGAATTTTGTTTCTAATACTACTATATTACAAACTCTGCTTCAAAGATAATATGATATTCACATCTCTAAGAACTAGTAACAGTAACACGTATAGTAACTACATAATTTTTATTATGCTCGTTACTTGGTTTGTTAACTGTACACATTACTCTCCAATACTTGATAAATTAAGTAATTTACAAACGTAAATTGATTTCAAAAGCTGTCAACAATTGTTAGTAAGTTTTAAGAAAAGAAGAATAAAATGTCTCCTTTAGACTTAAATGGTTTGTATAATAATATGACTGCATATAAGAGTAATAAAATTGTTTGGGATATATATACTACTGCTGTACATACACTTCTACAGCAATTCAACAGATTAATATAGTAATCATTATTTATGTAATGATGAACTTACCCTGTTAACTGCAAAACATCCTCCAGAAAATACTCTTCCACAGGATACATGAAACCAGGGATGTCAATTGTAGGACAGTTATTATAATACTGTGAGAAACAGTCAGAATTCAAAGATGCACTCATCAGTATCACCTTGAGGTCTGGCCTCTGAAAAACAGAACGAGAAAACAACATTCTACAATTATGTTTTGCTTGCATTTGGGTGACTTACAAAAAAACTTACATCAACAATTTTTGTTCTGGGAAACATTTACTTACGCTTATCACACATGCTGTTTACAAGGATGTGAACAAGTCAGCGAGTAAACTTTCTCCATATTCTCCTATCCCTCTAACACATTCTCAACTTTCCTAAAGCGTAACATTCCTCTGTTTCCTGGAATTGCTTTGCTATCTGTTCTCATATATTTCTTTGTTTCTTCTCCAAATGTATCTCATATCTAATAATAAGGGAACATCTTCGACTTGAATCATATTTTAAGGAGAAAAATAGCGCACTTGCATTGTATCAGGCTCAGCAATTGATCCCACGTGAAAAGTTGGGCCCTAAGTTAGTAGTTCGCAGTTGTGATCCTCTGAACGTACAGCTTTTAAATGTTTGCGCGTGCCGGTTGTACGTCACTCAATCTGCCCCAACCCTGCCACCTGAGCACAAAGTACTGTACAGCAGAGTGACAACAAGGAGCCCTCTAAAATGAGCTATGTGAATGATGTAAATATATTGTATGTCAACCACATGCACGTGTACGTTCAGTATCATTTTAACAACATGTTGATATTCTGAAGCAGCTAATATTTGCCTCTAAATCCAAAGGTACAAACATCAACAACTGAACAATTAGTATGGAACAAAGGTAATGATAATCAACTGTACAATTTGATCATGCCAATCATGTTGAAGAATACTGCAACTCCTGCACGTGTACTTTGCTTTAACAGTGTCAGCCTTACAATAAAAAAAAAAAAAACAGCATAACGATATCAATGCAGAAATAATGCTACGCCCCCTCTCGAATGAAACGATCATTCATTTCCAATGCATTAGTGAATTGCAACATAAAAATGATCAAAGCAAAGATCTCTGGCACCAGCTACATTTTAAACACGTTGACACAATGAACAAAGCACGTTACCAATTTCAAAACAGTATTTCACTGATGTTCAAAGTGCTCTGGCCGGTCATCGGTGTAGCCGCTTCAATACCACGCATACTAGAAGACCAGCCGAAACACTGGTGCAAATAGCTGCCTATAAAGAAGCGACTGCATTTGAATGATGATGTTACGCCGATCCAAGTTCACATTGACGCCCAGAAGTCGTGCGGAGTTGGTAAACCTGTGAACAAAACCCTCGAATATGCAGAAGCCAACTACATCCAGCAGTTGACAGTATCGTGTTACAACTGGTGGCATCATCAATATGGAAACTGTGGTGTCTTCTACTCTGTGCTATTTATGAGTTGACAAGTTTTTGTGGCCAGAAAATTAGTCGATGATTAAAACCACTCAGCAGTCATCTTGCAGGTTTTTTAGCAAATATCTCCTCTCACCATATCCATAAGTGTTCCGTGTTGACTTTTCCAGAAGATGACGCGACTGCCACAATACTGTCCGCATGAAACTAAATTTGCTCGACTCTTGGGCCAAATGTCCCAATCGGTTCTTTAAGGTCTACAAACAGAGGCAACAGCAGGTGCCCATCTGCAGATACAAGGTGTTACCAACGGATTGCATGACATGGTATCTAACTATTTTCCAACTTCAAAGTAAGTTTCATCATCACTGACTTCTTCGTCTTTATAAAGACGCCGCTTTGGACCAATGGAGCTATTCAACGTATGTAACGGTGGTGAAAGGGCAGCCTCATTATCGTCATCCTCTCACAACTAAGCATCGAACGTCAGTGCACTATTTTCTTCTATATCTAGCATGTCTTCATTTGTGCAGTTGTTTATGATATCTGCAACGAAAATTAACAAGAGCACAAACAAAGCCCCATGCGCTTTTATTTGCATAGTAGAAAAGTTATTTCTATAGCTACAAATAATGACGCTTACCAGTCACGACTTTTGAGAGCTCCCGTTCCTCGACATATAATCATTGTGATCTAGGTGTTATTCCGTACCGCTCCTGGAGGTGCCGCACTATCGTTTGTGGGTTCACCACCATTATGAACACAAACCTCTTACTCACTCCCCTATAAATTACTTCACGCTCAGACATCAAGCTGCTGCAGTGGGGTGGGGTGGAGTGAGTGACATACAAACCGGTGCCCGTGAACGTTTACAAGCTCTACATTCAGAGGGTCACAACTGCGTAACATCTGACATATGGCACAACTTTTCACACAGGATAGATTGCTGGGCCTGATACAATGCAAGTGCGCTATTTTTCTCTTTAAAATACAAGTTCAAGTCAAAGATATTCCCTTGTAAGTGTGATTTTAAGACTAAATAATACTACAAAAATTAATTAACACTGGAACGTGGAAAGAACAGCAAGAAATGTAAGCATATAATTTAGACTGTAAGCACCTGAAGTACTTAGCGAAGGAAAGCTCTGAAAAGAGAATGAGACACTAAAAAATTGGGCAAAAAGGAGATGGATGGATGGACTACGAGGCACAATATTGTAAACTTACTGTCATTATACTGCTGAGCTGATGTGTTGCTTTTATCTCTCTATAGACTGTTCAATCGTGGTTAATTGATCACTTTTGAAATCAATCTTTGTATTTTAATGGGCACACTGACTGGCAACTACGGAGGACGGAAAATAGTTGCATGGTTTTGACCTTGAATTAAATGCGTGTTAAGTAAACATTTGTGGACACTATACTTATTTATTTTGCTTTATGTTCTTTTTAATACATATAAGTGTAAAAATGAGCAAATCTGTAAATCCCTATACAGTTTCACTCGACTGACATGATTTGAAGCCATTAGACTCTCTATCAAGTTTTGAGCAAAAATTTGACAGATTTTAAATTTTTTGGTATATAGTGGGCAACATCCATTTTCACTTAATATAATTTTATATTTAAAATTATATTTTCACTGAATAAATCTGAGTAAAATTCACCATTCTTCTTGTTTTTCAGTAGCTAAAGTAGATAGTTGGAGTTATTTCGGAGTACTTTTTTTTTCCTTCTCTGGTGTTTCATGTAGCATTATAATTTATGATTGTTTTTAGAAGTGTATCATGTATTATAAATCATGATAGTTTATCTGTTTCCAAGTGCAAGTGTCACAACCTATTACATTCACCACAAATAACACTTCACTAACACCACTAATTACTCATCATCAGTCACCCCTCTACACTACACAATAAGTCAAACGTCTTAGTAATATAATTTTATGGTTTATAAACTCACAAAAACTTAAAAAAATTAATTTAAAATTATTTAAGTAGACTTAAGTCACATGACAACCAACCCATACATTTGAGCCAATGATTATATGCAATTCCTCCCCGCCAGCTGTCTATACATAAACCGAATATTAACTATAATGAAAAAAATTAGCCTATTGTACACAAACAATTGAAAAATAATAATGTGAAAATAAAGCAGTGCTCAGGTTTACTGAAAAAGCTCTAACTGGCTAAAACAATTAGCAAAATTGGTAAAAAAAAATTATTGGTATCAGCATAATTGGCAAATGGGGTGATTGTCCCACCTCTAGTGGAGAAATAGGTAGAGATGGAGCCATTTCACTATGCTGATCTGGCTGTAAAGTAATTTTGGACAATACAACCATCAGAAATTCACAGACATAATAATACAAATGTAAAAGTATTCTACCTTTAAAAATTATGAACATACCTTGGATATGACATCTTTGAGAATGGCTAAGACAATATCACTGAACATATCTCGCTCATGTATCTCATCCAATATTAAATGAGATATGGTTCGCAGGCCTGGATCAGAACGCATGAACTGTAGCAACATCCCTGTGGTGCAATAAAGGATTGAACCATTTGGGCGAGGTAGATTCCTGTGTGGAAAGAAAAAAAGTATCACAGATGAGTTTATTAAAATTTAAAATAAATATTGTTGACCTAAATTGTTTTTATTAAAAACTAACTTTATGATTATCCAACAATGAGTCACCTCAATTAAAATTAATAATATACCTCTGCTGTCCACAGCAAAAGTAAATGTTATTTGCAGTTCAAACTGGGCGTCACATAGGTGCATATTTCTTTAGCCAAATGCTTAGACAATAATGTTGACTGCACACAGTTCATCTCTAGATTCAAAATCTTTTGAATGTTAGAGAAATTAATGCTGGTAGGTCAGCAGTTAGCTAATTAGATTCTGACTATATCTGCACAAATAATGCGTTTGGCAGAATGGAACTCTTAATTGACAAGAGGGAACTTGGTTGCTTTCTCTCATCTCCTGTAACCCTAAGACTGCCAATCTACTCCTGGACACTGGATCAAGTGACTCTGACCATCACAGCAGCCCATTAATACTAGTTACTCTTTAGAAATTTTCCCAAATGGTCATGAGAGTGACAGTAGCATATACACAGCAGTGACCACATGGCACATCCTGCCCACAACAACCATTTCCTCCTTGTTACTTGAACACAACATACACAATACTGGTGAGCAGAATATGTCCTAGCACCATGCACAGTAGTTACAGTAAAAGAAACTTCAACATACAAGACCTTCGGCCACAGTCACATAGCTAACATCATTTATTTGTCATCCACAAGTTATTTCAAGTATTTTCCAAATAAATCACAATCAACATACATTAATGTAAAAAGAATAATTTTTTCCATACTTACTAATAAGGCACCACAAATTTCTAGTGCAATCTTATTAAAACAAATTTTTTTCCCTCGAACTTGTTGCAAAAATCATGGTGCACGCTATACACGAGTAAATATGGTGCCTAAGTATATACTGACAATTCGGATACAGTATGAGTTTCAATTGTCTGTTGTTATGGGATTTGTTGCATTTGTTTATTGTACGTAAAGAGGCATTATACAGAAGCTGGCATTCTTTACTCATCCCTATAAAATGTACCTTTCCATGTGTTTGAAATATACACATTGTAAGAAAGAATAATACAATTCAATGGGGTTTGTAATAACTTGGAAATGCGGATTGAAATTTTAATATTATTTGTAAGCATACACCTAGGAAATATGCTGCAGAAGTCTATAAAACACTCAGAATTACATTTATAATTGGAAGCACATTTATTGAACTGACAATTATTTACGCATGCTATTCAAGGAAATAGGTGACCTAAAACTGTTTGCATACAACAGAACAACATTTTGTAAATACTTATTAACTTCTAAAATATGAGAGCTTTATAACCACAAAATGTCCAGAATCTTCACAACTGAAATAAATATGGCGACTACCATAAGTACGCAAGTATGCCCAGCAAGTAAACAACTTTGTGTACTTACCCCGTAGAGAGCCTGTGTGTACTATACTGTGAATTCAGACAGTGCTAGTACATACATGGTGACATCACAGTGGTGCAGAGTGTATATGTATATATATGTGTGTGTGTGTGTGTGTGCGTGTGTGCGTGTGTGCGTGCGTGTGCGCGGCGCGCGCGCGCGTGCGTGGTGTGTGTGTGTGTGTGTGTATATATATACTCGAAGAGAATTCAGATGCAGCCACAGTTCAGTTCACTCACTCACTCGAAAATCACAGAAGAAGAGTTAGTCAATAAGGGCCCCATTAAAAAACAAATTAAATGTAAAAACTTTTCCTCTGAGATTTACTGAAGTTCGTGCAGTTCACATATATTACACAGTAGACACAAAGAAGTTTGCAATACGAATCAGGTGAATAACAAAATCAGCACTGCAGAATCTTTAATCATTTACATCACATTACAGTCGTAAATGTGGCAACCAGTCCCACATGTTAGATAGGCAAACATGAACTACAAAGTGAGAAGTGGCAGTGAGCGCTCACTGCTAATAATGGAACCCCTCACAACCTCTGTGCCATAAACAACAAAATTAGGGCACCGTGCAGCGCTACTCATCACACCTCCCAATAACTACCTAAAAACGCATTGCGCAGTACAAAATGTCCATTCAGACACTGGTGTGAACCCCATCGCATCCACTTTCCCATGCAAGTCAAACTGTGCCGAACAAACAACTGTGTTTCCGGAATGAAATTGTAAAGAAAGAACAGCAACAAATATCTTAATGGCCCTGATCCCTGAAGTAACTTCGAATATGACTTTATAAAAACAAACTCACGACACATACACACTGCCAGAAATCTGACGCACTTCAGAACAATTACACTCCCTTTAAAAAAAAATCATTAAATGTTCCTATAAAATCAGTATTAACTACATCATTACATGATGATAACAATGATTATACCATTACATTTTTTTGTAAAATGTTCCTCTTCTGAACTGTAAATAATTTTATACAGAAATTTTACAAATATTTTTACTTAACATATGTACTTACGTAATTATTCTAAAATTTCATAACAAACACCAACGTTTGCTGTTAATTTTGTCTCCTAAATTTCATCACCAAACAGTTTTCATTTAATCGCACTAGTTTCATGGACCCAAAACTTTTTACAAATTCAGCTCGAGTAGCATTTCACGACTAGCGAAATAGTAAGTAATTATTTATTTATAGGCTTAATGTGTCCCCAATAGTTAAAACCATTTACTGGGTGACCCAAACATTAACAAGACTACGATTACAAATATTCATAAAAGACAATTACAATACATTGAGACAATTACAAAAGAAAAACAGGTGAAACCAAGGGACAAAAATACAAGCACACGTAGAAAACATATACAGACATAGAATATAAAAACAAACAAACTTAGTATACACAAGCAAATATAAAATGAGTCACCTATTTATTGACCTGAAAAACAAATTAAAAATATTTTAAATCAAAATTTATCTACTGACTACTGCAATGATTGTATATCTCTATGGTAATAAAAGGATAAATACCATACATATAACAGACAAGTTCAGAGCACTATACAAAACCAACATATAAATAAAATATTACATTAAAAAATTAAATACATAGAATAACTTATTAATTTACCAGAAAATACTTTCAGTTTGTACAGGTTTTTTTATATCATACTTGCCTACCGACTACTATAATGTTTACACAACTCGAGAAATGTTATTTCTTTCCCTATAAAAGGATCAAATTTCCAAAAGTATTTATTGAAGTAAAACACACATTGTTTTAAAGATATGTTCTGGATGTAAGATCTCCAAAATTATGTGTTCTTCTGGGACTATAGCTAGGAATCTTAAGCCCTACAAGTTTTTTAATAGTTACACAATAAAAATAAGACAGAAAACAATTACCTAAAAATAAGGTATCAACATGAACTATAAGTGTTTAAGTATTAAATCTAATTAGTTCAGTATCATAATTAAAATTTTAGCTTTTCGGGAATCTAGTAAATACAAATTTGACGCATGACATATTTTCACGCATGAGAAAGAGCATTTCAGATGCATGACTACGTCCCATCTGAATATGGCAAGGCCACATGGGCAAGTCACCCAACAGGAACAAAGGCAGGACAATGAAACTCCAGACGTTGACAGTGCCTCAAAACACCCTTAACACAATGTCCCCAGCCAGTACTGTTCTCTAGATATGACAGAAAGCCGTCACGTCATCGCTCTGCCCGAAGCAGCAAGATTCTGCTTCACTGCACCAACTGTATGATTCACCACACCAGCTGTATGGACAGTGCATAATTTCAATTTGGCACTGCAGGAGGAAGCAGGCCAATCGCAGAAGGGTTACGGCCTACTCAAGCCCCAGCAGGTCAGAGTCACTTCGCACCCTGCGCAAGCGACAGGCCTGGTAAGCATCCATGATTCATGCGTGTGACGTCAGAAACTCCACCCCCAAAGAGGCAGAGCTACGTACACACACCCCTCGCAGTGCCTAAGATAGTAGGAGATCATTATAAAAGGCCAGCAGAGCAGTACGCCAGAGAGAGTTAGCCGTCGAAGACACCAAGAGCCTGCTCATAAAAAGTTCCTCGCAGAGTCTCACCGCAAACCCTCATCCTTGTCAGGCTGTCAAATGCCAGAGTAGACATCCATGGCGGTAAAAGTCTCACAATACCACTTCATAGGCTGTGAAGGCGGGGAGTATCTTGACTCAGGGCTGGACGTCCTGCAACCATGCCACCAGTATCCGCAACCACGACGACTCAACTCTCCAGAGGTCAGCTCTACCAGAAGGACGTTCTGCAAGCGCCTCCAGTCATCTTCGCCATCAGCATATATCGTCCTCAACCTTCCCCAACCTAACCTGTGCCCTACCAGGTAACATAGATCACGACGTTGTAGTCTCTTAAAGACAACCCTTAAGGCCCTCGCCCGGCCATCTCTGCCACTCGAGCAGTGAATCCCGTATTGTGAAAATACGATGTCCCTTCTGGACACCCCCAAGTAATTAAGAACAGGACTCTTGGACTAGTTGCAGACTACTGAATTGTTAAATTCACTCAGAGACACGAGTCATTTTAACATAAATGTAACAGGTAGCCGTCGCCTGATTTGCAATTCAAATAGACTCAAACTCTGCAAGTTAATTGTAATCAATTAACATATGTTATTTTGAAATGAGTTATCCCATGTTATTATTATTATTATTTTAATTACCTTATATACTTTTGTTGTGCTATGTTGAATTACCAAGTACATGCCTTGATTAAAACCACAGCCACACTTAGGAAATGCAATTACAGTAAAACCCCTTTTTTTTACATCATTCAAGGGATCCAGCAAAAATTATGTAAGAAATGGGAAAGTGTAAAATGTGGGAAATGCAGTAAAGTGTTTAAAATTTAATGAAGTTATAATCAATCAACATTTACAAACCATTAATACTATACACAAGTCATTTGTACGAAAAAACCACCAAATATGAAAAGCTCTACCAAAATATAATCCAGTACATTTACAAAGTGATTTTAAAAAATATGCATATAAAGAGAAAGCATGTAACATTGGCAAATATTCGAGATAGAACAAATACCTGAAAAATATAGGCATACTTACAAACTTTGCCTAGAACTTAAAAATAAGAGTCAAGGTAATACAAATTTAAAATGATTATTTACTAATACACTACAACAGATCACACTTTCCATTTTGACTAGGCTATGAAAAGAAGTCGGAGAATTTCGTCTGCTTCAGCTGCTGACTGCTAACATGTTCAATTTTTTTTTCAAGGACATTCACCTGATAGAAAATACTTTCCTCACATTCGAATCTCAAGAAGTAGGTCCTCACAGTTGATACAGCTTGTAATGCCTGATGCTTGGTGGGCATACGTACATCTTCCTCCTCTTCACAAACTTCATCATCTTCTTGATATTGACTGTCCATGACATGGGAACTTACAACTTCTTCAACTGACTGTTCTTCAGTGATTAGCATGTCAGAGTAAATGTTGGGTAAATCAGTGAATGATACAATTGGTTCAATTTTTGATTGTGAAAACTGGGATACCCAACATATCTGCAAGGGAGACACATGTCCCAGTATGTTGATCGACACATTTTAAAATGTTGAGTTTTTCATAAATTGAAAACACTCTTCTTTTACTACTGAAGTATTTTGTTCACTGTGTTAACGTAAAGAAAATGAGTAAATAGCGGGAAACGAAAATATAGCGTATTGATATTAGCAGGAAAGATGTACATAGAATCAAATGGCGATAAAATGAGATCAAAAATAAATGGTGTAATTTGCGGGAAAATGTAAAAAGAGGTAATGCAAAATGGGGTTCTACTGTACTTCTTACAAATAACTTTTAGTAACCTTGTACCCCTTATTGAAAGTATTAAGACAGCAAGCCAATTATTAAAATTCAGAGTTCAAGTTGTGTTTACGTGAAGTAATGCCGGTTCTGCGACTGAAGCGAAACACAAGTAACACTGAGCGGTATTCCGAGTTTGGCTTGGGGATGCTCTGTTTGATCTTCGCGAGGAACCCTTCACTAGGAATCCAATAAACACTGGAACTGCAATCCCTCACATAAGCTGCTATCTAACCCTCCGGGCTAGAGTATGACCAGACGACGTTAGTGGCGAGACACACTGTGTTGCTTGTATGCCAGGAAATACATGATAGGACCGCTGACTATACACGGCTTCACTGCACACACATTGATTGGTTATTTGGCTTGTTGTTATAATTAGTTATCAGAGGATTACAGTAAATCGGTCTCACACCGAAACACATTATGAGTGGAATTAAGAAATGCCTCAAGCGAGAATAGAAACTCTTAGAACAAGAAATCAATACTAGTCCTATTTTTGAGACCTCAAAGTCAGATGCATTGTTTTCATTTCCAACATAAGTGCTAGCCAGGTACCATTAGAATATATTATTCTTCTGCATAACAAACTAAACATTATTGGTATAGAACCATCTGCTCTCACACTCGAGTATACAGCCATTCCTCCACACTGTCTCCACTTCAACCAGCAGTACGAGCACACCGCCACAGCCAGCGTTGGCCGCTGTTTTACAGCCGGCCGCTTTCCCACAGCCAGCAGAGAAGAGAATTACGCAGCCTGCGGGTTCACAAGTAATATGTCAGCATGGAGTGTTGCCCAGTGTTTCAGACTTCGTCCCCACATACAAGCCTACACGACCCATGAAATATATTGGTACCTTGCCCAAGATGAAATAGGTTCCTTTGGGCATGTTTAATGCATCTTTTGCATACAAATTATTGAAGACCATCCACTCCTCTCACACATGCACAGTGTACCAGCATACACTGAAGTGCAAGTTGTTTGTCGGGGTTACAATCACCAAGATACCTAAATTGCATTTGTCAAAAGCTGCCTCATCTCGTAACCTTCCCATTACACATGGGACAAACCCGCCTAGGAGCTAGACCGGTACTTAAGAGCGACCCTTCCAGTGGCTCCCTAGATGAGCAATTTGCATTTTGTGTACAATCCCTGTGAATATCAAACCTTGACAAGCTAGGTTTTATTCAACACACCGGCCCAAGTTGGTACGGTACTCCACCAAAAGTACAGATACAAGGGAGGCTCCTTGCATCGAATGGTTTAATAGTCGAGATTCATCAATCTACGACATGCTTCAAATATTCTCTGGCACCCAACATGAGGCATCAGCATCAAATAGTTCAGCCTTAGTTGCTGCGAATGAAGCCAGTTGCACCTGGAGAAAACCCCTAACTTGAGATGTTAGAAATAAGTAGTAGCCGTGGTTGCTATATTCTTCCTCAGTCGATACGCCAGTACAAAGAAGATGGAAGCGCGTCCCACACGAACCTGCGCACTTAAGAAACTTCTGTCTACCAAAAAAATGGTTCACCGCATAATGAACACTGATCAGAACTGGGTGGCATACAGGTATTTCCGACACTGTAACTCACGTACGTTAGTAGATAAACAAGTATAACTATGGAGCAGGCACACACACACATCCTACCCACTGAGCGCCAGAGGAATAATAATAATAATAGTAACAATAACCATGCAACCTTCTATAGGCTATTCATGGTAAAATGAGCACTTTTGAAAGCCCTGCTTAAGATCTACTTGTATGCATGTTGTGTATTCTTCCAACTCATGTAAGATTACAATTGTAATGGACCTTATCATTTATTTATGCGTCGGTCAGGTGAAACCATGAAATTATTAGATACGTAAATATTTTACAAATTTACTCGTCTTTACACATCAATGCATAAAAAAACAAAACAGAAAGTGAAACAAATAATTTAAATGATCAGAAATGGTTACATAACCCCTTTTATTCGACGTTAAGATAGGAACTACTTCCCATCCGTCATTACCAACTTTACTGGGTGCATGTCACTCAGTGCTCCCATTGAAATATATGCAGGTAGAAGCAGTAACTTATTTCTGAGGTTGATTTCAAAAGTGCTCACTTTATTGTGAACAGCCTTTATCAAACTTCTGTACCAATATGTCTAGCTAAGTAGTAACTTACGCTTCCAGGCGAATGTGGTAGCCAACAGATGCACTGCCACAAGGATCATCTCTCTCCTGAGCCACTCGCTCAGCAACAGAAACAGCACTGATCCTCCGAGGCTGGGTACACACCACGTGACAAAGTGAGCCCCTCCCATTTAAAATGTAATCATCCACAATAAACTGGGCCACTTGTGTTGTCTTCCCGCAACCTGATGTAAATATACAATGATAAATATTGTCAACACAGACTTCCACCTTAAAAAATATGTGTTTAAAATACTACAGTGGACTATGAACCAAAAAACTGAATCCACTGAAAATTTTCAGTGGTCCTTGCAAAACTCTCATATATTGTTTGTCGAATACCACACCAATCTAAACATCTTTTGGTACCATCACTTAAACTTACAACAATTTTATTTAAGCTGGTTGTTTATGAAAATGTCTTAATAACTGGGTGTGAAACACGTTAAGCAAGCCGCTGTTTATTATCACTTGGGTACGGTGCTCTCCAGTTCAGCTGAATGAGTCGGCGAGTCGGACAGTCAAGAGTAACGAGAGGAATTACCTAGCAACCAGTGTGATCTCTTTGCATTCTCTCTCTCTCTCTCTCTCTGTCAGTCACAGCCATGCACCTTTCTTCCTCCCCTTACATGCCCCGCAAGAGAGGAAAATGTTATCTAGCAAAAAAAACTGTCTCCTCCATCTCTCTTTCGGCTGTGCACACTTGCTACCTTCCTTTACATCTCTGGTGAGAGGGGTTCATAGTATATTGACAAAATATAAACAAAAGTTTAATTTAACGAAAAAATATGATCCTTTGATACTTTTATGTTAGCAGAAGTATAAAACTTTGCAATATACTGCACATTTTGGAAACAAACAAACACTTTATACATGGTTTGATTTAAAAAGTTTGAAGTAACAATGAACTGAGTATAACCAGTAATAATTTTCTGCTAAGAGGTTTTCTTTTGCATTCAAATCTGTTTTTTTCCCCCCATAAAGTTCATGTTTAATCATACCTGGTGTAAAATAAACATGATTTTTAAATGAAATATTAATTTATCTCAATATACAGGATCTTAAGAATAAAATGATACCTCTAAAAGCGTATACTTGATCTCCTCTAAACTTTCTCCAATCCTAATTTCCCTATTTCAATAAAGTGTAATTTTGCCATTACAGCTGCAACAAAATGACATAAGTAAAGTTATGATGTCCTGGGAGTGGGTTAGAATCAGTCTAAATTCAAATAAAGACTCCAAGATAACGAGAATTTTCTTGGAAACTGTGAAAGCTCATTATTTCGAGAGTCGACAGCTGAGCAATGTAGTACAATTTAGTACTAAGTACTACTTATATTTTATGTACTTACTCAATGTTATGAAAACTATAAAATACCATAAATAATGAGTCTCCATTAACCAAAAATGTAACAATACATAAAGAACATTTTAATTCTAAACAAATTAATCTTCTGAAACCATGTTTTTTTAAAAAAGGTCATTTAGTTCTATTGCAATGTAATGAGTTAATTTTTAAACTTATCTTTAGTGAATCACAGACACTTTGTATTATAAACAACAATTATTGAACAGCCACATCTGGGTAATGTCTAAATGTGAATTCATGCATCTGCCCCATTTTTTTAATAATTTATAATTTATCTGTTATAATTTTTAAAGAAAAAAATGGGGCATATGGATGAACTCACGTTTATAAATTACCCAGATATAGTTGTTCATTAATTGTGATGGTTCAGTCAACAATATATTTGTTTGCATTATTAACTACACATTGGATTAGAACCCAGTGTTACCTGTTTCTCCAGTGATAAGGATAACTTGATTTGCAATTATCATAGAGAGGATTCGTTCTTCCTCCTTGAAGACAGGTAGTTTCCTCCGAAACTCCATCATTCTTCTGTAATTTACACTCTCCCTTTTTTCTAACAAGTCATTTTTTAAAACTGCATCAACATTACAATCCCTGCTCAGAAGTGTTGACATAAACTTTGACTCTGCTAACCTTTTATCAATATTACCTGTAACATTAAACAAAAGTTTCATAATATAATAATAAATCTTCATTACCAAAAAACACTGTATTAATCTGTCTAGAATGTGTTCATTTATTTCACTATATTAAACAGATGTTTCTTTCAACTAATTATTGCAACAAAACAAAATTAATACAGTACATACTTTGGAGTTTACCATTGAAAATTAAATTTATATAACAACAAATTAATGCGTAAACAAATAAATGAAAATAATGGTAGAATAGTTTGCATTTTTGCAGAATTGCGAGAACACATAAGATTTATATGCGAGTTTTAATGTGGTGGCATTACAATGTTGAGGTTAGTAACATACCCTAACAATGACTAGTGAGGAAAATAAATTATGTATGTTCCTAAATTAAACATTTGAATCATATGTCTGAGAAAAAGGTAAGTACAGTACTTTGTATTATACTGAGAATGATGTGGATGTGATTTCACTTTCTAACATGAAATAACACTTTTCAAATAAGATAAAACACACACAAAAACCCTTCAAATAATCATGACAACGAACACTAACAGCACATGACACGACTATTGAGAAAAATAGCTACCCACCAAGACAAGAAAAGTAAGGATCATCATCCTTATATAGATTTATTTCATACACTGTGTGTGGCAAAAATTTCAAAAGAAAAGAAGTAAAATTTATTAAACATACAAAAGTAATTTAAATCTAATGCTGACCAGAACTTTACATCTCCTTTTAATTGAAGTGTATAATTATTTGAATGATCCTAGCATCTCTCTCTCTCAAAGGGCAATCAAACAAATAATGTGAGATCATATTAGAAAATATTCTGAAATTTGCAAAATAAATTAAATCTGTTTATGATGTTCAAATTTAGCCATCATTGAGTACTTAATTTCTGATTCCACAATGAGACCTCTGGTAATGTTAGCAAGAAAAGAAAATCACTGATAATTAAAATCTGCATTTTCTTTAGACACGTTGAAACTGACCCGTAGGTTGGTGCATGTCAAGTAGTTGTTTTTAGACAGAGTCTTAGGGTTCGGTAGAAATAATATGATTGGAATAAAAACTCATCATACCCATTTGCATTAGCCATTTACTGCTGTTGATTGTGTAGTAATTACCAAGAGCACCACCACAACATGAAATAATTTTGTGACCAACTGCAACATCTACTTTAATGCTAAATAAGATTACAAATGAATAATATAATATTTAGCTAACCATCATTGATTTTATGCACATAAAATACAACATATATCCCTTTAAAAGCCTTACTAAAGTTTCTGGGTTTATAATCAAGTTTCACTTCAGTGAACAAAGACCCTCAAACACACTACTAACATTTAACAGGTGGCACTTCACTCTAATAAGTAATAAATACCTCGCACCATACTATCTCCAAATAGGCTACTTCATTTACTAAATATATATTTAGATCCCTATACATTATCCTGAAACACCGTTAACGCTTTTGACAGCTGAACATATATTATTCGCTGCTTTCGCCGAACTCACAAAATGCTTTTCTCACAATGATCATACTTGTAAACACAAATAATTATGCATTAAATACATTAAATACTTAACAGCATATATAAAATGATGGGTAGCCACCTTAAGGTAATAAATACCACTGGTCAATATTAAAATTGACTTCCATCTCTAGGAACATTATAAATTACACCTTGACTAAAATGTTGAACGCACGCAGATACTACACAATTACTCCAAGTACACTTAATGCACATTTTATTACAGCAACAATTCATTTACTGAGAGTACAGTTCATCCTCCGTGTACTCAAGTACGACACCTTTAATGACTGCAAATACAGTTACTTCTCCATGTAAGCATGTAAAACACACGTACTGACTCAGTTAATACTCCATGTACACATTTAATAAATGTACAGTTACAGGATGTACACAGAAATTCCATTTTGGAATTCCCTGATTTTTTCCCTGTTTTCCTGGCAGAGTCTTACCATTTTTCCTGGCCTATTTTCAGGACCGAAACTTTCCAATAACATATTTTGCCACCACGGACAGAACAAATATGCTATCAGCAAAGTTTAATTAAACTACACAGCAACAGACCAAGCAAGCAGGGGAAACATTTTATTCAGCCCATCTACTTTTCTCGCAAAACCATTATTGACCTCACACGAGTGGCCATTACATACACACTGACGCCGTCGTGAGAGAGAGAAAACAAAGGATGACACAAATTACCTACTGATGGAGGGTGCCAGCTGTGTTTCCCAGTCACCGCACTGTTGAAACTCAGTGTTCTCAGGGATGCTGTGGGTTCTGCGTGTACTCTCACCCGAGCGTCCTTACGATACACTTTGCAATACTAAACATTTACTAAACATTTTATCACTGTAAAATGGTGTGGCAAGGACACTGTCCTTACAAATAAAAGATTGGCACACTGTGAGACTTACTTTTTATTTTACAGCTCATACAAATAACGTGCCAAGCAAGTCAATGATGATAAACTCGGACGTGTCTAGCTAACTCCGTTTGGGTGCTCCCCAGCCCTCAATTACTCTAGCACACTCCTATGTGGATGACTTCACTGTGGTGTTTGAAAACACAATCTTCACAAGGGAAGGGGGTCGACAGACGCTAGGGTGGACTGACAATTTTCCCTGAAGGTAAGACACGGAGAATTGCAAGACGAATCAGTACATGAACATGAACACGTGTGATTATTTGGCATCACTAGAGCGGACTCGTCGGGGCTCGCCCACCAGCACATGGTTAGCATGGTGAAGGCCTATACACATAGTCTGCTAGGATGGAAATAACATAACTGTACAAAATTACACAAATATCAATGAAACAAGATGGGGCACGATATTAGTCACAATAAATACGCACATGCGTGAAAGCAAGCTTAGATGGCGTGGATGCCGCTGGATGAAGTTCGTAGTGGACCACATGGTGCAGGTGACATTGCAATATTTGTCCATAAAAACGGAAAATTAACTTCAGACAAATTGGTATTTCATTTGCGAAAATTATTCCCCTGATGATTGAAACATTTACAGGCTTGTAGCATGCCTGATGGCGGAAAAAGCGAACATGAAAATGACAGTTTGGGCATACATACAAACCATCAATTTACATGAAAATGACACGGAACCCTGAACAAAAATACACAGAACCCTGGAATAAATTACAGCACATATGATACCACACAAAGTAAGCCCCGAAAATACATTGATGGCGCAGATACGTACTTAATGATATCTGACAGCGTGGTCATTTATGATGTGGCCATTAAATGATTTTAAAAATGAAAAAAATACCCTGAAATACATGCATAGGATTAGAGTCCTTAAAATTGCATGCAGCAATAACACAGAAATTACAATGACACGCCTTTAGCATGGGCGGATGGAGCCTGATAAGTTGTGTGGGCCGCGTAGCCTCTCTGACATCTTTCTCCCTTTCTCCTGGTTTAAGTTTTAAAAAGCCGCAAAGACACAAATTATTTAGTTAAGCGAAAGCATAATGCTGGGGAAATATCTTGCTAACCTACACAAAGCAAAGGTTGACCAGTATACTAAAATGAAACTAGGGTAATCTACATCAGAGCTCAAAAGTTGTAGTGCGTATGTGACAGCGTCTTACCTTGCCAGCTCTCCTAGACAGACTGACCAAAGGCAAGCGTCGCGTGGACCTACCATGGCTGCCTACGGGGTTCACATAAGTGGAAGTGCTATGCACGCCGAGTAAAATATTTTATATTGAAAAGTATAAGGAACTTTAGAAATTAAAATATGAATTGACATTGTGCATTTTAATTTGGAATTTCTTGTCTCTTTTAATGTCTTTTGTTACAGCATTCTAGCCGGAGTAAAACTGTTCTTAATATCCATGCAGCGCGCAGTTTGAACTTATAACCAAGTATGGTGCAACAATTTATGAACAAACAAATGATGCCGACTAACAGCCAATGGCACTAGAGCCCATGAAGAAGCTCACCATGCACGTGTGCAAAGAGGCCAATAATTTTTAACTTTCGTATAAATGTTATTTTCAGTGTAAAATGTGTTATGTTATCTTCGCAGTGTTTAATATCTCTTAAAAAATGTTTTAAAGTGTATGTACTAATTTTAATTTTGTATGGTTATAAATAACATTCAAAGTGCCCGCTGCACCGAGATTAAGAACACTTAATATTCCAGCATGAACACCATTATATAGAAACACTAGAATAATACTGAAATTAATAAGAAAATTATAGAAATGTAAAACAGTACTTAATTTAATTTATGCCATTTTATTGTCAATAATAAAATATTTTACTCTGCGTGCATAGCACTTCCGCAAATGTGAACCCCGTAGGCGGCCATGGTAGGTCCGTGCGACGCTTGTCTCTAGACAGTCTGTCGAGGAGAGATGGCGACGTAAGACACTGTCACGTACCCACTACAACTTTTGTAAACTGATTTAGGTTTCCATAGTCAATTTAGTTTACCGGTTAACCTTTGCTTGCGTACTTTTTTGCCAGAAATTTCCCCAACATTATGCTTCCACTTTATTAAATTCTTGTGCCCTTGTGGTATTTTTAACTTAATCGAGAAGGAGGAGAAATATGTCGGAGAGGTCACGTGACCGGCGAAACTTAAATCAGATGCCATCCACCTATGTTTATGGCATTTCATTTAAATTTCTGCATTATTGCCACACACAATTTTAAGAGCTTTATTTTTATGTATGTATTTGAGGGTAATTTTCATGTTTGAATATTTTACGGCAACACCACGTACAGCCATGTGGCCGACCAATGCCAAGTCTTTGTATACGCCATTGTTGCATTTGAGAGCTTATTTATGTTACATCGTATGTGAAATAATTTATTTCAGGGTTCTGTGTCAATTGTATTCAAGGTTCAATGTATTTTTCACGTGATTTGATGCTTTTGTTCTTGACCACGTGGTCACATTAATGTTTGATTTTACCGCCATCAGGCATGTTACAAGGGTTTATGTAATTTTGAAATTAGTGTGCGGTGCAACTATTCCCGTTCTAGCCAGCTTTGTGTATAGGCCGTCACCACACTACCCACGTGCTGGAGGACGAGCCCCGACGAGTTTGTGTTAGTGATGTCGAGTAATCACACGTGTTAATATGTATTAAGGGTATCATTTGTAATTCACAGTGTCCTGTCTTCAGGGAAAACCGTCAATCCACCATAGTGGCTGTCGGCCCTCTTTCCTTGTGAAGTCTGTGCTTTCACGCAACTCCGTGAGATCATCCATCTAGGCATGCGCTAGAGTAATTGGGGGCTGGGGAGCACCCAAGCGGAATTGGCTAGTCATGACCGAGATAATCAATTCATTGGCACGTTGATGTGTATGCATAATAACATTAAAAGCAAGTCTACAGTGAACTTAACTCTTTTATTCAGTATTGACAGTGGCCTAGCCACATATGTTTTATTAAGTGTTTATTTCAAGTGATGTTTAGTAAAAGTTTAGTATTGCATAAGTATGCACGGGTGAGATGGACACACAGAACCCACAGCATCTCTGAGAACCCTGAGTCTCAGTAGTGCGGTGATTGCGAAGCACCGCTGGCGCCCAAATTACCAATAAGTATATGTGTCATCATTCGTCTCGTGTCTCACCTGACGGCGTCACAAATATTAAACATAAAAACACTATGACCCTGGAATAAAATAAAACATAATAAACACTTGAAAAATACAATATTCCAGTTATGGGAAAGTTCAGTTTAAGACCTCTTCATGCACAAGCTTCCCATGTGTCACGTGGTGGTGAGCGCTGTCATGATCTTAACACTCGCTGGCTGTTAGCTGGCATCAACATACATACAGACTATATGTCGCTTGGCAAAGATGTATTATTGCCAGTTCACACACTTAAAAATTTAAATTGTAAAATACATATGCTCACAATTACATTATCATGAATTCACACAACTAGCGATCTTTCCAGAATAGCAATTATTTACATTATCCCTGACCCAGGTGAAAATTCCCTGACATTTCCCTTACTTTGCTCTGTTTTCCCAGTGGATGGTCACCCTGAGTTAATATTCAGCACACGCAGTTGCAACTGATTTAATGACAGTCGTGCCGTTGAAAGATTGTTCGCTGATCCACAAAGTACTCTTTTTCCAGAACAATCCTTGCACTCCAAATGAAGCACAAAAAAAATCAGTTGGTGATTATCTCGTATCCTTTGCAAAAAATTCAACAAGAAACACCACAACCCCATGGTGTAAACGGAAACCAGGACTCAACAAGAACCTGTTTGACAGCTGCTCGGAGAAGTCCATAGTGCTAAAAGAACTTTTGTGCGGGACTAGCTCCCAAACGGTCTGGGCCACACAAGGTCCTAGAGAAGATCAGCCAAACATTGTATTTAGCGCAATGAAGACAGAGGAAAAGGTGTAAGGTCCATAGGGACAATATTCGTGCCACTTCCGTTCCCGACGACACTGACGAGCCATGCCCACCTGTCATCAAAGAGGGTGTAAGAGAACAACATAACGACCAAAGCTTAGGTAGTGCTGCAGAGGCAGAAGTGAGTGATGTCCTGCCGTATAACAAAAGTCAGAACAATGCCAGAGGCAGAAGTCCATTGCCATCACAAGAGCAATCATTCCTTGAGTTTTGTGGCTTCCCAGATGCCACGCTGCCTGCTGCCGCACCTGCCACAACAAGAGTAGAGTGGTAGGCGGCAGAAGACATCAGTGACGTGTGGGAAGGGGAAACTTCACCCCTCGAATTCCGTGGCTTCCCAGCTGCCATGCCACCTGCTGCCGCGCCCGTCACAGCAACAGTACAGTGGTCAGTGGCAGAGGGTATCAGTGACATGTGGGGAGGAGAAACATTACCCCACGAATTTTGCAGCTTTTTGGCCACCAAGCAGTTACCTGTCACTGCAGTTCAGTGGTCAGCAGCAGAGCTCATCAACGACGTGTGGAGGGAGGTGCCAAATCTGGCACCTCGCAACAGTGAGCGGCAACAGGCCCCGCCAGGAGACGGGAGCAGCTCTTCTGCCGCCTCCACCTGCTCGTCGGTGTATCACCGCCCAGTCCGCTCACAATAACACTGCAGGCTACCGATCCCCTTCAGGCACCATGCTTGCACCAGCCAGGGCTAAGGCATGTCAACCCAAGCTGCCGGCAAACGCCCTAATGCAGGTCCTATGTCACTGGCACCTTCAGCCACTTCGGATGCCCTACGTCTTCAACGCCGTCAGCGACCACCCGAGACGTCTAACGAGGTAAGGAACTGGCCATTTCCTACTTACTGGCTGAGGCAGTGCCCGTAGCACCGCCCCACCTCCTGCTGCACTTCAGTGTAACACGTGATATGAGAGGTCACCGCATCGCACCAGTGGTCTCCCCGGGGGAAGGGTACTTGACGACGCCCTCACTGTCCTGCTTGGGACACAGGCCACTGCAGCTCTGCTCATGCACCAGCCATGCACTATCGTGCGTTCAGTGTATGGATCACGTAAGTTGGTCATGCGAGAACAGGATTCCTGACCCTCTCGACACACAATACTAGGAGAGAACTCAGCGCAATGAGTGCATAGTTTTGTTTTCATGTGAGACCCGAAAGCAGAGTCTAATTTATAAAAGGGAAAGTGTTTATCTCCCTTATGCTCCCCATAAATAAAGTGTAATAAGCTTCAGAGTGCAAAGCCATATGGTTCACATAATGCTACTAACTAATGACTTGAGACCCTCTAAATTCATAACATAATTTTGGAGTGTTTGTGTCATGCATATTTTAGTTGAAAAGGGCAAATTTATATTTCTCTGTTTTTAGCAATGTGTAAAGTAAATGTTCTCTGCAGTTCTGGTGTCCACCATGCTACATGCCCAAATTTAAATTCTCAAACTTTATATTAAACTAACGTTTTAATTTAATATTGATCTTTTGAGTGGCTACGTAAGTGTTATATGTTTTGTTGTAATTTATAATGATCTTACAATGCCTTGCCAGCCTATCCAGACACTTTGATGTGACTATTTTCTCTGAATCGCACAGCAACAAGAACACTGCACATTAATTAATTGAAAGCTTGCGTCGGAACTACTTTCATAATTCCTTCAGACATTATTTTGTGGTTTTGAGTGCTTTTCTATGTGTACTTGTTCAAGTGTCTGTATTTTGTATTTCCCTCGCGGTGCTGGCGGGAGATCTCCGTTAGGTAACAGGACCTCTGAGCCACCATCTTCAGTCTAGACCAGCGGGCCAAGGAGAGTGCACCATCTTCGCGTCGCGAGGGACTTCAACTTCTTTTGTGTGGACATTGTAGCTGCAGTAGTAAGTTTATAGATTCCGGAACATTTTATTAAGTTTTCTCCCCCCACACTTGCACTCTCATCTCCATCAAATTCGCAGCCCCGGGATTTTACTACCGTAATTTCCACTCTCAATTAACATCGCTTCTACCATGTCTACCTATGGCAGGCCTAATATGCCATGCCACATAATTTGAGGGACATAGTGTATTGCGGTGTGTACATAATCTCACTCAGTCGATATAATGAAACCCTGTTAAGATGTTTCAGAAAAAAAAAAACTGAAAAATGTGTGCTTATTAAGCAGGCTTCTTGAAAGGGTAAAATTATGTATTTGTAACAGACAAAATGAAAACTTTGTAAAGCTTATTAAGCAGGAAAACTTCTTAAGAGGGTTTTACTGTACGTTTTCAGATGAACCTTGATTTATTTCCTTTCATTTGTACTCGACATATCTTCATGATCTGGCCCACTCCAGAAACCCACGTGCTCAGTACGAACAGTGTAATTGTATAACTTGCTCCTAATCTGAACTTTCTTCATTCATTAACGTGTGCTGCGAGGGGACCGCCACATGGCTGCCGGTCATGGTCATGTACAAGATGTCACTCTCTCATTCTCTCACCAATGTACTGATAATTGTACATTTTTGCATGTGTTCACAGAAACAAAATGCAATAATTTCCCCAGGATTACCAAAAAATCTGTGTTTTTATCATACTGGGCTGTGTGTTATGTGAATAAAAGCAACGCAAAGAAATTTTTGTAGTGCACTACACAACCACGGTAACATAACCTTTACATACCTATTTCTTCTGCTGGAAACAATAAGAAAGAAAAAATATTTCCCATTTCTGTAAATGCTACAGTGAAAATAAATGTGTGTGAAATAGTTATTCTTACTAATTCTGGTTTTCATCACATTTCGAAATTAGTTATTCAATACCATACTAATGTAAACAACCTCTCTAGGGTCTAATGATGGTTGGATCACTAATGGTCCAGCTCTAATAACTGTGGAATAAAAGTTTAAATGAACGTCTTCAAATGAAGAGGCATAAAAAGATATGCGAATGACCACTCAAAAACCGGAATGTAAATTACTCACAATTTTCACATAAGATATTCGAAGGTTGAATGAGAATAATTAGTAAATTACTATTGCAGCTGTTTGAATTTTCACACACGCTAAAAATCATGAAATCTAGTATCCAGTTAACGTTTTTTTCAATGGTTGGTACAAGATTACAAAAAAAAAAAAAAAACAGAAATAATTGCAGACACCTGAAAGAGCTCAAGCTCACCTGTAATGCACTGGATGTACTTCTTCTTGAAGTCACTACCAACTGTATTAGATATTTTACTGACAGCATTTGGTGTAGTTTCAGTACTGGCGTCAAAAGCACTGTTAGACTCCTTCAACTGTTCCAACGATGGTTTAATGAACTGCAGAACTTCTCTGATGTTCTGTTGGTCTACTAGGCTCAACTTAAGAGGAAGAACCTACAAACCCAACAGTGCATTTTCCTACTAAAATTATAACACGAGTGATAAAACACTAATAACAAAACCCATTTTACAAGCTTTCAATAATGCATCACGTACACGTGTTTTCTTATATAATTTGTCACAGTAAACATTCTTAGCCCTTTTAAGTTTTACAAATGCTAGTGAAAGTAATGAAACATTTAAATCAACAACCACAATAAACTAGTGATAATTAGTTAAAGTAATTTCTCTCTTATGAAATTTAGCAAGACATTTTTTTAACTACTATGAGCCATGAAAACCTGCCATTATTGATGAGATTGTCAACACAAAAAGACATATCATTAGACTGGCCTTTCTTCATCTGTGACAAAGTTAATCACTGCCAAAGCAAGAAAAGGTTAAATTTTTTTTTAGAAAAAAAAAATACTGGTCTTGCATACAGTTTATAAAATATGGCTAGATAATGACTCTGGAAGATCCTTGGTTTTTATAGTTGACTTATTTTTTTTACATGTATTGCTTGCAATTCGGTGATTAGATATGTGTTACGCATATAGCATTAGTTTACTATGAAAATTTTTCATTTGTACAACTTAGTTAATAGTTGTTATTATGGCAAAACATAAATATTTTGTATTTTAAATCAAATTATTCAAAAATTATAAAGAGTACAATTTTATTTATTACAGGAAAATAACATCAATAACATCACGTACAATGTTTACAAGTTGAATAATGTTTGGTACAAACATAAAATAAAGAACTTTTTGGTATTCAGCATCCTTAACAACCAAGTCTAGAATACAGTGAGGGTGAAATGAAGTGAAGACGGAGCAAGGGCAGAGCGCAATGGAAGAGGAAATTGAAGTGCCCCACCCAAGAAAACCTACCAGCCAATTGCAACGTCTGCCCCATTTCCCAAATGAAAATCACCTATTCACCTTGGTGGGAGGCAGGCAGTCGACTACTACATCACCCCAGGCCCCTTATTCTGCTTAGGAATGACTTAGAACCAATATAACTATTTTGACATTTAACAATATTAGTACTTTATTGAGCTCTAGCCACACTGCCTACGTGTACAGATACACAAATACACTGGTGTCCAAAATTAAAGCAACAGACATCTAGCCCTCCTATTAATCATTGTGCCACATGATAGTATACGGTGATTGCAAAATGGAAATAAATGAAAATGCACCCATATTCTGAAAAGCAGATAACATTACTGTCCTCTAACAACCTTGAATGCAATGACATCAGTGTCCCTATCAATTGGCGTGTGTTGTGTTTACTACAGTATTAGCCCCACTGCAACATTCAGTTATGACACACAGACATCTGGAATACTCCCTGTGGTGGAGGGTGATAGGAAGAAAGGGAACTGGACAGTCTCAAACTAACGTGGCCAGATGGCTTAATGTGCATAGTTCTGTTGTTTCTCAGACGTGGCAGCAGTTGTAAGCATCTAAAACTGTATCCCGAAGACCTGGGAAACAATGATCAAGAGTGACATCAGAAAGAGAGGCCATACACGCAAGATGGTAAGTCGTAGTACTGCACAGCAGCTGCAATCTGATCCCTCAGCATCCAGTGGAACAGCTGTATCGAAGCAAACAGTGAACAAATGGCTTAGACAGAGAAGCCTTTATTGTAGAGACCTGTTGTATGTGTACCCCTGAAGCGTGTTCACAACTATGTCTATAGTGAAGTCATCAATATGTCCACTGGTCAGTCTGACAAGGGGATATATTCTATTTACAGATGCATCCAGATTCTGTCTTCAGAGTGATTCTCAACTGGTTCACTTCTGGATAGAACCTGGAACATGATTTCAGCTCTCAAACAATGTGGAAAAGACCAACATATATGGAAGTGGATGAATAATAGTGTGGGAAGAGGTCGTGCTAACCACTGTAACACTTCATGACATACGGATAAACCGGCAAGGTTTAACTACTGTCAGATGTTGTGCTGAGATCTTAGCACCCCATGTTTAGTTATTTCAAGATGCTCTGGGCCCAGATATCCTACTGATTGACAGTAATGTTCAGCCTCAAAGAGCACAGTTCATTGATTTTCTGTAAGCTGAAGATATTGGACACAATAACTGTCCTGCTCGCTCTCCCAACTTAAATATGATAGAATATGTGGTGGATGTTCTAGGGAGACAAGTTGCTTCATGTCCAAATACAACAATCACTCTCCAGGGCTTACAAGCTGCTCTACAGGAAGAATGGGTTTTAATACTGCAAACTGCTATTGACGACATAATTCAGAGCATGTCACATTGTTGTCAGGCCTGTATTAATGCCAGAGCTGATCACACAACATATTAGGCAAACGTAACCAGTTTTCCGAGTGTGTGAGAGCGACTAATTTTTGAAAAACAGAACTTCTGTTGAATTTTCCTGTTAGTTCATCAAGAAATTATGTTACTTTGTTTATGTTTTATAATTTTGCTGATGGCTGTAGCTATACCTGGACCTAGGGCAGGTGGCCTAGGTGTAACTGACACGGGAGGCCCAGCCGGGGTATTAGTATAACCGTTCCCGGTAGATGACAGTGGTAAGAGGACAGAGGAACGACTACAGTTATCTAATAACTGTCAAGGAGGTATCTGCCCGCGAGAATTATGTGGACCAGGCAGAAATCATATTCCAGCTTACTGCTCTAGCATGGTTGAGGGTGCGGAACACAGCTTGTGATAACTAAATAAATTGGGAGGAGGATTACTTTCAGGCCAGGAAGAGGCACATCTTTGTATTGATTTCCTCCTTTAAACATTTTCACAGAGCAAGAACACAGGCGGGTGGAGTAGCCGACATGAGGAAAAAAACACTTGCTAGTAGCTTCACTGGGTTTTATTGACTGCACTGGCAACGAGTACAATTTACACACACTCTAACTGGCTTAGGAACACTTTCTTACAAATACACTGGAAAGCTGAAAACACCCCATCTACTCTAATACTATGACTGCACGGCATTGAGCAGGTTTTACATGACTGAAAATTGACGGCGGTGCACACGAAACAACAAGCACTTGTTCTGGCGAGGCGTGAGTGCATTCCCAACGTCCAAATAGGCCTACGCCCTAGTGGTTGGAGTAGGAGGTCGAGGGATGGCTGCTGAGTGTGTGTTTTGGTCCCTATATCTAGGTATCGGTTGACAGTGGTTGAGCGTATTTCGGCCACTGCCCCACTAGGAGGTTTTGAGGTGCATCCTGATACCACTGAGTGTGTTTCAGCCCCTGGGTAGCACAACAAGGTTAGCAGTACTGACAGTAAGCATATTTCATCCCTTGGTTGTCGCAAGGGTGAGTAGTTATGGAGAGGAGCCTGTGGACACTGGGGTTCCACCTCGGGGAAGACTGCCCGACGCACTCTTTACTCTGCCAATTTTGTTTCTGGAGAGCCCCCAAATCCCTCTACGCCAGCGTGAGTTCTTTCACAGTTCTGTGAGCCATCCGGCATGCATGTCAGTAGCTAAGATGGTTGGAGAATGGGATGCATCTCCGGGCAAGCCCTCTACGCCTTAGGTTGGGTCTATATTATGTTTAAAGTGATGCAAGCATTGCGGCCATAGCAGGGCTGTCAGCTGCAATAGCCGCAATTGTAGCCATGGACACACCCGGACGGAAGAAGGGTATAGATGAAAGGGCACAGCCAAATCAGGCAAAGCGGAGAGCCCTGCCTGCAACTGGCTTATATACCCACCTGGCAAGGGGGTAGCTGATGTCACAAAATGGCAGCTGCCTGAGTAGAGGGGTGGTACGTGACCCCTCTTATGAACAACGTGACAACAACAGGCCAAAGTACATTGCTCCCAACATTAACAAATTAAATTTCAGTGCATAAAAATATTTTCGTTAAAGAATTACTTAATCACAAATTTCCACATGGTTATAAAATTCTTACGTTACTTGTACACAGTTCTATTATGTGTAATGTTCTTTGCAATACAGGTAGCAAATTATTCCTTCTCTAGGAATATTTATCTCTGGTAATTACAATTACGTGATATTTCTTATAGGCATAATTGTGAAAGCTGTACAGACATTGCTACTTCCTTAAATATGTTAAGGCTAATATTATTATTGCTGCTTAAAGTTACTAGCTTAATTTTAACCCAGACATTAACGAAAACAAATACTGCTTGTCTGCTTCATAAGAAGTTAATACAAACGCAGCTTGTCAGCTTAACACAAAGAACACACTACGGTACAGCAACATGATATATTCCAATAGGCCTAAGGCTAAAACTTCGGCATGCATCGCGAAATGATCATTAGGGGATGGATGTCTGCTTGTTGGAACTCCAAGCATTACAATAGTGACGTAGCAGTGTTATGCCTGAGGAAACGAGGCATTACAATTCTGCAATGGTTTGCCATAGCCTTCTGAAGTGTGGGGTGAGCCAGAGCAACTTGAATATATTATTGGTGTTTTGTAATAGCAAATTTGTTTAACAATGAAGACCATGACTTTTACACTCTACAAACTAGCACAAAAGGGAATCCCTAATAAAACATGTTAAAAGCATGAAGTTCAATAGGTTATCAGGAAGTATTGCGGCAGGCTCCCCCAAGATAGTGATATGCATTCTCGAGAAAATTAATTTCTCTGAAATCAGATTTGTAATAGTAAGGTATTACTACACATGGTGTAAACCAATGGATTAGCCAAAGATGCCACTTTGTATTTTTCTTCTATTTTTTATCTTGGAAATCCTTTATTTGTTTTTGGTATGAATGTCTTATAAATTAATTCTGTTTGGATGATTTTAAATTATATTTTTTTAGATAGGATATTAGGTTGTTTACTTTGTCTTACCAGGGATTTTCCTGAGGTTTGCTGCAAAGAAGTCTAGAGAGTCGGTGTTGGACATGTTTGTTATCTTTCAGAGCTGAGCTCAGCAGCCGCACTTCCTGTGCACCGACTGCAGCTGTACATGTTTTTCTTTTGCCACCCCGTCACAGATATTTTGGTAATCTCTTCTGAAAACGGTTTTTGTGTCGCACGCGTGCGCGGTGTTGACCGCTTAAGTTATGAGAGAGTGTTGCTGACTGGAACATTTTCACTTCAACAGCTGTGCAAAGGTAGGATGTGACAGGGAAAGAGAAGAGGTTTTGTGCTGCGTATAGCAGACAAAGTATAGAACCCTCTGGGGATAAGGGCGTTAACTTGGCGCTGATACTGTGTTTGTGAGACGTAACACGTGTGTGCAGTCTGCTCGGATTGGCTGAAGGCCGGGTGATGTGAGCGATGACATCAGACGAGACCAGGTGGAACATGCTGTTGGTAAAAGCCAGCTGCAGAGATGCAATGTTTTTAAAGAGTTGTTGTAGAGACCTTGACGTGTGCGGTTGGGCCGGTGACAAGCAGCGAAATGCAAGAAGTTTGGGGCGGAGATTGGAGGAGCCTTGACAAACTTGCAGCATGTAAAACACTAAAAAAGATAAGTATAAATTATGCTAGTGGTGTAGAGTTTCTGTGGTTTTGGTTCCCGACCACACTAACGTCAGAAATTGGGATGAGATAAAATTCAGTTGTTTGAACTATTTTTTGCAGATAAAAATTAAAGCCGATAATTGGTCATAAATGTATTGAATGGTTTTGAAAGTCAGTCTTTAATCTCATTTATTTTTGACGCTAGGGAAGTTTGAGGTTTGTTAGAGATTTTCCGACCTTTTGAAATGAAGGTAGTTTTGCGAGTTTTATAACTAATAGGACCTTCGATCACTTTCCCAATTGTCGTCAAATTTGTGAACCCCTTTTTTTTTATGTAAATGAAGGTTTCCTTCGTTTGTAAAAATTGTAACCTCTGTACAATTCAGTTAAATGAAATGTATTAAATTTTGAAGATATTTAGGAATAGGTATTGGAAATGAAACAGGAATTTATTAATTTTTATTTAGTCTTTTCAGATGTTTTATTTTTTTTGGAACTAAACAGAAGTATAAGACATAAATGTTAAACTTATTTTCAGTTCAAAATCCTAGAGACTTTTTGTATTTATTACTTTTACTATACCGAGATTCTCCATTTTGTGTTTTAAATTTTTTATATTACAATTTCATCCCTGTTAACTTGTAGCTGAATTTATTTTTGAATTGTTATAAAAAAATTACTTTTATTTAACTTTTTCCTATTTAATTTCATAGTGATAGTTTTCCCCTCTGTATGTGGTACTTAATTAACATTTTTTATTGAAATTCTATTGGATTATAAAAGTGTTTCCTATTTAATGCTCTTTACGGAATAACCCTGCATTGCATCTTCTCTCTCTTGCCTTCAAAGATTGGTTAAGGTACTCTCTAGCTTGCCAAAATGAGTGTTCCCATGAGTTGTGCTCTACCATGATACTTGAAGATGACAGTGAAAGGCATTTAGGCGGACCCAAATAGCCTGGTGCTGGAAGCTACCATGTCTAGCAGACAAAATGTTTATTGTGAGGCGAACCAAGATTATATAAGTAATAGAAGTTGTTTAATTTTGACATCTACAGACCTACAGTCACTGCAAATTAGATAATGTTGCCATTGAGATTGAGTAGTTGATAACTGGTGTGCGTAAGAGTTATGCTAGTTAAATTGATAAGTCTCATTACTTCCTCCCCCCCCCCTCCCTAATCATGCATATTTTTCCTGTACATTTTCCCCTTTTTAACATTTGGTGTGTTAAGGATGTATTTTCAGTTATCTTCCCCTTCCTCCCGCACACACTCTATTTTCCCCTTTTCTAACAATATATTTAAAAGGATAGAAACAAAAAGTGGTGGCTGGATATAATTTTGTTGTTTTACCTTTCTTGGAGAAAAACTATAATCCCAGAAAATTTATTTATTGAGATATGCATACACATACAAACAGTGATTTTACAGACAATATTTTACTATGGAGCTAGTGCCATTAGCTGCAGTGGATGCAAGGGTTTGTGGTAGGAGGCGGACCACCATAACCAACATGTGGTTGGCACTTCCTCATACTTCTTACCCACAACAGTGAATCTAACAGTGGAGAGCACACACTGCGTGACAACAATCTGTTTTTCAGCCTTGGAGTATACTAGCCAACGCGTTATTGCTATCATTCAGCAAAGGCCTGGAGCACATTTTTGTTTTCACTTTTAAACATTTAATGTAGTAGTATGGCATTTGCCATGAGCCAATGACCACACAGCCACCGTTCTGTGTGTGTCTGACCTGTAGCAATACAGCTGTTCATCAAGCCAGATTGTCCCTAGCAGAGATAGCTGATAACTTATCACTAGATTATGGGACAGAGATATATTACTTGTACAATGAAACTGGATTATTCTTGTAAATAAGTTTGTCAATCGCCTTATAAGTGTGGTTTAGGACTCCAACCAAAGGATTAAGCATGCCACCCTTTCTGTCTACTTCATCTACTCCACAGTGGGGCATTGCATCCATGTTCTGTTACTTTTGATCCTTATTCCCTGCCCCAGATTCATCACTGGGACAGGTGGAGAGCTACACACTGAAAGTTCTGTGATTATATAGTCACACACACCCAGCCACTGAACACACGTGTCACTCACCCATGAAAATGCAGACTTTGCTGCTTTCTTTAGCCCCAATGCAAGTGAGCTATCATAACAGTCACTCTCCCTCAGTTGTGCTGTAACTTTGAGAATCACCCCCTGCTGCTGAATGTTAGACCCCCCCAAAATAAAACGGAAGCTGGCAAATTCCTGTCTCTGGACTGGTTACTGATCTACATGTTGCTGCTTCAATTCTCATCGCAAGAAAGGATGAAACCCTTTGTGGTGGAAGCAGCAACAACATGAAGTTGGCTTCACATGCAGAGCGGCTCTCTTATACTGCTCAACTCAAGGGCAACCTAAAGGCATCAGAGGCACAATCCACAGACTACCTGTCAAGTGCATCCTAACCACATTTGTACGACAATTTCTGAAGGGATGAATGCTACTTCTACCTTACAAACATAAATAAAACAGCAGTAAATTGCTCAAATAAAGAAAATAAATATGACTAACCGATTCAACTTTACACTACGTACAACATATTTTAAACCAACAAAACCTATAACATACCTACTATAAAAAAATTTGTACAAAAATTACGTTATTTTAAAAAAATGGGGAAAAAATGCTTACACGAACAGGTCCATCTCTATACTGGGCCTCCTCTCTTTGCAAGTAAGATCCATGGCCAGGCATTTCTAAAACAAAAATACAAGTAAATACAGTGGTTATCTGTCAAAATGAGTTTTCCTATTTACCAACTTAACCTAACTAGTAAAATAGTCTGATAAAATGATATAGTCAAAACATGCAATGGCTCAACAGTGTATTTCTGTAAGATTATGAAGGAATTCTGGAATATAGTATAGTTCTGAGAAACTAAAAACATAAATTCTCAGTGAAAGTAAATACAAACTGGATCTAGTGTGCAGAATTAGTGCTGTTCTTATAATTAATATAGAAAACATTTCACTTAAAATTTTGCCTTGAAAACACCCAAATACACAAATGAAAATTATACTTTTAACATTTATTAACATGCCTCAAGCAACACTTTCAACGCTATTAAATAATAGGTCACAAATTTCTAATTTTAACAGGAAAAAAAAATGCTTAAATTATATTAGTTATTCTGTTGGCAATGGAAAAATATTACAGATCTATGTTGAATTATTCTGTAATGACAATCTTGCAGCTTGTAATTTTTCCCAACTGGACTTGCATCAACCAATACTCAAATTTTTCTAAAATTTTGCTCAAGCAGTGCTTTTTCCCAAAATGAGAAAACTGTTTGTTGTTAGTGTACTTTTAATGAATATTAAATCCTAATGAAACTTGTTCATATTATGTACTGCATACTTTATTGTGTCTTAATGTATGCATGTATTTTCCTTGTATAATAAGAGAGTGCTGGGTAAGCAGTGTGTCTGTGAGACATATCTTTACCACATCGCTGTAACGTCAATGAATTAAGCGTAGGATACTACCCTTGTCTGGAGTTCCTCTTATTACGTATTAATTTATGTTATTTTAAAGTACTATGTTTGTGTGTTTATTTGGAGTGTGCCCTGGTGATATTTGCTATGCTTGTCAGAAGTGTTTGTGGTGTGACTCAGCTTTTGTCCTTCGGTGTCCAGGACCGGGCCACATAACCACTAGTGACGCATGGCGCACAAGAGTTCACAAAACTGACTTGGTGCTGATTGGTTGTGGCAGCGTAGCATGGTGCGAAACAGACTACGGTGTACAGGAACCACATCAATTCACAGAAGAAAAAATGTTGTCCATTGCATAGTTTTTTTTACACTTGCCTCGAGACATTGTGTTATGAATTGACTTGTTTTTTGCAAGAATTGTTTTTGAAATAGCAGTGTTCCCAAATGTAGGTAGATGTGATATTTCATTACACTTCTAGGAATTAAATTTTTTTAAAGATATTTTTTTACCAAGTTCTTTATTCTCCCCTAGACCTATAAACCATTTTTTTTTTTTTCACTGCGACATTGTTTCTCCCACATAGTAAGTGCAACACCCTTCCCCGTCTGTGTGTATGTACCTGCAGTTCTGAAAACATTTGCTTTATCACTGCGACACTTGACTGGTAGCACATCCAAGACTTTTGTTACTTGGGGCTTATTAATTATTGTTAAAGCCAGGAAGGTGGCTAGATTCTTATTGTTAAAGCCAGGTAGGTGGCTAGATTCTTATTGTTAAAGCCAGGTAGGTGGCTAGATTCTTATTGTTAAAGCCAGGTAGGTGGCTAGATTCTTATTGTTAAAGCCAGGTAGGTGGCTAGATTCTTATTGTTAAAGCCAGGTAGGTGGCTAGATTCTGACGCACTGGAAACATCGCATTAGGAGTAAATGTTGTCTAATATGCAAGGCCTCATTCGCACACACTTTATTGCAATGGTTGTGCAAAACATATCTAAATAACCAAATTATTTCTATATAAAACCTAAAAGCAATAAAATAATATAAATAAGTTATCTCTGCAAACACATGTAAAACAGTAAACAAAAAAACATGCAAATATGTGCATATGCAAATACAAAAGGTACTCTTAGACACGTTTTTCACTGTGACAAAAAAAAAACCAGAAAGAAGGAATGTATACATTTTAATACCCTTGTAATTTGATCCAATCCTAACATATATGTAGTGTTAACTTGTTACCAAATAATTAAAACGAAAATACACATGCAAATTCTCTTCAATTATGCATTGGACAGTCAATTTCTAGCAAATGATTGGCAAGCTCTGGTTCAGATGAGGAAATATCTTCATCACTTGAATCACTGGTGTCACTGTCCACACATACAATAAAGCTGGCGATAGTATCTTCTATCCGTCCATCCGTCTCCCAGTAGCATTTGCTAGACTGAAGTATCCTGTGACATTGCTTTCGCATACAAGTCTCTTGACATTTGCCCACACGAGTTCGATGACGTTGAGTTCGCACATATAAGAAGGTAACTTAATTACGTCATGTCCATGCAATTTTAAAATCTCATCTATTCTGTAAGTTTTTTCATTGCCTTTATGAATTTGATTTAGGCTGGAATGTTTAGACTTCCTCATATTTTCGCAAAATTCAACATTGTTATATTGCAACCAATTTATAATTTACTTCTTGACAGAATACTGTGTTAAAGATTTACTGTGTTTAATTAGATCACTTATCAAAATCATCACATTTAATGTTTCTTTCTTTGAGACGCGAATGTTTACCTGGTGTTGACAGCAATGTATCGACAGCTATAGTATTTTCTTTACGGATCCTACTAACTATAACAACATACATACCTGCAAAATTTGACACATGAAGGTTGGCTTGGTTTAATGAATATTTCACTTGTCCATCACGTGCATCTTCCTCACATTCTTGAATTATATGCCTGATAACGTTTTATTCATCACTGTGAACTGTTTAACCTTTCATCCGCACAGGCTCCAAGTGTAACACTATTCGAAAACTTGTCAGACACTCCCGTAATGTTGGCAGATTGTACCACTGACAATCCAACAACACTACAAAACCCAGTTCACGAAGCCGACGACCTACTGTTTTTGTCCGCCATTTTACATCACTGGGACGCTACTCCCTCAGCGCGGGGGGGGGGGGGGGGGGTGGATCGGTCCCTTGGCCACCCAGTTGGTTCTCAGTTAGATTGCGGAGGCGAGGAGAAGCTAACCCCCTCATCACACCAGCTCAAAATCAAACGTATTTTTTGCTGCAAGGATAGCAATCGTGTACAGGATTCCCAGGGTAGCCTGGGAGCTGTTTCCATAACTGATTTTTACTCTCTTTTTCCCTGCCTGTACGGGATAAAAGAGAGTGGTGAAGTTAATTGATTTTAACAGCGCGGAATTTTAAAGTTCAGGACTTGTGAAGTACTGTCGCGAGCTCCCTGTAGGAGAGCTAGCGACAGTTTGGTATAAAAAGCGGAGGTTAATAACCAATGAAGTTAAATTTTCGATATAAGTAGCTTTCCCATGACTGGAGTGGCAAGGGTTTATATAATTAAATTAATTATATGTATATTGAAGTGGTGAATTTAAGTTCGCGAAAATTTAAATCAGTGTAGTTGTTTCAGTTTCAGTAATTACTTGATATCTTATGAGTTAATGTTAAAAACTACTAAATAATCTTATTGGCGTGTAAATGCATGTCTGAATGTACCGTGACGAGCGACTAAAAGTCAAGTAAAACACGTTAACTCGGGGAAGTCCGAGAGCGATATGGCTGGCGCGATGCTAGCGCCAAATAGTTTAGTTAAACGTGGTCGATTTTGCCCCGGACCGATCGGAAAATTCCGGCCAGTTTTGGGACCTTATTTCAATTAAATCGGGCTGTATAATTGAGCTGAAGGCGTGAATTTATATTTTTAAAGTTGTTTTGAACTATATTCCGTATTGATAATTATTTAGACTTGTAAAATACGAAAGCAGATCCATGAAAACACGTCGCGTGAGTGAAGTTAAACAGTATTATAGGCCAGAGGGCTCTGATTGGCCGAGAGAACTTGGAGGGGCGGAGCTTAGTGGCTAGTAGCGTAGCTGTAACGTTACTGTGGACACGCGCATTAGTGAGGGTCCGGCTCTGCGGCCCCAACCACCACGTCTCTCCAGACAGTCGCCTTCTCGTCAGTTCCCTACAATACCTATGAATGGGTATGGACTCTCAAATATTATAACCAGTAGAAAGAAAATTTATTTTCTTTACCACATGTTACCATTAAATTTATGTTAATGGCCCTACTTAATTTCCTAATTACATGTTCTAAACTTGATTCACAATACATTAAAATTTTATTTTATAGTTTTTTTCCAAGTACTGTCTATATTTGTAATACTGGTTTTGGCAAGAAGCAATTTTGAGTACTACCATTTCAAATATCAATACCAGGTGCCATATGCAGAGGGGAATATTGACAGCCACATTTACTACTGTCTCGGACAAGCTTGATTTATTTCTTAAAGCAGTGTTTTCCAACAGTGCACTTCATTTTCGGCACATTACAAATATTCAGAATTACCAAAGACAGTTGGTACGATAATTGTTAAGAATCACGGCTTTTCTGAGAAAATAGAAAATAATATTAACAAATGGTGTATATTGCCCCTGCTCAAATTTTTGCTGTTTTCCAGAGGGCTGGTGTTTAAAAATTATTTCTTCTGCTTGCCAAGTGGGGCGCGAGGCTTTACTTGTGTCTTGCAAGTTGGTGTTGGCTTGACGAGTTGACCTGCTGTTTACTGTTTGCATGTTCACCCTGATTTAACATGGATTTGAGGATGCCTTATGACAGTTGTAGAGTTTAAACTCATTTTTGTAAACTCTGCCTTGTGAAATGGGGCCATGGCAGACCTAACCAGACAGCACTTGATGAAACTGCTTGGTCAGCTGACCCCACCAGAAGCGTACGAGGGTGTTAAAACCTGTTCAGTTAGGTTGACTAGATTTTTTGTAACTTTGTGGTCTCAGTCTCTGTTGAGATTACGCTTAGAACAGAGGTAAGTATACAGTCAGTTTACTGCCTTGCACCACTATTGAACTAGCATATGACATAAGATACCAACCATAGATAACATATACCACAAGCATTATAGCAAGGTCTTAAACTTCTGAAAAATGTGCAGCTGTTATCTCAAGGCTTTACATAGATTATAAAAACAGCAGGGCACAGTAATACTAGTGTGTCTATATGCCGCTAAGAGGTTGAGATTATGTTACAGCAAAATGAAAACCACTGAACTGATTTTGGTCAAACTAATTTTATTTACATTAATACAGTACTAGTGACCCGGCCCAGCTTCATTTGGGTGCAATTTTAAAATTTGGTTAATGTGGGTCATCCTTAATAGATAAACATATGCTGTAGCAGACTTTTTGTAAACATTTTTGAGATCTAAAATTCTGTAGTACATTAATTTGGTGAATCTCTTACGGTTTATTCAGTATAAGCTATGTAAGCCCCCAAAAAGCGACTTTTTCGACTTCATTAGAAAACGTTGATATTTATCTACTATTCTTACATTAAATAATAATGTATTACATATCTAAACCTTCCTCAAGAAATTCTCTAAATGATGGAGAACACCCCACAAAAATCCATCAAGTAGTTTAAAAGCCTTATCGCGAGTGGGCGACTTTGTTTTATACTATGCAAGGATACACACGTTCTAAATGACCAAGAACATGCAAATTTCCAGTTGTACCAATTAGTTTCCTTAAATCCATATTTCATCTCCAAGATCAAACTTCATCTTCTTACGAGAAAACAGAACAGGCAACGAATAAATGTACTGGCACTGTCTTCCAACAAATTTTATCACGTGGGTCCATTTCAGACAAACTGGTAAACGTCAGGTTACATACATAATGGCAAAAAACAAAACTCCAAAATCCACTTCCAGATTTAGCGGACCAAATCTGTACACAAAAGTAACCATGGGTACTCCATGGTGACCGGAGCCGACTATGAGCAGAGACACATTATCTCAGGGTGGGCTTTTGCACGGCCTGGGTCCACCAAGGTGTAGCTGTGAGTTACTGAGGTTGGATCAATCTGGTTTATATCTAAGTTAAATTGGTTTATAGTCTGTTATTGGCCCAATACCTGGGGATAGGGATAGTCTAAGTGAGCTTAGATTGTGTTTCACTCCAGTCAGGCAAGAGTACCCTCAGGTATCGTAGGTTTAGCTTCGGTTTAAGGTTAGCTTTTAAGTTATGTTAAACCCTTCTAGCTCATGCACCCCTGTCATCCTTTTAAATGCCAAATTGTGTGACTTTCTGTAGAACTCTCAGGGTGTAATGTGATAGTAAGAATATAAATTGTAAGTTTTCAAAGAGTCGCCAACCAGAGCATAACGGAAGTTCACGTTTATTATCCATTAAATAATTTAAGTTTTGTCTTGGTGGAGTTTTCAAATTATTATTCTTAAAATTTTTGTAATTAATTTGTGTTATTTAAATTTATTCATCACAACACTCAATTTCTGGTCAATTTTTATAGCTATATTTATGTATCAAGTTTTAATTAATAAGTTAACTAAAATGTTTGATCTCTATAAATTCCTATTCGCCAAGTAATTATTTCAGTTCTGTTAGGTAAACATCTCCCCCCTGCAATAGTTATGGTATTTTGTTTTAACTGTTTGATTTTTATTTAACTGATGTTTAGGACTATCAGCTGTTACCAGGGTCCTGTATGGGACTTTTAATGTTTGTTCTAGATCCCAGTATCATTTCATGGTTACCTCTCACATTTATTTATAGTAAGGCAAGCAAATGGAAATAGAGTGATGGTTTGCCTACTCTCCACGACCCCAGGGGTCGTTACTAATTACATTCAATATGAATTTCATGGGGGCATTACAGTATTAGTAGTAGGTATATACCAGGAAATGTGATATTGAAGAAGGCTTTGAAAATTAAGTAAATTGTAGGGTAAAACATGTAATATTAATGTAAATTATGTAAATCCAGTTGCTTACCTGAGCTAAATTCAAAAAGGCTCAAGACGTCAAAGCTAAATTCACATTGTGTGAATCACAGGGGACCTGTGTGCTGATGCACTAACGATTTAAAGGAATAAATTATGGTAATTAAACTGTCACATTAACATTTAACACTGTGGTTTTTTGCAAGGCTTACCTTGTTGATACTAACAAGAGGATTGTAATACATTCAGTGGAAGTAGTACAAAATATGTATATTGTACAAAGAGGCATTAGGAGGCCTTGTTTACATGTATCACCATAATAAATTCATACTACAATGGAATACTAAAGAAAACAAATGAATAATTTAAATGGGCTGTACATAGACCAGTATTAGCTTGGAAATTGTATTCAGTGTAGTGAAATGTACTGTGTAGTATTGCATGTTAGGATGGGAATTAGAGGGGTTATGTATAGCCAGTGCCTTGCCATATCAAATACTGAAGACCTAATTGAACTAAAATAACTTCACGATAGGTTACAGTCAATGGCATGTATTCCACAGATGCTAGGTACACACTGCTTACCCAGCACTATTGGTTTCGTTTCCAAAAGTTCCCTTTATTTCAATGCATGTGAATTTTCATGCTACTCTACGGACCCCCTACTGCCCTCATACAATGAAACATTTTGCGTTGTCTCCCACACTTTTCTGCATTTCCGTATCTATAATTTCACGTTATCTCTTCACCATTTTTCCTGGTTGCTGTGGCAAAGTTGATGCCGTCAGGTGAGACACGAGACGAATGATGACACAAATACTTACTGGTAATTTGGGCGCCAACGGGGCTTCCCAAAAACCACACTACTGAGACTCAGGGTTCTCAGAGATGCTGTGGGTTCTGTGTGTCCATCTCACCCATGTGTACTTACTAACCCGTAGGCAATACTGAACTCTTTACTAAATATCACTGGAAATAAACACTAAATAAAATATATGTGGCTAGGACACTATCATTACTGAATAAAAGATATAAGTTCACTGTAGACTTGCTTTTATTATTATTATGCATACACATCAACGTGCCAATGAAATGATTATCTCGGTCATGACTAGCCAACTCCGCTTGGGTGCTCCCCAACCCGCAATTACTCTAGAGCACACCTAGATGAATGATCTCACTGCGGTACGTGAAAGTACAGCCTTCACAAGAGATGAGAGCCGACAGCTGGTATGATGGACTGACCGTTTTTCCCTGAAGACAGGAAACTGTAAATTACAAATGAAACCCTGTGATTACTCAGCATCACTAACGCAAACTTGTCGGGGCTCGCCCTCCAGCACATGGTTAGTGTGGTGACTGTCTACACAGAACCGGCTAGGACAGGAATATTGCACAGTACACTATCACAAAATTACAGAAATTCTTGAATGATACATGAAACAAGATGGGACACAAGATGAATATAAACAAGCTTAGATGGCGCGGATGCCGCTCGATGAAATTCGTAGCAGACCATGTGGTGTAAGTGAAATTGCAATATTTCTGCGTGGAAACGGCAAATTAAATTCAGACAAAATATTATTCTTGCTGAGAAAATTATTCTCTTTACAACTGCAGTGGTTACAAGCTTGTAACATGCCTGATGGCGGTAAAATCAAACAACGTGACTGCGTGGTCAAGTACAAAAGCATCAATCACGTGAAAAATACATTGAACCCTGAATAAAATTAACATAGAACCCTTAATAAAATATCGCACATATGATGTTACATAAATAAGCTTTCAAACGCAACGATGACGTATACAAAGACTTGGCGTCTGTATGCCCCGTGGTTATACGTGATGTTGCCATAAAATAATCAAACACAAAAATTACCCTCAAATACATTCATAAAAATAAAGCTTTTAAAATTGAGTGTAGCAATAATGCAGAAGTTACAATGAAATACCATAAACATAGGCGGATGACACCTGATTCAAAATGCTCAGGTCGCGTGACCGCTCCGACATACTACTCCTCCTTCTCCTTGATTAAGTTAAAATTGCCTCAAAGGCGCAAGAAATTAATAAAGCAGAAGCATAATGCTGGGGAAAATGTCTGGCAAAAACGTATGCACGCAAAGGTTAACCGGTAAACTAAATTAACTATGGAACCATAAATCAGTGAACAAAAGTTGTAGTGCATATGTGACAGTGTCTTACCTCGCCAGCCCTTGACAGACTGTCCAGATACAAGAGTCGCATGGACCTACCAGGGCTGCCTACGGGGTTCACATAAGAGGAAGTGCTATGCACGCCGAGTAAAATATTTTACTATTGAAAAAAAAATAGCACAAATAAAATAAAATATTGTTTTACATTTCTATAATTTTCTTATAAATTATTTTAGTGTCTCTTTATGACGTCGTTCATGCCGGAACATTAAGTGTTCTTAATCTCGATGCCGCGGGCACTTTGAATTTTTTAACGAAACAATTTAAAATTAGTACAAACACTTGAACACATTTTAAGACATATTAAACACTGCAAAGACAATAGAACACAATTTACACTGAAAATATCATTTATAGGAAAATTCAAAATTATTGGCCTCTTTGCGCACGTGTGTGGTGAGCATCGTCCAGGGCTCTAGCGCTGCTAGCTGTTAGCCGGCATCAACATTACCGTTGGAAGGGGATCGCATAGCTTTGTAAACCTATCGGGAATGTTTGGACTGCTAACCCTACTTATGCGCATACAGTTTATTTACGTATGAGGTTGATTATAATAAGAAAAAAATGTTCCTTTTGCATAACGCTGTCCTAATTGTGCAACATGCATACACACCATTGGTAGTATCAGTTTTATGTTCGTTATTTTCGGTTTTTGATCTATGGCACCGTGATTTACTCCAGAAATGCCCTGTACCCAATTGCTACCTCTCTGCAATATGAGCTAGAGTACCGCAGTTTTTCATACTGACTGTTTCCTTTACATTTAGAAAGATAACAGAAATTATGTCGGTGTGGACACCAACTCCAGAAATGGAGCTAACTACTGCAGGAAACTGTTTTGACACACATTTTAATACTAAACTACATTAGAAAAATTTATGGTTTAAAGTAAATTATGTAAACTTATACTAACTATTCCTGCAACCAGTGCCTCTGCTGAAAAAAGTTTTCAGCTGCAACAACAGGAAAGACCATCAAAAATGGTGTAAGCAATTGAAAATGATCTGCACTGTGAAACCTAAAGTGAACAAAATTTATAGCAGTTTGGTCACTAAGATTTAAACTTTTTAGCAAATAAATATTATCGCTGATCTGTACAGGAGTAAACTGTTCATGCATCTTAAAGTAAAACTTCGAAATAACAAACATGTAGTTACGAAAACCGTGATCTAAAGTACAGGTTTCTACTTACTGAAATTAACTAATTTTGTTAATAAATCTACTAATTTTCACACAATATTTGAAATTGTTTTATATATGTACAATTTAATTTTTGAAGAGGAAAGTGATGATGATTTTATTGTTCGTCATCTGCGATGTTTATGTGAAAGAATTAATTATTTGGAACTTTATGATGAAGAGGTTAAGTGCACTTTCGCCTTACGTCAAACACATGATTGTCTGTTTAAGTCAAACAGGCTAAATTGTTTTATTATTTTCCTTTTCTACAAATATTATGCATTAACATTAGGTATAAATGTAAAATAAACAATCTACTTTGGTAGGCCTAATTCAAATCAAGAATGTGACTAACATCAGTAATGTTTTTAATTGAAAGGTTCTTTGAATATATTCAAAAAACAACAGATAATACATTAGTTACTTAGTTCTTCTGTCTTTAGTTTCACGATCTGCAAAGTTAAGAGCTCTCTTTGAAGCTTCTCCTGTTTAATTCTGTCTTGTTCCTGTGGTAACTTTAATTAACAAATCTCTTTCATTGCCTCATTTTCTTCAATTGCTAATTTTTTTGCTAACTCAATTAACTCAAATTTTGCTCTATGCTGGGCACTTACTTCAGCTTTTTTATTTGGGTGAATTGCTGGTCGTTTACTAGTCCAAGAAGATGATGCCATACAGTTTCTCACATGACTGGCAGAGACTGTCCTCCCACTATCGGACCCAGTCGAGACATAGTTATCTGATGCATTTGCAGGGTTACTCATATGAGTTGTGTTTATGGCAATTGAGTCTTTACTGGAATGTCATTCCGCTGGCTTTACTGGTAGCAGTATACAGTAATCGTGGGCGGCTATTTGGAGGGCACAACACACTGGACCCCTTAGCATGGACACATTCGTCTACATGTTTTTCACATTTTTTTTTTTTTTTTTTTATGTTATCCAACACCGCCTTCAAGTTGTCTGCTGTCCTGTAGTGATCACGAGATGAACAATTGAAACTATCACAATAGTTTTCCACTTATTCACTTTACTTTGTTGTGTCACAGAATCAGTTTGTTTATTTTCAAAGACAATGAAATGCTCTGTTATTAACTCAAATAAAATGTGTTTTTCATGGAACAAAAAATTGCTGCTTCGCCGTTTCCTTACAACCAAAATACCTTAACATTTGCCATAATTCTCTCAAAATGATTTATCCATACAAGCTCAAAGCAAAATTTCTAATGTTTACCAAGAGAAAATCGCGATTATATCAGAATATTGAGATAATTTTAACGAGATATTCTTAACGAAGGATAAAATGTGGTGAAACACGCTCAGCACTATGGAGATTAAAATTGAAATTAAAATTTCTCACATAGATAAAATTATATCCGTATACCAAGAAAGTTAATCTTGGTGAAACTGTCCCCAAGCAATTGTGGCTTAACATCAGTTATGTTATCATAGTGAATGTTTAGAACTCTTAGTGTTATTATTTTCTAATATGGTTTCTTTTTACATAAAACTGATCACAGTAAGATATATAACATCAGTGTGTTGGAGATTAAGTGTCCTCTTAGCATTGAACTGAATACCTGGCTGAGATAGGCCTAGAAGAATTAACTTTATTACCAGAATTTTCTATATTGTGACGTTATGGGAAGACATCATCAGGACTTCCCATTTGTCAAAAAGTGTGGGTGGAAGCCCTTTAAAATTACTCTCCTTTTTATCGCTAAAATGTACGGCGGTGCTGCTGCGCCATCGCGAACAGTACAGCTATTTACTACGTGCAGCGCCAATGGTTTTGCTTCTCGCCGCTCAGGTCCGCTTCCCTACTCTTTACCTTTCCCCTCCCAGTGCGTCACGTGGTGGGTGTCGGAAGGGGTTCTGAAGTCAGCTGGGTCGTAAACTGCTAGCCTTCCAGCACTTTACCTTCGGTGATTCCTGGAGGTGCTACCTCAGCAACCACTCGTCCATGACATGTTCTGCTAGACCGCACATCATGCGACTTCGAATTTCTAAAGTAAAAACGGCACAGTGCTTTAGCTTTGAGTAACCTGGTTCAGAATTGATCAATATTTTGTTGAGGTATTAGGAGCCACAATGGGAATTTCACTGGTGAGTTGTGAACAGCACATTTGTAATTGGGATAGTTTTTGGCACATTTATAATGCGTAGTCTAGCTGGATGCGCGATTGTAGTCTTTCCCTTTGAACTTTGATCCTTTTGTAGCTTGTATAGTTTTAATGATGTTTTCTGTAGTTGTCATGCGTACTTGGGAGTTTTTCAAATGCATAGCATAGTGGTTGGATTGTTGCCCCATTCGGCTCGCCCAGCCGTAGTGTATTTGTATGATGCTTGTTCACATCTCATACCTGGGCAGAGAAAGTAAATAATATTTTTATGTGTTTGTCCTGTTTTTAATATTCAGGTGATTTGACGGCCCATGCATTTTTTGCATTTTTACCGGGTGTCGCTTGAATAATTGACGTATTTTAGCAATGTTTTTATTGAAGTTTTTTAACGTGTTTTCTTTTAGAGTTGCAACCTTTAATGGCCCTCCTCCGGTCAGGGTACACTCGCTTGATAAATGAAAAATGTAAATTTTAGTATTTTTGTTAGCTCAAAGAGTTGTGTGAATTTATAGCACTGGCTCACTGCAATTTCGTAGAATGGTTGTTGCCGTATTAATTGTAATTAAAGTGTCACCTGAATTTCTTAGATATTTGTTAATTGGTAGCATGTCCATTTCAGGCACTGATATAATTGAAGTATTCACTTACCAGCCCATTGGTGATTTTGTAGTTGGCTTGTGGTAAACAGCGTATTTTATATACGGTCAAATATGCTCTTGGAATCAGGTTGAGTTTTGACAGAGGAAACTATATTTAACGGCAGTGGCCGTATTACCTGTAAGACACTTGTTCACGCGCCATTTTAAACACGTTTCATGTTTTATGCACCTTTTTCGGTGCCAAATAATTGAGTAACATTACTGTGGAGAGTAAGAGAAGAATGGATTAAGTCAGTAATAATTTTTTCTGAGTAAATATTTGTCTAGTCATGTATTGTTATAATGTTTTATTACTGGCCCCGGCCCCTTATGAAATTTTCACATATTTTGTCACCTTTTGAACTTTGTGATATTTTGATATATCTTCTATACTGGGCTAAACATATAACCTTAGCAAAAATTGAATATCTATGTGTACTGATTTCTGTATGTTGTACTCTGCTTGTTGTCATTTACAATTGCACTGAAAGGCTGTGCAAATGGATGGACGATCCTAAGCTAATACATCGAGATGGAGAAGCCTTTTGATGCCTGCCGACCTAAGTTACGTTTGATATTGGCGCGCGGAGAGGCGCTCCAAGTGTATAGGTCTACAACAGGCAAGTTCAGAAGAAGCCTGACTGTATTTTAGATTTTTAGTGACCTGTGTGATGCAGCCGATTCTGACGAGGAATGAATGTAAGAGCTACACCATTTGGCATCCCTTCTTCTCGCTACTTCAGCTAGGATTGTTCCTGACTTGTTAATCCATTCGGACTATTATTTTTCTTCTTAAAGTGCAATAATTTTGAAAATAGTGATCTTGTTGAAAATTCCAAAATAGATTTAGTCCGAGTCAGATTTTAGAAACATAAAAATCTCCTTAAAAATGTACTTAGTTAAAAAAACAAAATAAATAAGACTATGTAGGAGTCAATCATAACAGCTGCTATGTGGAAAATGTATTGCTTGCAGCACCGGCGTAGAAAAATCTCTCGCATGTGCACGTTTCTAACTCTAAGAAAAATTCCTGGCATTTTCATGTTTTCCCAACACTTGAGAAAATGCATGACTTTTCCCCACATATCCACATTTCCTGGTTAAGTTGCCATCGAAAATACGACATATATGTGACAATTTCACAGAGACTAAATGCCAAGAGCCCCCCCACGGAAAAATCTTAAGGTAAAAGTCTTATTTAGATGTGAAACAGCGTTTACTATCTGGTGTTTATAAGGATGCAACTGAACAGCCTTTTAATTAATCACCATTATTACGGTGATTAACAGTCTGAATTTATTATTTTGAAACATACAACCAAATCTGATCAAGTTCCATCCTCATCTTCTTACATGATTACATAGATGTATTACCAAAAAAAACTAATTACACAGTATTGTCTGCCTTGCCCTCATGAACTGGAAAAGTTTTCCAACAGATTATCCTGTTTGGATCAATCTCACTAACATCCTTTGGTGCAGGCTCCTTCTCGACATGATACCTTTTGTAAAAACCCATTTCCCAACATCATTCATGTAAATGTACTGTAAATATTTTTTATTTGTTATACCTCTCATTTTCTCTGATCTTCATAGACCTCCCCACTACAGTTTTTGGGGTTTGTATTGTTTATATCTTGATTCCCCTAGTCAATTTTTGTTCTGTGTAATTAGTAGAGTGGAATTATACCACTTTCTGAATTTTTTTCCCCTTCAGAAAAGCCCTTATTCTTCAGAATTACGAACACCTTTACACAGTTCCTTTTTTCAAAGGTTGGTTGGAAGCAGTTTTGAAGTGTACCATGGAAGTCAATCAGCAATTTGAAACTAAGGTTGTGCCTTAACTGGCCCAGAGAGTGCTCTCCCATGCTCTCGCAACCACGTCGTTATGACATCAGAGAGAACACTCTCTGGTCATCTCAATTCGTCAGAGAGATCATGGAAGAGCCAGAGCATAGAAAGAGCACAAATTTGTGTACTCGCTGGTGCTCTCGCACATTCTGACCATGTGCCATATCTGTTTACATTTTTTCCATGTTTGAATTCGGTTATAACAGCTTTCTCAGAGAAAATCCCGTTATGTAACGCATATTAAAAAAATACAAATACAGATCTCTCACAAGGTCGTTTTTTTTTGTCACTTTGCTGCAACATAACGGTAATATGTAAAACAAAAAAAAACATTTTAAGTGCAAAATTATTCTGGTAGTGTTATAATTATTTGAGAATTATTTTGAACACATGTTATTTACTTAGCAAAGAAGACAATTTTAGCTGAACATGATATCAGCCTTTCGATATCAGCTGTCTGCAAGATGTCGAAGAGAAACGAGTGTGTGTGAGGAAGCGCGAAGCAGAGCTCTCGGCAGGTTGTGTGAAAGTGTGCTCTCTCAAAAGAGTAGGCCTATCCTAAGTGGAAAACACTCCTACTGGGTCAAAAGGGGAGAGTACACATCCCCAATCTCCTACACCCCTGCCACCCCCCCCCCCCAAATAAAACGATTATCACTTCTTTTCTTAACTATACTAGGCTCATATGACGAGGTCGATTTGAATATTTGAACTATATCGTGTAGGAATCCAATGAGTACAAATAAATGAACTGACAATGAAATTAAGTGTTTCATACACAAATAGACATAACCAAAACTCACTTGACAAAAATAAGTTTTAGTTCTAAACAGCATTCCATCTGTATCACATCCGCATGATTACTACACCCTCTCTGTACTGCTAGAACAGAATCTTCACAGCCAGTATAACAACATGCGACAAGAGGTAAAAGTTTTTGCTTTTACAGCTGTAAAGTACATTGTACTAAACGAAGTGGATATTTAGCGAGAATACGAAGGAGTTCAAAGGAAGTCCTCAGGTTCTGTGTACCAATCAACCATTACAACAAGGTAATTCTATGGACTCTAGTCGCCATCTTGATAGAAGCCTAAAACATTGTGTTTACGTTAGAATGACATTGAGAGAAAGGTTACATTTAATGCATATCGTGTTGAACAAAGAAGCTGATGAGAAAATAAATATATATTACAATTAACGTGGGAAGATTTACTAGTTTATTATTAAATGAAGCTAGTTGTGCAATCAAATTATTTCCTCATAAAACTACCGATCGTGAGTGTGTATAATGCGAACCAGTATTCGGTTATCTGCTACAATAAAAACGTGTTTTAGATATAGTGCTCATATATCAAGATTTGTGGAAAACTAATTTCTGAATAAATGATCATATTAAGTATAACAAGCATGCAACCGTTGTCGTGTGATGTATTGCAGGTTACATATCAGTAAAGAGTGCAACTAAAAGGCGATTAAGAGTATAGCTGAATTACTGGAAGGCATACGTTTTTAATGTCAATATAGTAAATGTTTTGTGGTAAATAAATTCAAATCCCGTTTTAGTTGTTCCCTCTCTTTACATTAGATTAGTTCTCTTTTACGATACAGTTTTAAAATTATTTATCCCATATTGTAGGGTAGGTACAATTTTGTTTCTTGATTCTACAATGTTGGACAGGGTTGTTACCCTTGTTACATAATTGAAACACATATATTAAAATATCTACTGTATTGTCTGCACTGGACAACCAATTTTAGAAATTTTTCCAAAGAAAAAAGAGGCGGAAGGTACAAGACACATTTATGGATAATTTTATTTCCCATATCTACAAAAATTGTGTTACATATTTCTCCAAAAGTGCAATTTAATACCAAGGGCTTTCACACATGTATATGGAACCAGCTACAATACAACAACGGCATAAGATGGCCGCCTGCTCACGGTAGCGGCGTTAAGAGGATTGAATACTTTCAATTATTTTACGCCAAGTTCTACGTGGGCCAATCACTAAACAACATTTTCAACCTCGAGTGTCAGTGCAATGCAAACTTATAACAAGAACATAGTTATTAAATGAATTTTTCGGTACAGTTCATATTTCCTTTTATATAAATAGTCGACACAATTATTAATATATATACCACACTTTAAATATCCCAAAACATGATACCCGCAATACTTTTTTCATCACAAGTAGATTAACAATAAATAAATATCAGGTTAGCCAACACACTGCTTGAAAATATCTGCAATACATGTACAGTCTGTCTTTTATAAGTGCTCATTACTCATTAGTTGTGTAACAGTTTTCTTACTGTGGTTGTAACCAGTTCATTTTCATACCTCCATGGTAACGACACTGTTATTTTGTTACGTGAACGCTACAGTGATTGTAGCGTAGGCTTTAGTGAGTCAGTGCCACAATTTTCTTTCAACCCAACATGTTGAATTTCTCATTGGGAGAGAAAACTGCAATAGGATGTTATTTCTATAAATACACTTTTAGGGATAATAAAGGAAACACCATATGGTTAGGTTTAAAATGTATGGAAACTTATTCGCCAGTATTTTAAGTTACTTTGGGTAGTTTAATTAGATTAGGATACATAGTTAAACTACTAAGGGTGAAAGACACATGCACCGTAATGATATTGATAACAAGTGCAAATTTACTAACCACTGGTAAAGTGGTTCACAGACACACTTGTGACAAAATTTCTTTGTTATTACCTACCAGCTTGTGCAATTAATATTTTTAGTGTAAAATTCTCCTCTGAATGCATTAAAAACTATTAAGTTTCAATATCTCAGAACCATGCTGCAGAAACTTGACAAACAAACGCTCCTATAAGAAAAAGTATTATCGATGAAGAAATGAGGTTCCTCTCCTCTCTTCCCAAGGGCAGGAGGGGGAGGGGCTGCGAGGGCATGGTGGTAGGATACTTGCCTTCCACCAATGCGATACATGTTGGTTTCCCTATGAGGTTACTCACAGATTTTCACATATAGTAATTGTGCTGATTGATGCTGCTGGCTGGTATGTTTTCTTGAAGTTTTCCCATTTTCCCCCACCCTTGCATTTCAGTGCTGCTCCATACCTTCCATATTTCGCCCTCATTGTCTCTCAATACCTTGGTTGTTACAAAGCACAAAACCTCTCTCAACTCCTCCCGTCTTAAGATTATGGAGGCCATGTTGGTGTAGTGGCTAGAGTATTCGAAGCACATTTTTTTTGCATCCCATATACATCCAATACACTTTGGAAAGGACTTCTCAATTATTATTTTTTATGCAATATGGATATTTGCACATAATTACATTAACATAAAAATATATAACAGATAAATAATATAATTTACACACTTATTAATTCCAGCAGCTCATCAAACATGTTAAGACTACATTTAGATGCAGTAAAAGATGTTACAATTCATGTACAGATAGATATTAAAGAATAAATATGTAAAGTCTACTTTGGATTGAAAGATAAGGTATTACATGAAGTCTCCTTATATCAGTCTTGTTCTGCGTTATAGAAATTTATCTTTATGTAAGTATTCTACTATTGAATAGAAGGCCTTAATTAGAAAGTATAATTTAACAGCTCTTTTTAATTTCTGTAAACTATTCATTTACTTTAAATGACTGGGAATGTTATTTATTAGTTTTGCACCAGCTTAGTATGGATTTGATGTAAATTTTGAGGTTCTGTAGGAGAATAGGTGAAGATGATTAGCATGTCTTGTGTAGTAATGGTGTATATCACAATTTTAATGTTTTCCATGTAAAAAAAAAATACTACTGCGGTACATATACATGCATGGAAGAGTGAGAATTTTGTTATTTATAAATATCGGCCTACAATGGCTTCTTTTTCCTTATTACTTATTAATCTCACTATTTTCTACTGTAATCTAAAGCCTTTTTTAATTTTGTCGATTTACACCAAAATATGATTCCATATTTCAATATGGACTGAATATTTGAGAAATAGTATGCAAGTATTGTATTATTATTACAAATATTTTTTAATGTATGTACCGCAGATCACATAGAACTCTATTTTTTACAGACACTATCAACATACTCATTCCATGTTAAATTACTATCTACAACGAGCCCTAGAAATTTAGTACAATTTACTGTCTGAAACCCGTCTTCTATTGTTGTGCATCTTTCATCCTGCATTGTATGTTTATTTCTTTGCATGAAATTCATGAGCACATTTTTGTTTACATTTAATAGGTATTAATTTATGATACTGGAACCAACTGGACATCTCAGTCACTGTTTTATATTTTCTTCAAGAACAGCATTATTTGAATAAGTTACCAAAATGTTTGTACCATCCGCAAACATTTTAGCTGAGCTATTGGTTATTTGTTCTGTAAAATCATTAGTAAATATTAAGAATAAAATTGGTCCCAGTATTGATCCCTGTGGCAATCCTACTCGAGTAGTTCTGGTATTGGACATAACATTTGTAATGTGATTTTTGTCATAATATCTATGGAGGTGATCTGTTTTCTGTCTTCATGATATGATTTAAACATATTATTGGTTACACCTGTTACTCCACACTGTTAAATTTTTTGTAATAAAATATTGCGGTCGACAATCAAAAGCTTTTGAAAGATCTATGAATATACCTGTTGATAATTGTCTTTTAAAAAGAAGTTAATATTTTTTCATTTAAATTGTAAATAGCTTGTTCTGTAGATCTGCCCTCTACAAAGCCATACTGATGCAATTAAATAACCTTGTTTCTTATTAAGTATTTTTCAATTTATTTGCTATAAATTTCTCTAAAATTTTTTAAAAGGACATAAGAAGGGCAATAAACGTATAGTTATCAATAAATGCCTTGTCACTTTTTTATGTATTGGTACTACTTTTGTATATTTGAATCTGTCAGGAAAAATTCCCTGGGCAAGACATTCCCTGAAAATGTAAGTCAAAGGCAATTTAATTAAAAAGAACACTTTTTTTTTTTTTTTTGCAGCATCATAGGTACCTCAATTATTCCACAGGAATTTTTATTTTTGAAATTTTTGATTACATTTATGATGTCTTCTACGAGGGAGGTATGAAAAACAGCATGTTAGCATTCCACGTGATAGGTTTTTGGGATATGTGTGCAGGACTAATATTTGTAACTCTGTGTTGATTTTGCAATTTTAGTGGGATGTTTCTGAAATAGTCATTAAAAAGATTAGGTGTTTCCTTGCTATTTTAGATTTTGATACTATCAACTTTCAAGGAAAGGTTAACATATCCTTGCCCAGGTTTCAATTAATTATTAATAATGTACCACATTACTTTTTTGTTTTATTTGAGGAGGAGGCTATTTTCCCCCCCATTGAATTTCTGCTTTGCTACTCCAATCAACTTGTTTACAATTTTTCGTATTGCTTACAGTATAATTTTTGTTTTTCTCTGGATTCTTAGCATTTGACGCATTGTTTTTAACATCTGTCCTTTGACAGTTAGAACTTTACTAATCCATTTTATTTTCGAGCTACTGCTTCATTTCACAGATTAGAGTGGAAATGTATGATTAAAATAACAAATAAATGTATTAATAAACAGTTCCAGGCAATGTTTGAGTCAGTTAATGTATAAACATCATCCAATGTTTCATTCACAAGTAGGCTTTAAATTTTTTTAAACATTTTCTTATAAATATCCATGATTCATCATCAGTATTAAAATAAGCTTATGTCCAATTAGTTGCCCTCAAAATTATAATTTTAAAATTCCTTAAGAATTGTGAAATAGAGTTAAAAGAAACGCATGCGATGTTTTTCTATTTTGCAGATGGTGTAGTTATAGGAAAAGATTGACTATATCTAAGTTTTCTTAATTTTCACAAGTAAACTTTATTTATTTAACATCTTGTCGACGGCAGGTTCATTAGGGAATTGTAAACCAAGAACACAATGCAGGGAATACAAGGAAGGAATTGATCCATTGGGGTGGAGCTCATTAAGGTACAGGAAGAAAGTTGGACGGCTAGTCAGTATGTACAGGCTGGTGAATGAAGAGGGAGGATGGGGAGGGCTACACTGCAAGCTAAGTAAGGGGATGTTTAGAGGAAGAGGAAACAACAGTGAGAAGCTTCAGAGGGTGTGGAGGAGAACAGAGCGAGGTAGGCAATCCATGCTTGTGAGGGAGTGGAATGTGTTGAGGGAGGAATTAGTATCTGTGAGGGAATGGTAAGTTCAAGAAGGAAGTGGAAAGAAGTTGGTTTTGGTGAAGGAGAGGTGAGAGAGCTCGCCACCGGGCGGTAGCCTAATTGCGAGTGTATGTATGTATGACACACTCATGTAACCAATGTATAGAGTCATCCCAGAAATTGCATGGAATGAGTACGAGAAACCATGGTAATTTCAAATCATGAAGACTACATTCAGTAGCTATTAAAAATATGAGAACTGATTTGGTTGTAGGCCTATATTTTTGTATTGATAAACAACTGATTTCTTGTTTTTCACTGCATATCTGCTGATTGGGGAGTAAAAAATTGTAAGAGTGGAGTTTTTATTAAGGTGTAGCCTTGTATTGGCTTACGAGATTATTTGCCGTTACTAACAAATTAATTTCATAAACTTCTACACTGAAATAGCAAATCGGCATTTAGAAAAATATGTATGTGCAGTTTTATAAATGTGCTTGTGCCTCTAACGAGTCCGCAACTTAAAGGTTAGACCTTAAATTCACTGCACATTAATGATTGCAACCGTACTTACAAAAATTAAACACACGGCAATTGTTGCTTTATAAACTTACGCAGATAACATACCCATATCAACACAACAATTGTGCGATATCTTTCTCGAAAGTATCCACGGTATATATGAATACATTAAACACGGGACTCGCATGGCCCGGCTCGTACACATTTTCATACATTAATATTAGTTTTCGTTCGTCGGCGAATAAATCAAAAATTGATTATAGTTAATGCGTGTTTACATTCCAAATTCACATTTCACAAATGTAAGACTAACACAAATTTTGAGAAAATCCAGAACAACTAGTGAGTTGATATAGCTCTTGCAAGGATGTTCGATTTCAATGTAACAAAAGTTGTCTCTCCCGCATTGCTGCTTCACTTGTAACGCATCCGCAGACAACTTCAATAGTGTATTATATTCGATTTCATAATGGTTAAGTTTTATCATAACTTTTAAAAGCTCCTATAGTTGTCAGAAAATTATTTCCTGGAATATTTTCAAGGCAAATATGTAGGGAATAAGAAGCAAATCAACAAAAACACTGTATACAATGCTTCCATTTAAATGTAAATAATTCATAAATTTACATATATACCGGCGAGATTGATATCTAGTTATCTAGGACAAGCACACTCACACTTTATGTATATTATCGTTTAGGTCAAAAACGGTTGTATGTTAATTTATGTCGATTTTAAAACTCATAAAATTACATGTGAAAGATAGGCCCAAACAATGTTTTTGGCAACTTTTGATCACGTGACCTTTTTTACAGGAAAACAACCGTCTAACTTCACATTATAAACTGGCTTCACTTGTTATCACTACACGGTATAGGACATAGCCACATTCTGTATCAGACAAAAACTTTTCGCCGCCAGAATGCACTAAGTGTAGGGATGAGGAATATTTCCCGGAAGAACAGTACTGGAGCGTAGCCTATGTACCATTGTAATAGAAAAGAAATTAGTTGCTAAGTACGGTTTGGGATGTGGTCTAATGTTGCCAAATTAGCTATTATATAGCTAAATCTAGCTTTTTTGAGAAAGTGATTGCTGCAAAATATTCCTTTTAGCTATTAGCTATATTGTTGACTATAGAATTATTACCATAGTAATTTTATATATATATATATATATATATATATATATATATATATATATATATATATATATATATATATATACACACACACACACACACACACACACACACACACACACACATACAGTATTGTTTTTGCTGTACGATTTCCCTCTTGCTAAAGACTTACATGAGGCAGTTGATTTATAAATTAAGATGTTAGATGCATATTAAATTATAACCTGCATAGAACAATGTGTCTCCATAGGTGCATAAAATTTATTACAACATTAGTTGAACTATGGTCACGTTTGTCCAACACGTTACTCTCTTGATATTGGCAAATGCATTTTCTGTGGGAGAAGTATTTTGAAACTCGCAGTAATTGATTCATTGGTGACTAATTGGATGAATATTACACGCCAAATGTGGGAAAATATAAGTGCATTTGATTTTTGGACAAAGTAAATAAACACACAAATGTTTTCGATGTAAATAATATCCATAAACATGCATCATTGGCATTTATCATACTAAGACTATCATAATACAAATGCTGGCATTGAGCAAGTGTTCAGCCTAGTAAACACTTTTAGGACAATTTTTTTGCAATTGTTCATTCAGTGAACATATATTCAAGTTACTAAACTTTTGGGTGCTCTTTCAAATCAAAAATAATTTTTATTTTATTTTATTTTTTAGCTTTCTGAATGAAGCTGTTGAGCTATTTTTGGCTATATTTCGTTACACAATTACCTTTTATTCATGACTGTGCGTTGGCAACACTGTCGTGGTCTCTATTCTGTGCTTCCCTTTGTTTTCTATAGTTCTGTGGAATTCGCTAACTAGCTCTCGAGGTTTTCAGATCGGGTAGTTTGCTACGAATTGTAGTCAGAAAAGTGCATCGCAAATGGTTCTGAGTGAAATCTGATTCCCACCTTTTCTAATAGTGATAGTGTGTATTACTTCCTTGTGTTATATTCTCGACATCATGTTGAAAATGAGACAGCTACGCCTACCTCCATCATAGTGATTAATCATCCCCCATTCTAATGGGGGATAACAACAACATCATGGACTACGAGGTGAGTGTCTTTGACGCTTGTCCTGCAGATGACCGATTGCAATTTTCACAACACTATCCCGAGGATTCGAATGATCAAGTTGCTTGTACCCCGTCACCTGCTGCCTCTACTTTGCAGAAAGATTCATTACTTCCTGATCATCGCCAAACGACTGTGTCATTGTATAGTCGGACATGTCTGGCTTTATCGAAAGTATAGACAAGAATGAAGGTAATCTTTATCCGGTAGCTGTAGAAAGAAACTACACGGATTATCTAAGGACATCATACAAATTCAAAGGGCAGGCCCAAATAGCCTAAAACTGACTATGAAAACGGTGCAGGCCGCCAATGGTTTACTTACACATACTCATCTTAGCCAACATCAATCGAAAGGGACCATTCCACTTTCCCTTCTACAAAAGCAAGTCATTATATATTGAATCCCATAGGTTCTATCAGAACAAGGAATCTTTGATGGTATTGAAACTCCATATGAATTACTTAAAGTAGAACGCGTTTTTATGGATCCAATGAAACAGTTAACCGATCCACCAAATTTATTGCTCTAACCTTTTCGGGTCAACTATTACCCGACAGAGTCTTGATTTACAAACACCTATATAGTGTTAAACCTAAGATCCAATCAGTTACTATGTACAATAAGTGTTACCATTTTGGGCACACTGGGAAGAATTGTCTCAGTACAAAAAGCAGTTGCCCTGCTTGTGCAGGTGACCATCAGCTTTCGGAATGCACGGCGGAAACGCCTCCTTGTCCCAATTGCAGTGCTTCTCACTTACCTGCGGATAGAGAGAAGTGCCACCATTGGATCCTTGAACAGAAAGTAAAACATACAATGACTATGCTCAGTTTAGGTTATTCTGCAATGAAGAGGAATGTTCTTGATCAGTCTACACAACTTCAAGATACAGATGGTGCTTTGTTACATTCTGCATGTTCTGGGACTAAGGACTATCGTACCCTCTTTCCTGACAGGATCCTGATATGTGGAAGAGAACATCATGGATATTTGGGTGTACCTTGTCAATCACCTCTGATTGCTCTCCCCACATCTGCCACTTATGCTGAATGTGTTAAAACCTCTGCCAAACGTCAGTTAGAAGATACTGGGAAGACCCCTGCGAAGGCTATCATTTTGCAATGCCCAACAAAACTGCATGTTGCGTGTCGTATCTTGTCTCCTCAACAATTTTCTCAGTTTAGTCCTGTAGTAGAACACACCTGTAATGGAATAGTCCTCTGTCGAGTTCAAGACCACACTGTACAGGGACCACTGGCTCTGGTGCGTTCTTCCAAGATAACCCTTCGACCAGCTATACTGTTGTCTGTGATATTGTCTTAAAATTAATCGCATTAATGGATCTTCCCATTCTACAAGGTAATCCTGACTTGCAGGACATTGTCACCGAGGTAAAGAGGCTTGTTAGTGATACAGTAAGAAGCTGTTAGCTTTCTGTTCCTTTATATATCTCCTATCATGGGAATACTACAGTGGAACTGTCGGTCTTTGTTACTTCAACGAGGACTTGTACAAAAGTATCTTTGTACCGCACCAGCTGATGTTATACTGCTACAAGAAACGCACTGGCTTTTTGCAGCTAACCAACAAGGTCTCTTTTCTTGGTATACAGTGTATCATAATGCTCCAATGAATAAACATGGTATGGCCATACTTGTCAACACTGCCACGTACTCAAGGGAATTACAGGCATCCAACTTGCCCAATAATGTTGAGGCATTTGCAGCTAAGGTTGTCTTCCATGACGTCGAGTTGGCTCTACTTTCCATTTATGCTCCACTGCGGCATGCTACCAGTACCATTTCTTAGGACTGACTGCTTGGGGCATACAATCATGGTGCCATAATAGGAGGTGATTTTAATTGTCATCATACATTTTGGGGTGATGTGAAGTGTGATCTAGTTGGGAAAACTCTGGCAGAATACATTTACATCTCGCCATATGTGTTATTGAATGATGGCAGTCCTAACTATGTGGGAGCTTATGACAAACGCAGTTCTGCCATTGATCTCATTCTGTGTACTCCCAGACTTGCAATGGACTTCACTTGGGTCGTGCTTACTGATCCTATGGGTAGTGATCATTCTCCCATTGAAATAGTTAATCAGGATATGTGTACTACTACTCCTCTTACTCATCCTGATTTGATGCCCTTGTGGTATGTCTGCTATAATTACCGGTGCATCTCCTGGCAGGCATATCGTGAACATACAGTACATCATATAAGCTCCCCCACTATCTTGGGTGGTGATGTCCAAACTATGTATGATCACTTTCTGTATTTGCTCAGATCCATCATCCATTCAGTCCGCTACTCCACATAAATCTTTTCAGTCTGGACTTCGTAAACCATATTGTGCATGGTTGACTTCTTTTTGTACGTCCCTTAATACAGATAGACGTCTGGCCTTCCACACATACAAACAGCATAGTACGAAGACAATTTTTTTAACTCTATCTGGAGGTACAAGCTCGTTTTAAGTTGACTGTCAAAACTGCGAAGCAGGATCACTGGTGCTCTTACTGTCAATGGCTCTCCTCTGCTACCCCTTCTCGGGAAGTCTGGAAGATCATCCCTACTCTACGACAACACTCATTCTTTACTCGATCCAGAAATCTGGGATACTCCACTCTGACTGCTATCCATAAATGTTTTTCTCCTGATTATGTCCCAACCTATGATGAGTATCCTTGTTCTCATTCTACATCTGCACCTAACTCCAAGAGACGGCCTGCTAAGGATACTGCTATCTTGATGTCTGAAATCAGCATTACAGTATATCGTCACTCCCTTCGGGATGGATGGAAATCATAAGGACTAGATGGGATTACCTATCAGCATGTCTGAGAGATTCGACAGGAAGGCCATCACCTGTTACTTTGTATCTTCAATGGCATATTACTACATCAGTTAATTTCTACTCAATGGCAGGAACACATCGTTTTGCCCATTCTCAATACTGGTAAAGATGTAACATTACCTACATCCTACAGACCTATCACATTGTCTTCTTGTGTAAACAAATTCTTTGAAAAGGTTTCGAAGAAGAGGATGGAATGGTGGCTGGAGACTAATCACCTCTTGCACAGGGAACAATTTGACTTTCGTAAAGGACGGACCTCTCTGGATGCTGTTACAGTATTGATAAAATGGGCTAAGGATGCGTTTACTAGGAAGGTTGTTTAATGTGTATGCTTTCTTCAGACACACTGTAGTAAACATTCCTGTTCTTATGCACAAATTAGCTCAGATTGTGCTGCCATTGTGTCTTGTTCACATCTTCAAGGCTCTCCTTCAAATTAGGATCACTTACCTTAAAACAGACACCTATATTACACCTGGAAGGCTGGTGTATCAAGGCACTCTACAAGGTGGTGTTCTTAGTCCTCTTTTGTACCTTATATTCACTCAAGATCTTATCTTCCATCTTGGCCCATTTGTTCAACTTATTAGTTATGCTGATAATGTTGCTTGTTTCATTTGTCCTCTGTTGTTGGTCATGCGGTATCAGTTATGAATGATGCTCTCCAACAGCTTGGCGCCTGGCTTTGTACTCATTATCTGACATCATCAGTTCACAAAACTAAGGCTATGCTGTTTACTAGAAAATGTATTGACCATTCACAGATCCGTCTGTTTCTTTGCAATACGCCTTTAGAGGTGTTGACAACTACTACTTATTTGGGCATCGTTCTTGACTCTACTCTTACTTGGGTGGATCAGGTAACTCATCTTACTATGAAGATACAGCAAACATTTCAGTTGATGAAAATTCTTGGGGTGGTGATCCTCACACACTGTTACTGTTTTATCGAACCTTTATTAGGGCCAAGATGGACTATGGTAGTGTTTTTATGACTTCACTATATGATACTACCCTCACAATCTTACAGCATTTACAAAATGCTTGTCTACGTTTATGTCTAGGGACACTGCAGTCCACTCCCATTGGGGCACTTCATGTTGAGGTGAATATACCACCACATGGCCTACATAGAAGGATACTACATGCTAGGAAATTTTGGATCAAGGAAAATTATTTTCATGAATCTCCTTTCTGTGCCATTATAAATGTTATTGGTATTGGTGTTCTTGATGGTTTTTTTAAATATCGGCCGCTTTTCCCTTGTGTGAAGCGCATTGAAGCCTACATGGTGGACTTTCCTGTGCTTTTTTATACATGCAAGGTGGACAGCTTATTTTCAGAATGCAAATGCTGCATGAGTGGTGGAGAAGCTCATGTGCTGTACCGGCAGTGTCTGAGCCAATATCCCAACTTTCTCCATATCTATACTGGTGGATCGAAATCCCTACATGCAGTTGGTTGTGTCTACTATATTCCTGCATACAGATCGTTTGGTTTATTTAAGTAGAAAGGGAGCCAGATGTAGTTTTTCTAGGCAGCTATATTGTAAAGGGGATGGAGCTGAGGAATATCAGGATGGAAAATACATATAAAGTAATGTGGGGGGGGGGAATACTAGGGGTTTGGAGGAAAGATTTAGTGGTATGAGAGGTAGCATGGTGGCAAAGGTTGTTCTCATTCATGTAGGGGGAAATGACCTGGCTCATAGGGAGGTGGGGCAGGAGGTAGAGCAGAACCTCGGAGAATTGGTGAGGAAAGTGCGGGAGAAGTTCCCTGGAGCAAGGGCAGTAGTCAGTGGTGTGCTGGTTAGGAAAGGAGTATCCTATAGGAAGGCAGTGGCTGCAAGTAAGGTATGTGAGAGGGTGTGTAGGGGTTTGGGGGGCTACATTTATAGATAGTAGGAAATGGGTAGGCTGGGAAAGTGTAGAGAGGGACCAGGTTCACCTGACAGAATAGGGAAAGAGGATTCTAGGTGATCTGCTAGGTAGAGAAGTAGCTGGCTGTATGGAGATGGTCAGGGCAGAGCAGCAGTTGTTGAAATAGCAATCAGTTAGAAGCAAGGAAATGGAAGGGGAGAGAAATTGAGAGGATAGCATTGATGAGGCCGCAGGGGAGAAGATAGGAGGTAAGCAATGTAGGATGTAAAGCAGAGTACTAGTATAAAAATGATGGTGGTGAACTGTAGGGATGTGTACAACAAAGCTGGAGGGCTTCTGGGGAAAGGTTGAAGGATATTGGGCGGATATAGTGGAAGCTGTGGAGACTTGGTTGACTGTTGAAGTACTAGACATAGAGTGTTGGTAGGATAAGTTCACCATCTTCAGAAGAGACAGGGATGGGAGAGGAGGAGGAATAATGGTGTGTGTAAGGAAAGAGCTAAAAGGGATGGTAGAATCGTTTAGAGAGGATGTCGAGGTAATGGAAATTAAATTGAGTGGTAGTAGTAATAGGAGTATTACTGCATATAGACCACCAGGACAGGGATGACAGGCGATTGAGAGGACCAAGGAGAGGGTCGATAGACTTAAGAACAAGCATTGGGTTGTTGTAGCAGGGGATTTGAATATGCTAGGGGTGAAATGGGTAGAGGGTGCAGTAGGACTGGGTAGCATGATGCAGAGAATGGCAGTACAGTTAGTCAACAGGGGATTAGTCCAGGTAGTAGAAACAGCTACGAGAAGGAATGAGGAGGGTGTTGGGTCAGTGCTGGATGTGGTGTTGGTCAGACCTAGGAATTCTGTAGTTGGTATAATAGTATTGGTTGGTATAAGCGACCATCATATCCCGGTTGTGGAAATTGGGATTGGCAGGATGAGGGAAGTGTAAATGACAGAAAGGTTGGTGTGGCAGTATGGGAGAGGAGACAAGAAGGGAGCAGAAACATTTCTGAGAGACAGGTTTAAAAAATGGTCTACGGAGGATGGATGTAGAGGGGTTGCAGGGAGTTTAGAGGATTAATGGAGGTTATGTTGGAGAAATTTTTACAAGTGAAAAGGTTACGGACTGGGGAAGATCCGCTATATTATGGACAGGAGATTTTGAAAAAGAAGAAGAAGAGCAGAAAATTACATGTCAGGTGAAGAAATGAAGGGATGACAAGACCTAAAGAAATGATTAAACAAATGGGTAGGGAATTGAAAGGAAGATCAAACATGCAAAGAATGTATTTCTGGGGAACATGGTGGAAGAAGGAAAAGGCAAGGAATGGGGGAAATTGTTTAGTTATGTTAGGCGGTTAAGGGGAGGAGAGGAAGGGATCCCTCTGCTAACAGGAAGGGATGGTAGGCATGCGACAAATGACCAAGAAAAATCGGAAATGCTGCAAGGACAGTACTTGTCAGTGTTTGAGGCAAAGGAGGGTTGGAATACGGGGGACAAACAGGGTTCGGGAGGTGTTTAGTGAGTTTAAGATGAGGGAGTGGGAGATAGAAATGGTAATTAGGGGTTTGGAGAGCAGTAATGCGGGGGGTCCAGATGGAATAGGAAATGCAGCACTAAAGTTTGGTGGCAGGGAGTTGGCGAAATATTTAGAAGTGCGGTTTAATAAAGTCCTTAGGAGAGGGTAAGTTACCCCAAGATTGGAAGGATGCTATGGTGGTACCTATATACAAGCAGGGAGAGGATAGGGGGAGGCCTGGCAGCTACAGACTGGTGAGTCTCACATCAAGTACAGGAAAAGTAATGGAGAGGATGGTTGTGCAGTATGTGGTGAGGGTTATGAACAATAGTAATTGGTTGTAGGAGTCCCAGCATGGTTTCAGGAGGGGATACTCATGTGAGACTCAGCTGGCTGGGTTATTATAGGATTTGGTGCAGGTAGTTGATGAGGAGAAGCAGGCGGATGCCTGCTTCATAGATTTTGAGAAGGCATTTGATAAGGTGCCCCATGGGACATTGATGAGGAGAGTGGAGGCGCTGATACCAGACAGGAGGGTAGTGGAATGGATAGGGGACTTTCTCAGGGGGAGAAGGCAGAGGGTGAAAGTGGGGGAGGCAATATCGGAGGAAGAGGAGGTTACGTCAGGGGTACCACAGGGAAGCGCACTGGGTGCTTTGTTATGAACCATAATGGTAAATGACATGGGTTTGGGTTTTAGGAGAAAAATCAGATTGTGTGCAGACAATTTGTTGTATATGCTGTGGCAGGAGAGGGGGGCGGAAATTGGCAGGCGGACATTGATAGGATATGGTTGTGGACCAGAAAAAATAAAATCAAGATAAATGTAAGAAAAACTAAGGTAGTGAGGTTCACAAGGAAGAAGATGTTAAGCAAGGACATGTACATATGGGAGGAACAAGAGATAGAAGAAGCAGCAGAATATAAGTATCTAGGGATTGTACTGCAGGGAGACCTCAGGTGGAAAAAACAGGTAGAGAGGGTGGTTGCAAAGGGAAGAAGGGCTCTGGGTATGCTGGGAAGGGTGCTGAATGGAGTCAGCTATGAGGTGAAGGAGAAGGCGTATGGCACAATGGTACAGCCAATGTTAGAATATGCTGCAGCAGTATGGGACCCGTATGTGGAGGTGGAGGTGCGAGAACTGGAAAAGATGCAGAGAAAGGCAGCAAGATGGGTGAAGGGTAGGTGGAGAAGGCAGGGGCAAGATGGTGAGGAAGAAGTGAATTATAGGCCATCAGTGATGATGAAAGAAATGGGGTGGAGCTCATTGAAGGACACGAGGAAAGTTGAACAGTTAGCCAGGATGTACAGGATGGAGAATGAAGAGGGAGGATTAGGATGGCTTCACTGCAAGCTAAGTAAGGGGATGTTTAAAGGAAGAGGAAGCAACAGTGAGAAGCTTCAGAGGGTGTGGAGGAGAACGGAGCGTGTTAGGCAGTCCATGCTTGTGAGGTCTGTGAGGGAGTGGAATGTGTTGAGGGAGGAATTGGTATCTGGGCGAGGGGTTGGTAAATTCAAGAAAGCAGTGGAAAAGGAGTTGGTTGGGTGAAGGAGAGGTGAGAGAGCTCGCTACCGGGCGGTAGCCTAATTGTGAGTGAATGTATGTATGCATGCGAAATAATAAGGTGTGGATTAAGAATCAGGGATGCCGATTTCTGCTCCAACTCTTTATATGTTCACTAAAATTGCCAAACGTTACCTTCGCGGTATTTGGGAAAGCCAATGGCAAGAATGTAATATTGCGCCATCCTACAAGAATATCCAACCGCACTTAAAACACAAATATGGGTTAATTGCAAAGTGAGGAAAAAACTTTATTTCACTACGATTTTGCAGCTGAGGCAAAATCATGGAAATTGTAATGTTCATCTACACTATTTAAATCTGGCCGAATCACCTAATTGCCATTGCGGGGTTGGTGCGCAGACTATTAGTCACATTCTATTTCATTGTCGCCAAATGTAAACTCGTGATGAGTTATATAACTACATTTGACAGGGAGTATGTTTTATACCCTTTTCAGATTATAGTATATGACGCTCTATTTGTGTTTTATTCGCGGAACTAATTTCGTCTATGAATGCTCAAAGAATTAAATTTAGATCAACTAAAACTAATATTTGCACAAAAAAAAATGAATCCATATTATTGATCTGTCTGTAGCGATACTCGGCTGAAAGTGTATTTGAAGCATTATAAAATGGCTTGATCTTTTGCCTCCTTTTCTATTCGTATTATTATTGTATGTTACGACGTTTCCCACCTCAGTGTTGTTCCAGTCTGTATGGGGGAACTTTGTACATCTCGCTCCGGCATGGTGACATGGCTGTGAAGTGGGTAAAATGTTGTTCCGGTTTTCGTAACTGACGGTTGTCTGTGTCCTTCTTCGGCAAGAAACAGGTTTGTTTATTTCAAATTTTCGTTTGGGCACCCTTTTTTTCTTTTTAATACGGGTACTATACAGGATACGCCATGGCTGTACGGGAAACTAAGGCCAAGTAAGACAGAGCTGAACTGAACTTTCGGTCTGTTGCTGTGGTCATGTTTTCAAATAGTTAGTGTTTATGTCCAGCGACATCTTATGTCTTCTCTCTTTTTTATGAACATATTTTATCGTCGTTGTTCTGAAGTTGTGTTTATGAAATATATTAGGAAATAGCGTGAAGGGCAATGGGAGATCGTTGGAATAGAGGTGGACGTAATGCATTTCGTGGCAGGCAGCGTAATAATTGGAGTCGGAGGACAGGTACGTTGATTTATTTATTTTTATTTAAAAGAATATGGTTCCATGAGCCAAGGCTCGTGCTTGGGACAACACATTATTTGCACTTGGTGGGAGTATTCCGCTAAGAAATAAGCTGCTCCCAGTAAAATGAGCCCTTTTGAAAGTTCTGCCTAGGTCGTGTGCACACGTGTGGATATAGGCCACGGCGGCGCCCCACCTATGTGTGCACTTATACATTTAAGCCAAGCCCTCGTGGAACGCTTTCGCGGCGCCGCGTGGACAATCCGCGCACGTGTGCACCCGGCCTTAAGATCTACTTGTATGCACGTCGTGTATTCTTCTTCCTTTTGTATAATTAACAATAGGCGTATTTTCGCGGTTGAATTGGCAACAGGCTGGTCATCAGCGTTCACAACGAAATGATCGCATCGCGAAAATGCTTATTGTAAACACAGACTGCGAACCTCAGTTGGAGGGAACTTCAAAACTGCGCAATCGCTGTAACTGTATCGGATATAGACATGGAATATACGGATGTGTTAATATAATTGAATGCATAGCGTAACGTGTACTTATCACCTGAAAATAATACCATTCACATGTCAGAAATGCAGTCGAGTTACAACGAAGAAAAGCATATATTAAAACTTTACTGACTCGAAATATCATAACTAAACAAAAGTACATACAATTGTGGATAACCTCAATCTGTACTCAATGTAACACTCACTTCCAATCCATTTCAACAAAATTTTCCAACGTTCATCCCGAAATAAGGTATCTTAATTTAGAACTTTAGAATATTTATCCATTTTGAACATTAAAGGTAAGCATGTGGTAAAACAAGTTGCAAATGCAATTAGAGAAACCTGGAATTCAAAACTATGAGCTGCAAACGTCAACATCCGGTTAACAATTCTATAAACGTCCTCTTAACTGTGTTAGCCAAAAATGGTGAACACTGGTTATTGCGGTCACCGTGCATTCACAACAAAGTGGTGAACAGGAGTGCGAAACCACCTCGTTATCACCAATTCAACAGTGAGCGTATGCCTATTGTTATGAGCTTCATCACTTTATATTTATGCGTTGGTCAAGTGAAACTGTGAAATTATTAGAAAAATTAATATTTTACAAATCTGCTCATTAATTTTAGAGTTCGATGCGTTGAAAAAACAGAAAGGGAATTAAATAATTTAAGCTGCCCCAAATAGTTACTAACACTTTTTATTCTAAGTTAAAATATGGAGTTACTTTTCCTTCATTTTTACCAACTTTGCTGGGTGCATGTCATTCAGTGCATCCATTAAAATATATGCAGGTAGGAGCAGTGAATTTTTCCTTAGGTTCATTTTAAAAGTGCTCACTTTATCGTAAACAGCCTTTAGGTACATCGATTCAAGAAAATGTATTTACAAAACACCAATTATAATGAGAGTCACTACAACGAACTACCAGTAGCCATATACAATACTGTTATACATATTACATACATATGCATGTTAACAAAATAAATGTGAAGACAAAGAAAGCTTATAGAGCCCCAAGTATTTTGTGGATTGAGTTGGCAGCAAGCTAGGTTGGAATGTCCTCTATAGACTCAAGACATTATCGTTTGTGTATTGTGTCATTGTGATCAAGCAAGGCCTCTGTACGGGATTGTTACACACACACTCACACTACTGCTTCCTGATTATTACTGGCTCACAGTTAAATGGAGCTAGTCTAAAAAAATGTCATCCAATCACAATAGTAGGATAAAGGAACAGGTATTTGGAGTCTACCTCGTGGCTCTATGAATAATGAATAGCAATCTTTTACACTGGGATAATGAACTGTAAATTACAATAATTTAGTTCTAATGAGCAAAATAATCAGCTAAGGACCAGGAAAAGTGAATAACTACTACAAATAAATGAAAATACATATTTTTTTTTTTTTTACAGTAGTTAAAGAAGATACTATTTCTGCCAAATATCATGCTGTCCATAGTACGCCTATGAATAAATAAGTTTATACAATAGGAGAAGACATGCGCATTCAGACTTACAAGTAGGGCCCCATAAGCAAATTTACCAAGTTATTGAAATTCGTAAGAATAGGGGCTTTTCTGAAAGAAAAAAATCTTGGAAAGTAGTACAATTCCACTCTACTAATTACACAGAACACGAATTTACTAGGGGCATCAACAATTCACTAATAGAAACTCCAAAAGGATAGTGGGGAGGGCTATGAAGATTAGGGAAATTGTGGGGTTAAAAAGAGTGAAAAATATGTAGGCCTAAATAAATGTAATATTTATTCATGAAAAGTCATTAAATTGGTAAAAAAAAAAAAAAAAAAAAACTGAACCAAACATTAACTAAATAGACAAAATTACCAATACAAGCTGCAAATACGATAGTGGGGAGGGCTATGAAGATCAGGGAAATTGTGGGGGAAAAAAAATAAAATATGTACATTTTCATTATAAACTTTTACCCCTTAATTTCCCTGCAGTTCATATCCTTCCCCACTATCTTATCTCTAATTGGTATTGGTAACGTTCAGTTCAATCTTTTTGCAATTAAACATGTTATCATGAGACATTACACTAATATTACAAATTGTAGTACAAAAATATGATAAATTGCAAAGCATACATTATTTCTCAGTGCAAATAGGCTACACGTGACAGTAATTTATGGGGAAACGCCAAGCTTCGCTGATGTGTGACGCTTCGAGTCACTACCTAAAAAAAAATTGCAGGCGCGCCTTGAATATGTGTTTTGGTGAGTTACTCTCCTGCTGGTGCTGGGACTGTTGGACGAGTTGGTAAATGTAACAGGTTAGTGTTATATTAAGATAAAGGTCTTCCATCAACACACTATGTAATTCATAACTGATTACATACCAACAAAGACAAAACAACACAACCTTTTACAGGGGTCACATAATCGCCAACCCAAACACACACTTCCTGTAGAACATAGTCTCCAACTCAAAACACTTCCACTGTAACTACCAACAGGACAAAAACAAAAATAAAACTATTTCAATACAGAAACATACATAATGATAAATTGTATCTTCCAACAGTGACTCTGGCTCTGTGCATAATGTTTGGCTTTACTTGTACAGTATTTTTATGTGAGAGGGGGCTATGCTTGAAAACTGATTGTTAATCCATACCTTATTATTTCCCAACACCCTCGTAATTCCATCTCGTAGGTGTTTCTACTACCTGGACTAATCCTCTGTTGACTAACTGTGCTGCCATTCTCTGCATTGTGCTACCCATTCCTTCTGCACCCTCTACCCATCTCACCCCTGGGGTATTCAAATCCCCTGCTACAACAACCCACTGCATTTTACAAATGCGGCAGAAAATGTAGCTGAGAGTTGTACTGTGCTGTTGTGTAGGCCTGAAGAGAATTTCTGTCACAGTTTTTTTAAGGCTCAGCTTTTGCAGAATGTTTTTCTTTTCGACTCAGAAATTTTTCCTCTGTAATTTCAAGTTCTTAATTAACATTATTATAGTGACAATATGGACGCTTGAGTATTTTATGATTTCCTTGTTGTCGCATCCTCCTTTTCTTCGTTGATGTTAGATTGTTACGATTATTGTTAGTGCTATATACGCCTGGGCTTTGAAGAGTCATTTGTTTGTGAAGCATCCTTTGAATTTTCATATATTGTAGTGTACCCACCTCGCAGACATAAGTTCACCCTCTTACCTCCTAGAAATTTGCAACGAATTGAGTAGAATCTTTCAACATAATTTGTAGAAACATAATGAAAAGTGCACTGGCTTGGTGGGCAAAGGTCCTTTGCTGACATTAATTCATCCCATATACCTACTGCTTTCAGTTTTTCCTCTACACGTATTTCACTATCCTTTAGTCCTTTGCAAAAATAACGTCTTTCTTGGCATCTTCCATGATCACCAAATACATGGAAAGGACCACTATGAATGTCCTTTTGCAATTCACTTATTCTTTCTTGCAAAGGCAAATTTTGAGTGCTTCTGTATTTTATGCCGCTTGCCACTGCATAATGGACGCAACTGATCAGGACCTAAAACCCGTCTGACTGCAGCAGGTACCAGACCAACAGTATCTTAGTTTTAAAAGCAATCTCTCTCAGTCTGCGGTTGTAGTTTCTGATTATATGATTCTTACATTCAATGTTTGTGATGTTGAAATTTGGTCCATACAATTTATTTGTGATCAGCTGTCGCTAGTGTCACCATCACGTGCGCATGCATGAAAAACAATGTTGCTGTTCTTATAGCATGCACTATAAATTAATGTTGTATTGTACTTTTACAAAGAAAATTGTTTGTAATACTGTTGTCAAAGGTGTTCTTTGTAGAACTACAAATGTTTTTCATGTGAACACTACAATGACCTAAGTATAAGTAGACTTTCTCTCTCCCTCCCTCTCTCTCCCTCTCTCTCTCCCTCCCTCTCCCTCCCTCTCTCCCTCCCTCCCTCCCTCCCTCCCTCCATCCCTCCCTCCCTCCCTCCCTCCCTCCCTCCCTCCCTCCCTCCCCCCTCCCTCCCTCCCATGTTTATATGTATTTGTTTATGTGTATTTGTTTATGTGTGTGTGTGGGTGCAAAATTACTATGGATAATCCTGTATTTAGAATTAATTGGTAAGTAGCAAAGCTGAAACCCTACTGTTTAGTGTGCTTTTGAAAACAAATTAATTTATAACAAAACTATAATACAAAATTTGACATTTATATTTATTCACGAAAACAAAGAGTGACAGCGCAGACTCGGACCTTTGCCAATTTATTTTTGAGTCTATGACCTTAACCACTTTTGTTTTTAAAGTTGACTATTGACTTCATTGACAGATACATTTGCCGTTGGACATAGCGTTTGTGACATTTGACAGTTTTAGTGTATTTTGCCTTGTGACGAGCTCAAGTAGTAGACCGATTTAATGGCAAATTCACAGCACATGTGTACAGCATGCAAACTGAAAATCTGTCATGAAGGAACCGGGTCTCGAACTCCTGACCATCCAATTACAAGTCGGCCACTCTGTCCCAGAGCTATTGGGGCAGTTCAACCACTATGCCAATCCATTACACAGTTTGCATCATTGTTAAACAAATGAAAAGTAAATATGTATTGACTTGGCCAAAATCTTAAACATTTAATTACATTTTTAATACACGTCTAGGTGGCTAGCACATTTTCACTTTCACCATTTGATAATTTCAAAATATATTCTCGTATTAAAAGATGCATCACTATGAAATATAATGGCATAACACATCCACAGAATTTTATTATAGATGATGCAGTTAGTTTAAAAATATTAGGTTAGGGGGAATACACAGGCACAACCGCATGAATGCATGAGACTTTTTTTCCTGGGAAAGAATGCTAAAATCCAATAAAATCACACAAGGAGACATAGACTGCACATTTCAATTTTAATTCACTTCTCAACTGAAAACGATTCCTATTTAATTACAAAACTTTTTAGAATCTTACTACAAAGACGACCCTTTCAATTTTACAAACAAGACATTTTACAAGCAATATCTTTGAACTTTTACAATGTTTTGTAAATGTACAAAGAAGTTCATTGTAATATTTACAAACATTTTTTATAATGTAGTGGGAATTATTTGGATAGAATTGACCAAACTTTGATGATTTGCAAACTGTCATTCAGTGACTAAAACATGTTTATACCCTTGCTCTGAAAAATAATGAATTTCACAAAGACACGCTTGAATTTGTCCACAACCCAGTCATGGACTGTCACTCACAATTTGAATCAACCTGGTACAGTATGTTATAATCATTGTCGTAAATAATAAAATTAACATAGGTGAGTGCTTAAAAATTGGAATAACACATTTGAGACAGAATATGTAGGTACTTCTTTGATCATGTAACAAGCAAATAATGTGGCAGTCAAAACTTTTCCATAGTTATTCGACTTGAACAGTTCAGGTATTAGTGTGAATATATGCTAATTGACAAAATTTGCAATGTGTCCTAGTATATTTATAAGTTTGTTATCGCTTGTGTATGAAATGACATTTATTTTGCAGTTTCTATGCATAGGCGCACTGGCATATTCAAGGAATTCGCTAATGGCAGAAATTTAATTTGTTTGTTACGAATTCCCTATGCAATAGAAGTCTACACAAAAGACTGAAACTTTGGTATTCAGAAGTAGATAATATTAGTTTTCAGAGGCATTCTGTTTCACATGAGTTTTAAATATATGTCAATACTCCTATTCATATTGATGTCTGTACAATGTGGGATGATAAGATAGCCAAACTTTTGATTTGGACAGGGAATTGTGTTCCATGTTTCAAGAAATTCCTCGACAGTACAGAATATTTCAGCGCATTATAAAATCAGTAAAAGTTTATCCAGTCCATGTCTGCCCTGTCAATCTCTTTTTAACTTCAAAAGCACCTAACATAAAAACTGCCATTCAAATCTCATCTAATCTCCGTAGTATACTGTCATCTACTTTGATGACTTATTTGTTTGGAATAATAGGATTATGTAAATTATTTTTATACTATTAATGTAGGCCTATGCAGTGGAACTTATAATTTTTTGTGTAACTTAATCATAACAAAATATTAATTTTTTGTTTTAATTAGTATTACAAAATAACAATCAACATTAAAACAGTCTGTGATTTAAAAATCAAGATACATGAATCAGGCTACTGAGAGTTTTTTTTTATGTTGTATGAATTAGGTTCAATCAGTTTTGAGAAGTAAATCAGATTCAGATTATTTTTATTAATTTAGTTTGCTTTACTTATTTGCCAGTCGTGCATATCACCAAGTATAATGGATGCATGTAACTTTAGCCTGGTTTTCTTCCCTCGTCTTCTTTTTCAGTGTCAACAGCTTTCATTCCTCCAGTGCCTTAACATAGTTACTCGAAAGAAAAAACTTAAGAATTTTTCACGTAGAAGAAAGAAATCCTTGGTTCTTTCACGTGGCTCAATTCACACGCGTTTACTACACATTCTATACAGCAAGGAGGAGGAGCAGCTTTGCATGTTAGAGCTGGTACCTTTCTCCTCCATCCCTTGCCCCTCAGGCTGGATGGTCAATGGTCAAAGAGAGCAGCACGCTATGGACACTAAGAAAGTGCAAAACATACTGCAGAAATACTCATTTCTCTCGTGTTTCACATTTTTTTCCAAGTACATTTTAAGATATAGGTTGTTTTTTTTAGCAATATCTAAGATCTTGAAACTCATGTTTCCATTGTGCGGGGTGTCTCAAAATGGTTTACAGGCCTAGACTTGAATGGGATTTATTTTCTTACAAAAACAGATTACGAACACTTTTTGCAGTTTCTTTGAAAATATTTATTTAAAACTCACTGCAACACCATTCACTCATCAGGTAGACAGGTGCTTACAGAATTCAGTATTGCAGTTGAGGTTGTTATGCTGTGACTTTGGTGTTTCTCTTGAATCACAGATTCTGACGAACCCATGAGTAGTGGTGGAAGGGATCATGGCAACAGGTTTCGTGGCAGAGGCGGCAGGCGCCCTCCAGGACTGTCTGGGAAGGAGATTGGTATGTGCTTATCAGAAACTTTAAAAGGTTTTACCAAAGTAACAGTTGGGCAACCATATATTTTTATATCTGTCCATTTAATGAATTTCATTTACCTTACATTGCTGATGTTTGCTAGAATAAGTTTGTTGCGCTTTATGTTTGTTTTTCGCAAGAGCAAAAACTAGATATAAACCATGTTCTTATTCTCTTCGATATCAAAGGATTTTTTAGAGTATGGCTAGAATGAGACAGTTGTGCTTTGCTTTGCACAAATGTTGCACAGTAATTTGGAAGATTGTTGTTGTGTGATTTCACCATGCCCTGTATTACACAGATGTGGGACATACCTCTTGTGGATATTTTTAAAGACCATGTTTATTTCTTACTGTGGTCAGGCACGAAATAAGTGCTATTGTAAACATTATGTTAAAGATGTGTCTTCTATTAACAATGGTACAGATGGCTATTTATGTTTGTATTTTATATTATATTTTCATAGTTGCTTTGGCAGTTTAATTTTTACGTTAAAACCATAATTTTTATGCCAGATTCTTTCCTTTCTTGTTTGTATTTAAAAAGTAATAAATGCTTAGGGAATTTAAGTTGTCCTTAAAAATGTTTGACAGAGTTATGTAACATGATAACAAGTATTAGTAGGTCAGTGGCAGGATGTCATTAAATTGTATCTTCATAAGGTTATTGGGAAAAAAATTACTAATAACTTTTTTGTTGTTTGGAATTTTAGTATTATGTCTGTTAACAATTATTTCATTGAATGTTTGTTCCACTGAAGTGCTGTATCTTATAACAACAGACGGTTTATGTCGTTTCAATACGTAGCATGGTTAATCACTTTATTGTTACCGTACTGCAGTAGAATTTTTCCATTAGACTGAGGGAGTGGGTGAACATGTGTGTGTATGCACATACACACACAATTCTGTAACTGTTTAGCTTATCAGAACTTTTGTTAACGGTTAATTGTAAAGGTGCCAAAATGACCTATCATAAATAGCTGCCACTTATCATAAGCATTAAACATGTATCAGTAAAGTTTAATTATTGAAATTTTTCAGATACACAGCTTAGACTCTAAAGTAAATGGCTCTGAAAACGTAGATATAATACAGTACACAGTGTCTTAAAATTTTTAATGAACAACCATATGTATTTATGTATGTCATAACTGTTACTTGCAATACTGCAGTGTGGTTACAGTAGCTCGACAATGAAAGAGAAAATCTTCAGCAAAGGGACTACTTGGACAAGTAATTCATCTTCTCAATGATCTGCTATTTTTGACAAACTGCAAACTTTGTTTCTGGTTTTTTTTTTTTTTTTTTTTTCTTCCTGTGACACTTCATTTAAGACAATTTTGAAGTCATGACAGGTTTGTTGACAGACTAGATCATCATGTGTTCACACTCTGCAGCTCAAGTAGCCTAACTGTGCTTACAGCAAGGATGACTTTTAAACTCATTCGCCATATTACTTAGTTTTAATGTTCGTGGACAAGATTCTTGGCATCCAAACATATTTTGCAGCCAAAAGTTTACAAAATAAAACAATAGCCTAGTGTTATTTTTATTAAAGACAAAACATTGACTAGATTTGCTAATGGTTGGCATATGTGTAACACTGCTGGCGTAGGTGATAAGACAGCTGGGTGATAAGTGTGGCACCAGTTACCAGTGTGTACTACCGATGCTCTGGTTATAGGGATAATTACAGGTGGTGTGACATCCCTAATGCTCTGGTTATAGGGCGATTACAGGTGGTGTAGCATTTTGAAGCCCCTGAATTTCTTTGAGGTTAACTATTGTGGTTTTTAATGTTTCAACAGAATTTTGGTTTGTTGCGACTTTCGTTGTTTTACGTTGCAGACGGTCACGTAACACTAAACTGACCCAAGGAATCTGGGTATTTATTAACAGATGTTTGCAAAGAATTTTAGAACTCTGATGTTTATTCTGATGCATTTAAAAATAATTTTTTGTGGTGTATTTTTAAACTCAGATATATTTATATGTATTGTAATTTTTAGTTTATATGTCTGTCAGTCAATTTACTGAGAGTTTAATTGTTGATGTGTACATTTACATTTTCTCATAATTCACCATCATACTTTTTTTTAATAGAGCTTATTTTATAGTCCAGCCATATCCGGTGATGTGAAAGCTGGGAACCAATCACATCTATGTTTGAAGCCTGGGCTTTTGAAATTTTCAAAAGAAATTTGTTAGACATTTTATGGTTTAGTGCAATGTAGTTTGAGCTCACGTCAAAAGGAAAGATTCGTGGCAATTATAATGCTCCATTATTCCAACTTGCTACATATCATTAGCACTGCATGTAACAGTGAACACTTGAACAATTTATTTTCTATAAGGAAAATGGATGGCATAAATTTGTTATATGAGTGTTCATGAGGTGCGGCTACAAGCAGCCTGTTTAAATTTACATGCCTAAATTCTGGCATTTAACTGTCCTACACCATTACAGAAATTGGTAAGTCACATGTCCCCATGAAAAAAATGCCAGCTAAAAAAGATTTCCTGTTGTTAATTTTGTTTTTTATTTAAACTGAGTTTGCCAACCACCCCCTAGGCATGTGGTTCTGTTAAAGAACAGTGTGTGTCATGCATTCTTTACTGCAATCTAAGTGTGAGACGCATGTATGGTAGAGATATGAAATGAGTATATCGGAAGACCACGGATTTATCCTGAGTCATGCACAAAAAAATACTTAGGCCCTGTCATGCCGGCATCTTGTCACACACTGATGAGAGCGCTGCCTGGTGGTAGATGTTTCCATTTGCACATAAACTGTTTTTGCACTAAGCAGCAGATTGTAGAACAATCACAAGCGTGTCCCCACACAAAATAAGAATAATAAAATAGGTTTCTTCAACACACACAAAATACACACAGAATGTGTACACAACTTTTTTCCCCTGCCTAAAATATCTATTTTACAAATGAAATACACTTGAACAGCAACATGTTAGTTCACAGTTTCCAGGGGGAGCAAATATAGCTTGTTCACCGGACACACCAATTCCCCTTTCACTATCTTGATTCTGGCCACCCTAACCAAGTTGTCTTTACCTAGGAAGACTTCCATCACTCAAGCCATGCACCAACATAATGAGGGAACATAATCGTTTTGTAGAAGGACAAGATCAGGAGCTAGGTTCTTCTGTGGGATGGTCCATTTTCCATGATTCTGCAGTATGTGGAGGTACTCACGATGCCACCTCTTCCAGAAGTGCTGGCAGATGGCTTGTACTAATCTCCATCGCTGGAGGTGGTTCATATTGTCGTGTGGATAGTCCTTGGGGAACGTCAGGAGAGGTTTCCCAGTCAGGAAATGTCCTGGAGTTAGGACCATAAGCTCAGTATGATAGTTAGATAGGGGCGTCAGTGGATGTGAATTTAATGCAACAGTCTTTGTGATTTCACTGTAGCCTCCCAAATACCGCCTTGATGTGGAGCTGCAGTTGGGTTGAAATGAAAGTTGATGTGATGTGCCAGGGAAAAACATTGATTAGCATAATGCAAATAATCTGATCTAAAGAAATTCTGCCACGTTTTTTGCAACTGAGAAGCAGCACCTGCAAAATTAGTGCCACAGTCAGTGTACAAATCTAAGCAAATATCTGTACGTGCGACAAAACAGGTGAGAGCAGCTAAGAAGGCCGCACCAGTCAAGTCAGACACAACCTCTTAAATGTACTACTTTGGTGGAGAAACAGATGAACACACAAACATAGGCTTTCTGAGAATGTGTTTTCCTTAATTTACTGAACCTAATGGTAAAGAAACCCGTGAAATCTACTCCAGTGCAAGTAAAATGAGGGCTGGGTGTAACCCGAGTTGTGGGAAGATTGTCCATGAGCTTAGCAATAATTTTGGGTTTGCATCAAAAGCATTTTATGCATATATGGACCCAAGACCGAAACCGGTTACTAGCAGACAAAATCCAAAATTTCTGGGCTAACATCACCTGCAGTAGTTTTGGGCCAGCATGTAAAAATGCCAAGGGGTGATGGTTTACCAGCAGCTTGACTACTCTGTTATCATGGGGGAGTATGATGGTGTTTAGTACTATCAGGAAGGGATAAATTTTCTAAACGCGCACCCACCCTGATTAACCCTCTCGAGTCAAAGGGTAACAAATGCTGGATGCGATGTCAGCAGTCCTAAATTTTGTGTAGCGACTCGATTTCCTTTTGAAGGGGATCACCCAACATATTCAGTGAGTGGCCTGGGTGATTTCATCAGGAGTCAGAGGACCTTTACAGTGATGCACTTCTTTAGCTCAGTAGAAGAATCTCATGATCCATGCAACTGTGTGTTGTAGCTTCAACCATGAGGAAAAGGTTTCAAACAGTGATAATAAAGTAGCTGGACCAGTAACAATTAATGCTCCTGTATTGAGTGGCTTTACATCTGGCAAGTCCTGCAAGGATAGAGATTGTAGTTAGGGTTCTGGCCAATGAAAAATCAGAAGTACCAACCACCTGGGTCCGGACCACCGCATCTGCTCGGGGATCAGTTGTTTTGGTAACAAACCTCGTGAGACACAGTCAGCAGGATTATCAGTGGAGCGTACATAATGCCACATGTTTGGAGAAGTCCATTCTTTAATCTGAGTGACTAATTTGCAACATGTCTTGAGGATGTGGGGTGGACTTTTGATCCGAGTAAGTGTTACACTTGAGTCCGACCATGCATTCACCGATATTTTTTCATACGTCTGCCCAAGAAGCTGTCGACAGTGAGACGAAACCTTCGGCAAGAGGTGGACACTGCACAATTCAAGGCGGGGTAGAGAGAAATGTTTCAGAGGAGTAGCTTTGGTCTTGGCAATCACTATATGACTGTAATTTGTTAATTTGCACTGACAGAGTGAAGGTACACTTCGCCTGAATAGCCCTTTTCAGATGCATCTGAGAAGCCATGCACTTGCAAGTCTACTGCCTCAGGACGGGCGAAGGGACGAGGTATGGAAAGCTGATGTAATACTGAGAGTGTCGAGAAACACTGTTGGCATTCCAGACAAATGATGGTAGTGGATCATCCCATGTCAGTCCTTGCAGCCACAACAACTGCATGAACACCTTTTCCCACATCACAGAAGGAGAGAGCCATCCCAATGGATAGAATATTGTAGCAATGCACTACAGAACAGCTCGCTTGGAGTTCACTTCTGATATTATTATCCACACAGTAAGAGAAAGTCATTGGTAACATGCCATTGAATGCCAAGAACGTCACGTGATTGAGTAGAATCCTGAAACATGAGTGTTTCACAATATGCTTTGGCTAGCCCTTCCAACAGCTCAGGCCTGTTAGTTACTCATTTGTAGAGCTCAAAACTACCCTTTTTCAATAACTCAATCAGCTCCTGCAGTAGTAGAGCATCTTCAAGGGAGCTAGTTACAGTGACAATGTCATCAACAAAAGTTTTATTTAGCAATAACTCTGGGGCATGTGAGTATTGGTTACCTTCATCCTCAGCCAACTGGTGCAATGTTCGTAAGGCCAAAGAAAAGGGATCATTTTACACCAGAAGTCACAGTGTTTGACTGAAAGTCCTCTAATTCCTGCGAAAAGTCATAGTAGTGACAATACCGTGGACTTTTAATATTGCAATGCGATAAACCAGATAATTTGGGAACGAGGGAGGCATAATCTTCGAGCCAAACTTTCAGTGACAAAATTTCCTTGTGCAGCACTGTCTAATATTGCCCAAAAGTTGTGGTACTGACCTTGTGCACCCCGGATCATAACTAGTGCAGTAGACTACACAGTGGTATGAGCACTCCTATGTGCTGAAAGGCCAACAAATGTTGAGTTTTGGTGGTTGCCTGTGGAACTGATTCTGAAGACCCATGTGAGCAGCCCCGTGACAATTGAAACACAGTCATTTGCTGCTCACCAACTCCTGCCTCTCATTTGGAGCTTTACTGAGAAAGTCTGGTCATTGGTAAATAGAAAGGGATATCTGGTGACAACACACACATTTGACCGGAGCTGACAAAGAGTTAGATAGTAGAATAGGTTTGTTGTGGGTTGATCTGTGAGACTTCAGGCTGTGGCAGAATTATTTTTTACTCCCAACATCATGGGCACACTCCATTCTAACCGCTCCTAACTGCAAGAATTTGACTAGCTCGTCCTCTGGAAAGTAGCTGAGGGTTTCTTCTGGGCAAGAATTGCCTAATTTTGTTCGTAGTGGCACAGCCATTTTTTCCAGCAAGATGGTGACTAGAATATGGTTGCATTTGGTGATAGAATGTCCTAGTTCCTCCAAGGCATAGGTATTTTCTAAAAATGTATTAAGAATTACAAGACAGACTCATGATGAGTGGAGCTAACTGCGTGTATAAGGTGGTCAGTTTTCTGGAATTTTGAAACCGAGATGTCAGAGACTCCCACAAACTGAATAATTTTCTGAAGTGAGTGGAATATTTTTTGTCACTTGAAATGCATCACTCTTCAAGTAACTCGCCAAGTATTGAAATTTTTCTATATCAGTGAGAGTTGGATTGTCATGTATCTTTGCCTGAAAGTGTCCGTGAAAGTTAGGCCATTCGTCCCATTATCCAGAAAAGGTTGTCAGATTGATTTTAGTTAGTTGCACATTTAATGGTGACACAGTGGTGGTCATCTGCTTGCTCGACTTCAGTGGCAAGAAAAGAATACAGACTAGCTCTTGTATCTAAAACAAGTGTAGACAGAGAACAATGTTGCTGAAAATTTATATATTCACTGAATTCTTGGGGTACTGGATCTGCCTGTAGGAACAAGTCGCTTGACGAATTTATTTTTCCTTGAATCCTATTTACTTCCTCCAGATAAGTCCTCACCTCATCATATTCGTTGCAACAGTTTCCTCATCATTTAGAAGCTTGTGAGCGCATTCTTTTATTTCTTTTAACCTGCTCTCGTGAATTTTCATTTTAAATAAAAATGTCTTGAAATTCATTATTACGTACAATGCAATGAAACAAGTGCTAGATTAGAACAATCTGTTGTGCTGACAAGGCTACTAAAATTAATGCACTGAGAGAACAACGAGAAACAAAAAACAAAATTAATAAGTACATAAAAATGAGTATCCTATTGTGAGTAAGGGATAATGGTCACGCAATAATAGTGCCAAACTGACGACACATAACCTCAATAGGAGAATCAAGACTCACCAAAGAAATACTGTGACTTTCACAACACAGAAATAAAATACACATCCAGACATGACGAGATGTACTTCACTAAACGAGATGAGAGAAATACATGGGGCGGCAGCTATCATGCCATCAACGTTCAAAATTGTAAACACGATCACATTACACAAGCACCGTTCCAGTCACACAAAATTTTCTGCCATATAAAGATGTTCATCCGGCCCAGAGGACCAAAAATGTTTGGTAGAGACATGAAATGAGTTCGTTATCAGAGGACCAAGATTTTATCTTGAGACATGTACATAAAAAATACTACCATGCTGCCATCTTGCCACTGATGAGAATGCTGCCTGGTGTTATATGTTTTCATTTGCACATAAACTATTTTTGCACTCAGCAGCAGATTGTAGATCAATCACAAGCATTTCCCCACAAAATATATATGAATAATAAAAGAGGTTTCTCCAACACATATAAAATTCATACAGAATGTACACAATGCACTATAGCAGGGAAACACTAAGGAAGATTTTGAAGAAGATGGGATTCTGGTTCAAAAATGTAAAGACAGGATTCCTGTGGTGTATCGGGATGAAATGTGGATTCATCCAAACTACACTTTAAGCAAATGTTGGCAGCATGAAGAGGTTCCTGGTGTATACAAAAATATGTAATAGGGCTGGATAGAGGTGGATTACTGAATGTGAAGAAGGTTTTATTGATGGAGTGTTATTAATTTTCAAGTCTAAAACAAAATCTGTTGATTACCACACTGAAATTAAGTATGAAAATTCCACAAAGTGGTGTGAAAGGAGGCTCATACCAAACTTACCAGCCAAATGTATAATAGTCATTGACAGTGCACCTATTGTTCTCTTCAGGAAACAAACCACCCTCATCATTTGAATTTTTTTGAAAATGAGAGCTGCTAGAAGGAGTGAAGTTGCATCGTGCTCCTGTGTCGTATCACATTGACAACATTTTTCGTGCACATGTTCACAAAGTTGTAAGATTGCAGCCATATTACTGTGATCTCAATCCCATAGAATTCATTTGGAGTTTGGTAAAATCTCGAGTGACTTGTAATAATCTAACTCAGTTGCAGTCTGATATTGTAGCTCTTACAAATTGTGCAGTGCAAAGTATTACTAAGTATGACTGGCAAAAGCAGTGCAAACGTGTGAAGACACTTAAGAAAATGTACTGTAAAATGGTGGTTTTTCGGACATTGCTATTCCAAGTGTAATTATCAACTTGCAGGACAATGACTGTGATATCAGATATAGTAACGTGAACAGCGGAACTGTAGAGAACAATGGAAGTATAAGCACAATTGAATAAATGGTTTAAGGTAAGAGAGATTATTTGCTACATTGTTTTCTTGGGCAAGTAAGTTATCGGCATGTATGTGTTGTTTTGTGAGACCGTGTGCTGTTCAAATCTTCATCCTTCCCGATTCTGAACAGTGAAAGTTGTGGAGTGGTAAATCTGCCTTCTGCAAAGGCACCCCAGGTCCAGATGGTGGGGTCGCTCTTGATTTTCACTTGCGGGAAATGGGGCAGCTGTGTGACTGTTGACCAGTCAGTTTTATCAATATACTTCTGTTTCAGTTTAGTGCCAGCCTCCTAATTTCATACTTAGTGGCCCTGTCTCGGGCAGTAACCACATGTGGATTTTCATTCATTCCATTCCTGTTTTCTCTGTCTGTGCATTTCCTTGCTACTCATTTCATCTCTCTTGGGCACGTAGACATTCTTATGCAGGTTTTATAACGCCACGATGAGCTCGTTCCGACAGCCCGATACGCCATAGTCCGGCAATTTCCGCCACCAACATTAGTTCAGTGTTTACAGTACCGCGACAGTTTCCATCCAAGTGTTACGTGACTGTCTGCAAATCCTAGAATGACCAGTAACATGCTATACATGAAATTGTAAACAAAGCGTTTTTGGATTTTGGTGCAAAGTTAGTTTTCCATGATTATATTCTTGTCAAGTCAATAGCAACTTCTCTTTCTGCTGCAGAATAACCAGGATGTACAATAAGTAAAATAATTTTACAGTAATATTTACTACAGTAGTGAAATCCGCACAAAATTTTGTTTTGTAAGATTGTGTTTGTTTTTTCTGCTGCCCAGTGAGTGTGACCCTGACAAAATTAGAAATAGAATCAATTTTTGTTGGGCTACTGGGACTGCGATTTTGTCTTGTCTGGATGACCTTGCTTCTGATTGGTTGTTGAAGAATTTTTGTCATTGTAAGTGTATAATGTTGGACTGTTGGATTTTTGTAAATCTAGCTTTATACACCTTTCAAAGCTTTTGATTCCACTGTCATGTAGGCAGAATTGCATTTTCTTGGCTGGGGAGAGCAGCCTTGGTGTTTACTGGCCACTGTTATTAAGAGTCCAAACAGTCTGCTGTATTCACATTTTTACAATACTTCAAGGTTTTGGGTTACCAGTACAAACAGAATGTGATCAAAATGGTATTGTTAAACCACTCTTACGTGGACCATCGGGGACAGAAAAAATTTTGATTAACAAACATCTGGACTGTTCAGAAATTAAGAGGATAAAACAGACCACACTACTACTGTACAAATTACATACCATACTGTACATATAGCAACCTACCTTCCATTTTCACATTAATTGTAAAACTTGTTTATTGGACCAAACACTGCTATTTTAATGCACAGTGCTAACATGAGTAGTAAAGTAAGTTCTTTTTAGTCAAATTCAGTGCTAAAATTAGTAGTAATATAGTAAGTAACTTTTTCTGCCAAATTTGTATGACATTTTCTTGCAACAGTCACATAGGTGTTTCTACTATTGTGAATGTGGTTGTACGTGCTGTAGAAAAAAAAGGTATTTGACAAAGGTTATTTACATATTTCAACTCTCTCCTTTTTAGGGCTTTGGTACCGTCAGAGAAGTCTTCAGAAAAGTAAAGAGAGACAGAATTTTGCTGTAAGTAATTTAATGCCATACAGAGTGATTCCAACTCAAATTATTACAATAGTGAATTTCAGTGGGTGGTGTTTCACATTTGTGCATCATCTTCCATAAACAATTTTTATATATGCATGATGAGACTGTATAAAGTGCCCAAATTGTTGGATTAAATGTTTTAAAGTAATATGGTAATTTTTAATAATCACAGCTTTACCGAAAACATGCCCTGCTGAATACAAATTTAATTAAGGCATCACAGTATTCGCAGTAAATATATTTGGTCCTGTTATTCCTTACTATTCTTATTCCTGTGTGCAACAGTATGTCGGCACACCTACCCCCTGTAATTCACCTATTGTGAAGTTATGTTTAATTATGTTATATCTCCTGCATTTTTACATAGCTAGGCACCAGCAGTATGCAAGTCTTTTAATTCCCACGTTAACATGCAATACAACACAGTACAATCCATTATGCTAAATACAGTTTCCATGCTAACATATGATTATAGGCTGTTCACGATAAAGTAAACACTTTTTAAGGCCCTCCCAACAGGCAATAACCACTAATAAATATGTTTTATTGCAGCCTCAGATATTAACTTTTGAGAGTGGTGGAATTATACACTGTATTTATTAGTCACATGACAATGCTGATATTTAAAAAAGGCTTAAACATAAAAACTGACTTAAAAGAAAAATTTTTGAAGGGCCTTAAAAAGTGCTCACTTTACTGTGAACAACCTATAAGCTGATTAACTAAATATTAATGATGTTACATATGTATGTGTCTTATAAACCTCCTTGGTGATCTATTGTTGATAATGCATATAGGTCACATTCATCTCCTATTTTGAGTCTAAATTCCGTAAACACACTTATTTCTGCACAATAATTAGGTTTCACACTTCACACAGTATAAGTCAGAAAGAACCACAACTTTATGAACCACAAACTGCAAATACCAAACCTAGAATATAACCAGAAAATAGCGTTGAAATGTTTTGAAATTGCTGATTTCCACTTATAAATTGATGATAGTAGTAAGTGAACAGATGATTTTAGATTCACTATTGTTAATGGCACCATGCCATAATACATATACAATACTATGGCACTCTATGTAAACAAAAGCTCTCAATGCCTTGTATAATTGTATAATACATAGCCTATTTAAAAATGTCCAATGACTGAAGTGGGGTCTGCATGTAATGTGGGGTGTTAAACAGTAGCCACGTCCTGGTATTATGAGCCATTTGCTTTTGTTCATTATCCTGAGTATAACTGCTTCAGAATCTGCAGATAGCCATATTGGTCCACGATAACTTCAATTGGCTGTAAGTCCACAACACAATTCATATTCATGCACCCTGATACTTGTACTGGAACCCTTCAATGTTTGACAGTTGCTGTCAAGTTCCTTTCTTCCATGTCGCTATTTTTTGTTCTCCATACTGTCACTCTATTGGCTTGGAAATTTTCAATTTCCTTTCGTCCTTGAAGGCAACCTTTTTCTGAAATTCATACTCCTTTTTTTTGTTGGTTTTTGCATACTCAATTCTCTTCCTTCTATTCACTTTGTTTACGTATGGCTTTCTACAGGCTGTTAGTCCATGAAAGCCAATTTTGTAGAGAAAATTCCTTATTGTATTCACTGAAAGACTTCCTTGTTTCATTTACGACCTATAATTGAATTTTCTGTGTACTTGGTATGATTTTTTTTTTTTTAACTTTTCAGACTAGTAGCATCTTTTCCTTCTCAGTCAAGGTAGGTGAATGGCCATTTCTTGCAGCATTTCGGTATTTGTTTTGTTGCATGTACACTACCTATTGATTGGAGAATAGAATAATAACCACTGCACAACGTTTATACACATACACACATAACTAACTACGGTCACAGCCGAGTCACAAGTCCGTTATTTACTTCATTCATTGGTTATGATGCTGGCAGGCGTGGAATCTGCCATGTTGGATCAGTCTTTGTAATAGACTGCTCGTTGACGTCTGCTCGGAGACTTGAACCCCTGACTAAGTGTCAAACCTACGAGTGAATTGTTTATTAATTAAGGAAGTGTACACAGACAATCATGATGTCAGCATCACGAAGGACATTTAAGTAATGTCATACTGTTTACTGTGGATTGTTATGTTGGGGCTCTTCTTGTGTACAATCGTGGATGGATTGGTTTTCGTGTGGGAATGAAATTTGCTGTGGATAAAATTGTACTGGGTTGAAGACTTACCTTGGACAGGCCAGGCTGTGGAGTCTTTGCTGATGACGATGGCCTAACAGTGGCTGATGCTTGTTGTGCTGGAGTCGTGCCCAAGTAGCAGTCCGAGCTAAAGGAGGTTATGAGGTGAGGAGGATATGTAGTGAGTATAGGATCAAATCCTAGTAGTGTATCTTGATACTCGGTTATTAATAGATGAATTTCAAGTGATTTATTAGATGTTCTAACTGGTGATTCAAACAAAGGAGGTGGAATACTTATCCATTTTTCTACCTGCTCTAGTAGATCTTCAATAAGATTCTGAACATCAAGCTTTCTCCTATACTTCACTCCAGCTTTCCTTATGTACAACATTAGAATGCCAGAAACAAACGACACTCTGAATTAGCCATTGTATCACGTATCCCTGCTGTGTGGTGCTGTGCACTTTACTTCCCACAAGTTCACACTCTCCGATATTCCTACCCGGCCTTTTACAGTGGGGGTTGGAAGGTACAGAATGTAGACTGTGTTTGCGAGGTAGCAGTGGATAGGTGAGGTTTCACTGTGGGTCCAGTGGTCAGTATACCCCTCTATTTTTTAAATTTTTTTTTCAGTCTTTTACAGCGGTGAGGTGTAGTAGGGAGGAACTTGGATCACTGAAGTCCGCATGTGAAAAGTGTTCACCTACCTTGATGGCTTATTACGTGAGGCGCATGCTATTTCTTTAAAAGAAAGTATTTAATTAAAAGATATATTACTCACCTTAAGGGTCTGACATTTAATTTTTAATAAATACTGTTTAATTTTATAATTACAGTTCAACAAATACTCGTGGCCACTGTACATTTTTTAAGAACTTCATTGTAGTGATTTAAACACTTGGCACACACTGGAAGAAATGCAATGACAGTAGTTTTGAGTGTAAGTGTACAGACATTACAAACATTGTAACTTTAACCATTTTATTGCAGGAACACAGCTGATTATGTTGACTATCGTCAATCAGTACCATAATTACATTTTCATTCTTACGTACGTAGACATAGCTTCTAGTTTTATGGAATAAAATTTGTAAACTACCAATTTGAGACACAGAAATTGTTGTTTTTAGTCTTGTCAATATATAAAAGTTATGAGCACTAATTCACAACATGATAACTACTTTAAATTCAACATTGAATGAATTACGCAAAGTAATAAATGTGGTTTGCAAAGTTCTTTGTTATGAAAGTTAAAAGATTTTGAGTTCCACATTAATTTTCTAGTAAATGCCCCCATTTGAAACAGTGATTTTGCGTGTTAATTACTTCTCTTCCCGGAAACAATTAAGCTTGTACCAATGATCTGGTGGTGTCCTTATCCTACAGCAAGCAGTAGTATTACTTTTAAGTTTGGTCAGTGATGTAGTTATTACATTTGAAACCGCTAGTGATTGATCAGCTGTTAAGTGTCTGCCCATTCAAAACATGATTATTTTTCTAGCATCTTGCAGTGCACTTAGATGACAGACTTCAACGTCAAATCCAGGATGGTTTAAGCTCAATCGACACTCCATATTTGTGTCCGTCTGCACTAAGTGGTGTAGAAAGAGGCTTTAGGCAAACATCCATGAAGAAAGAAGAGAATAGTGATGACGATGTAGAGATTGTGGAGTGCAGTAGTGTTACGGATGTGCAGCAGGAAAATCTTGAGGGTGGTGGTGGGTTACCTGGCAGTAGTGAATCTGCTGCTAGTAAATATAGGCATATTGCTGAAAGCAAGTTCAAATATAAGTTTCTGCAGAATATAACAGGTCAGTTTATTCTATGTGTAGTTTTGACTGTCAGAATACTTGGTGAGAAAGCAAGTTATTGTTTTGTGGTAGTGGTGTTTTATCTTTGTGTGTACAGTGTGGCCAATCGATGAGGATACTGCCAATGTACAGGTAGCGGGTAAATGTTAAGAAAATGCTTTGGCATCTGTCTATACCTGGGGGTTACACCTGGTATTTCTGCTTTGTAGTTCACTATTCTGGAAACTGTGATATGTCTTTTATTAAATAAATGTTATTACTTAAACATTTTAGTGAAACATTCAACCAAACTATTTGGTAGGTGTATATTTTCAGTAAAATATATAATGTTCTATAAAATATTTAATTATTTAATTTTTAAATTTTGAATTGGACTGTACCAATTCCTGCGTATATTCAGCATTAAGCGTAGTAGAGTAAAGAGCCCAGTGATGCGTTAACTTTACGTATTCGGAAGGTGTGTAAAGAAATAAATAATTTTTGGTGTTAGGTTACTAAATTTGAGTAGTATTTCACAAATTTTATTATTTTTTGGTAGTAAAAAAAAGCAGGTTATAGATTTTAGATATTAATTTTATTTTCAGCATTAAAACATCATGGCAGCACAGTTTTTGTCTAATTAAAATTTTTAGGCATTAATAATATTGTACAACAACTTATAATGAGGCACCACACATCTGGCATGGTGTTTACAGGATTGCATGTTGTGTGTTGGAAAGTTATTAGTTTTGGAATTTGTGCACAGTCCAAATATAATTTTTCTTCATTATGAATTGGCAGTAGTCGAAAATTACCCCCCCCCCCCCCCCCCCCAGGGTTGTATCAGCGTCACTTTCATATTTTTCTTGACATTTCGGAAGGTACTGCATCCACGGTAAAGCAGCATAAGTAGTAACCGTTTCTGTTTTTTCCTTAATAGAGGTACTTCTGTTACTACTTTACCCTGAAGATGGAGGCTGCAGTGTCTTCCAAAATGTCGGGACAAAATATGACGGTGACACTGAACACTGCTACAACCCAGAAGCCATTAACAGGCAGACTATAACTGTGAAACCTACAAACTTTTATTTTGATGTAACTTCTGTGTTAGTTATTCTTCGCCATTCTCCTTGGGAAACACATTTCAGCAATAAACGTGACTTCATTGTCAATTGTGGGGCATCGTCAGTGCCATTGGTCACGTTTACACTTTTTTTGGTGCGTTTCTTTTTTCCCAGCCCACAGTCAAGATTACTGCCAAGGAGCTAAGTGTGCCGTTTATTATTTTCAATTTTAATGATACAATATAGTTACTGTTGAGAAAGTAAAGACACATTTAGAAATCCACCCAAAATGTGTGACACGCGATAGAGAATGTAAACTCATTACTATAAGCAAGCTTGGTGCTTTTAACCCAGTTGTCTGTGGTATGAGTATGTACATTAAAGAATATTTTACATTGTAGTGCTTGGAGGTTTAGTACTTTGTGGGATTTCGATCAGCTAGTACTGTGTAGGGGATTAATCTTTCAGAATTTTTAGAATACCATCCTTTTTTTTAGGGTCATTTAACTTTTTAATAATAGGGGATAGTTGCAGAGGAATTACAAACATATGATGTTCAATATAAATATGGGGAGAAAATATAAGGTGTTATGTGTGATTTCTCTGAATTTGACAGGAAAGTTAATGCATAATAATGCTTGTAACATCTTTATTTATGGGCATGTTGATCTTAAGTCATAACGCTTTTGTTAGCACCAGCTTTATTAATGTGTATGTTTTATGTGGTATTTTGCAGGCAACATTCAGTCGAATCTCGTAAATTCTCTTTCAATGAATGCAACACTTGTCAGAGATCCAGATATTGATGCTCGCTTTAAAGAACAGTTATTGAGCAAAGAAAAAAGTCAGCGGTATCAAAAAATGCTGACTTCCCGCAGGAAACTGCCTGCTTTTGATGAGAGGTACAAAATTCTCAAGTTGGTTGATGATAACCAAATAATATTGATTTCTGGAGAAACAGGTACCTTAAAATCTGGTAAACCATTTATGTAAGATGTTTATACTTGTATAGATACTTGGAAGTGAAGTTGATTGTGGTATATTTCCTATCTTTATATGTACTACAGTACTTGGAATTTTTAGTTGAATGTAACCATGAACTATAATAATGAATATGGTGGCTACAGATTAGATGTGTAGGTGCAAGTTATGTATGACCTGTACAAATTTGACAAAGCACCATGCATATTTTGATACAATTGAAGTCAAAATATCAAAATACATAGAAACCATTAATTGTGGGAATCATTCCAAATTTTTAACGAGGGTCGTGGTGAAGTAATGGTCCAGACTACCATACTCGCCTCCCATCAAGGAAAACGAGGTTTGATTCCTGTTGGGGTCAGATTGATTTTTCACATGTGGGAAACACGGCAGATGTTTCAGTTGAACCGGTGGGTTTTGTCAGGGTACTTCCATTTCCCCCGCCCTTGCATTCTGCCACTGCTCCATCTTTCAATTCACCCTCACCGGTGTACAAATCCTTGGTATGAAGCACTGGCTCAAAACCTCCCCACTTTGCAACATTACAATTTTTAATTTTATTATTTCACATAGAAATTTGATTTGTTCCCAGTAACTTTAAATTGTTTGATACAATTATTTAATCAGTGATATGCTTTGTGCTTGTTAACAATATTGTAGACAAGGTGAATCATTTATGCATCTCTGTTGTTTGAATGCATGACCAACAGTTTTTAGTAATGATCATATGCAGTAGCTGCATAAATGTCAATAAAAATAACTGTGGTGACTGCTAGTGATGACATTTATATAATTACACTATATGTTGTACTGTACTGCAAACTGAATTAACAGGGAAATCTGGTTTGGCTTCACTTCACTACATAATACTATACTGGACCACATTTTTATTGCTGAAAGCCATTGAATTTATATTCCAATCTCTCTTGACACCTATATGTTGTGAGAAATAGGTACGGCAACTGTCTTAATATGCATACGGCTTCTTGTGGATTCTGATTTCAATCAATAATTTGTGGAGTAAACTGTTGTTCTGGTCTACATGGTTAAATTTAATCTTTAAAGTAAACTGAATTATTTCATAACAGCCCTGTTGCAGTATGGCCAAAATGTATTGGGAGTGGAGAAATTAATTGGAATGATTAATTACAGGGAAAGTTAAATCCAAGAAGTGTTGTGTAACTAAGGAAATTTGTTATTTTTAGGTTTATTCACTAAAATTTTCAAGAAAAATTAAATATATTGTATATTCGCAAAGTTTGTCAATTTACTGCCTCGTTTAATTTGTTGAGGGAATACTCTTATTCAGATGTATGTGTGTGGCCCATTTAACCTGTTCAGATAATGTGCTATGATTAGAGGTGGTGGGATATAGCATTTGTGTGTGCAATTTATAACATTTTACAGAGTAGCGACATTGAACCAGTGCTTTCCATATGAAGAAATCACTTTCCCTTAAGGAATTAAATACCTGCATCACACTAGATGAAACTGTTCTACAGTTTATTCAAAGCAAAACCTTGCTGATTATAAGTTTTGAACTATACTGGTAGCAGTGTTGCATTTAATTCAGAAAGAAATGTTCTATTCTTCTGGGTTTAGAACACGTGGCAAGAGCACTGTCCCCCATATGAACCTTGTTAATTACACAAGGGTGTCCCAAAACCACAAGACTGGCCAGAAAAATAAAAAAAACATCCATGCACAACTTTTTAGGATTACACCACAATAGCGCCAGCATTTCAAAATAAGACATGTTTAAATGTGTTTCTCAGAAGTATCCATGCAACTCATTTTCATGAATGCCAACAGATTTTGGTGCATTTTGTTTTCTACTACATTTAAACGTTAACCTTAGAACACAGATAACCTCAAATATCTCACACCAAAAGGTTAGACAATATATTTGTCATAGATATGTCACTAGCTTGCATGACAATGTTGCATCTTTATTTTATTGGTTGGTTTTCCATAATTATGAAATGCATCCATTTAAGAAACAATTTCATAAAGCGATGTTTATAGTGCTCATATAGATATATAATAAAACAGTGTGTCTAATGTCCAGATTTACTTAAATTTGCCAAAATAAGCTGTTTATGATTATAAAAATGCTTTTTTGTGTAAGTTTGCATATTCTGGAGGTCATACATATTTGTAGCTAGAAAACATACTTGTAGCATTTATTACCTAAAACTATGTTCCACCATCTCTAGGCCGTGGTGATGCAACAGCTAGTGTGTTCATCTCGCACCAAGGTGTGAGAGTTTGATTCCCGTTGGGGTTGCTCCTGAATTTTTGCTTGTTGGAATTGTTCCGGATGATGTCACTGGTCAACGGGTTTTCTCAGGGATGTCCCGTTCACCCCATCCTTGTATTCCAGCACAGCGCCATACTCATCTCGCTTCACTCGCATCGGCTCTCAAGACCCCTATGTTCATAGCTGTCCAAATCTCTCTGTTCCACTCCACGGCCCAAGACAAAATAATTTATAATGTTAAGGTTGCGGGAAGACCACGCAGGTGGCCCAGTTCATCTTGGATGACTGCATAATGAATGGAAAGGCATCACTCTGCCACGTGGTGTGTACCCAGCCACGGAGAATCAGTGCTATTTCTGTGGCTGAGCGAGTGGCTCAAGAGAGAGACGAATCTTGTGGCAGTGCATCCGTTGGCTACCAAATCCGCCTGGAAGTGTGAGTAGTGTGCATTCCTGAATTTGTTCAAATTTGGGACAGTGTTCATGAATTTTTTGCTTGTTTGAAAAAAAATTACAATATCATGTTTTATTCATGGTGTTGTGTATGTAGTTGTATTTATTCCCCATTGGAAATTGTAATTTCAAAATGAACTTCCAGAAATTTTATGTGTAAGTGTAATAAATATGTAGTGTGGATCAAGATGTATGGAGTAAGAGGCTTTTGGGCCTATTTCAGATTGTGGATATATGAAATGTATTGGAGAGAGAAGCATCATCATCAGAAAGCTGAATTACTATGGCTAACTGTCACTAAGGCTTGAGAATGGCAAGGCTTCTCTATATTGTTTTACCCATGTGACCTAGCTGTCAATGTACATCCCTATAAAACTGCACTAAAAACTGCATGGAAAATAGTTTCATATCTCAGATTCACTTTATGGAGTAGAAAAATGAATTATGTATATTGGTGTATCTCAGTCATTATTCATATTTACAATTCCTTATATTGTGAAACTTGGTCGTCTCTCTCTGGTTAGGAAACAAGGATTGAAACCTCAATACCCAAGATCAACCTATAAGCAGGAGGGGTCGTAGCGGGTAAACCTTGGCATCGCCGGAGGTCGAGCACAATCCCTCTTAATAAGTACTGGCTAAGGTGGGGTTCTCCTTCTTGGGAAAATACTCTCTCATTAGATAGCTTGGGAGTGTTTTTTCCTGTCTGGGAACTGGGAATTTCAACCCCTACGACCAGTTTCACATTTATCGTTCTACGATAAACTGGTTTTGTTTTAGTGTAAGAGACAGCCTTCAACCATTGCGAGGCCAATGTCACGAGGAACATAACCAAGAATTTACGATTGTTTAGTCAAGACTCCTGTGTAAAGAGTGGGTAGGGTACGTTTCTGTGTGGGCACAAAATCAGGTGTCTCTGGGATCACACTTTTCCTATGTTTTACCTGCTGAAAATGGGCAGTTGCATGATCCTCCTCGCTGGCTGGCTTGCTTGTTGAGGAGGTTGGCAGTGGAACAGCAACTGAAACTGGTTGCGGTGAAACGATGCTGGTACTGCTAGGGTGTTCTTGCAGCAGGAACATGGGTCTTTTACATGACACTGTCACAGTTATGACGTGTCATACGGACGACGGCAATGTGTTGACAGCCGCACAAAAATGTTAGCATGGATCGTGTTGTCGTAACTTTCCTGTCATTAACTAAGGCTTTGTGGTCATGATGGCTCGGAAGTGTAAATATACAGATGTTGGTATTGAAACTGCACGAGAGGCATGCTGTTTTTTGAAGTTGGGTAATCTGTCTGCAATTGTTGGCCAATAGAAAACGCCTGCCAAAAATAAGCAAACAAAATTGGTAACGTTGTTGTATTCAAGTTTAGTTTTTTCCTTCAGCACAACAGATTTGAAGCAATGTCCAAAGTGCAAGTATTTATTGTATTTACACTGTAAATGTGAATCAGTGAAAATTTCACTGTTTCAATCAGTCAAAAGTATTTGACTGTTTCAATCAGTCAAAAGTATTTGACTGATACAACAGTCACTTTAGTTTGCGTCTCTAGCAACTTGTTACGTCTGTAATGATTTTCAAAATAAAATGGCCGCCGGTAAACTTGTATCAAGTAAAGTGACTACAAATAAACTAATATAGCCGATACAAAATACTTTGTAAAATGTGTCTACTCTTTCAAAACGCCATTTTACGAGGTAATACGAACACTCAACGTTTCTTTTCATTTTCATGTAATCATCACAGTGCTCTGTTTGAAGGTTTAAGCTGTATACAATGTGGTGAAGAGAGTGCACTCGTATACTCTTTGTTTTAACAATCCTAACGGTACCCATTAAACCGAAAACCAAAAGTAAGGGTATACAATTTAAATTTAATTTTCACTATTTTACGGTAAATTTTAACTTATATACTTTCGTCCTTAAATCTAACTTTGCTTGGTAGCACAGATGGTAAGGTAACGACCTAAAAGGGAAGGGAATACAAGTTCAATTCCACTCCCTTGCAAAGAATTTTCCTTATTTAAATTATGGTAAATTGCACAATATAAATAGTAAATTATCGTAAATATGTTTTTTTCTTCACATAATTATTTAGCTACATTCAATAAATACAATATTTAATTCGCTACTATGATCAGCTTATTTCCGTTTTATTAAAAGTAGGGTAAGAATTAGCATTACTGTAATTTTAGTTAATTTATGTGATATATTATTGTTTATAATTTATGTTATTGTCAGAAAAAGTTTATTTCTAGAATTTCTTTGTATAAAAGCAATAATATGCAAGTAACTGCACAGTGCAATCGGCTGCCTGTGGTTTTTTTCATTTGGCTTTGGTTTGTATTATTGCTTTCAGGCAAAGATATTCTAGAAATATGCATTTTCTCTCAATAACATAAACTATAAACAGCAATAATATATCACATAAAATTACTAAAAAAAATTTTGTTACACCAAGATTTGGACTCTAAATTCTAAAATGTTCGGGCTGCGAACCCGCGCACTAACCCACGGAGCTACACACACAACTTGGAAGATGCGCTGTTAAAAGCGTATATTTATAACACTAGTCCACAGTTATCACATATTTGTTCTGTCCATTGTTTTATTATGACCGTGGGAGCAAATCAAAACGTTTCCCGTTACTTATGCTTATATTAAGTTTCAATTTGTACACAAATATGTTTTATAGAACCCATAATTCTTTCGTAAACAAACATATACAATTTAAGATTATTACTCAGGCATCAGCCATCTTGTCTGTCGCACAACGGGCTGCAGTAACAACGGCTAATGTATGGCGCCACGCATATGATGGGCGCACCATAGTTATGACGCCTGATGATGCGGTTCAATTTGATCCATGCTCACTTTTTTACACGAATCGTCACAGCAATGACATGTCGCGCCACCGTGCTGGGTTGTAATAGTAAGATTTGTGATGTGGGATTCAAGTTGTACATGTGGATCAAATCGTATAATAGCATTGCCAAAGTGAACTAATAATTAATGCTCAAGATGTGAGCGGGCTTGATAGTCTGGTGGTTGGCAAAAAATAAAGGATTTTCCTCTTCTACTTTAGGGGTAGGTAAATTTGCTGTATCTCTCTCAAGCTCTTTCGGAATTAAATTTAACTTACGTTTGCTCCCACCTTTGCTCGTGTATGGTATAGGGGCAAATGAAATTAACTGTTTAAAAGGAGAAACTGATGATTGATTACGGCCCTACCGTGCACTTCTAGACACACTGGTTTACAACGAAATGTCTCACCCTGGTGTTCCGTCTCTGGCCGTAAACAGCGGTGAATGGAAGGATGGAACTATTGGCCATCACCAGCAGTGAAACGGAGCCTTGGATATAACGTGTTGTTTTATACAGTATTGTGTATGTGAGTTTCCACTGCGTGTCAAGTGGCAAAAATTGTTCACTCTCCAACCTGCCTGCTCTCCAGCGATGGTGGTGTAGGAGATTATTTGAGATGCTTGATTCCACAAGTGGAGGAGTATTCCCACGTGATTTGCACGCTCCCAATGATCTACCACTGGCAAACCACGGTTTTCCTCTTAAGGTGTCTTGTATTTGCCTTTGTGATGTTATTAGAAGGCAACTGGATTTACCTTAATGAAAAAAACGGTACAACATTTGATAAATACCTTAAAGGTCTGACAAAAGGGGTTACCAAAGCTAAGAAACAAAAGCACAAGTTGCAAAATGCTATTACGTTTATTAATACGTAATTCAAAACACGTGCTTCCTGTAGGCACATGTCCCGTCTCTATTACTGTTTTCAATTGAGGTGACTTGCCCATTGGTCATAGTTTTTATTTGCGTTTATTAATTTTACAGTGTAGTGACATTGAATAAATGCTTTCGTAATAAGGAAATCACTTTTTCATATGAAACTTGAGTACCTGCACCACATTAGGAGAAACTGTAATATAATATTTAAAAAAACAAAACCTAACTGATGATATTTGATTAAATACCAGTAGCAGTGTTGTATTTAACTCGGAAGAAAATTTTTCTAGTTTAGTACACATTGCATTAATACTATTCTCCATATATGAACCCAAAACTATGGTATATTGTTAACAACACAAGGATGTCCCATGTACAGTGTCAAAATATAATGTATTTACTGTATTAGCTTACGAGTGATATATGCAGACAGCCCACAGTAAGACCACATGACTACCTAGTGAATTGATAGAATTCTGCACACTGAACTTTTCATAATTGCAGGATGGTATTTATTATGTGTCAGTCTTGTGAAGTGAAATCCAGCACCCACATGTACTTTCATTCCATCACCAGGAAGACACGTGGCAAGGAAGGTGGATCGGAACTTCTGTGTGTAGTTGGATTAAAAATGGTGATAAAATAAAACCTTTGGTTTATGTGCTCTGATTTTACGAAAGTAAATAATGTACTCAAGCTTTTAGTTCAAACTAAACACACATGAGCAAAATTAGAATTTTGTTGTATTGAATAAATTTAAGTGTTCAGTTGTTTTGTTTTCATAAATGTGCTACATTGGAATTCTCTTTTCATATATTAAATAAATTCTGGTACATGTAGTCAAACAACAAATCACTTCAATATAAATAAATAATCTGAGTCTTTTGAATCATGGTTTACAAGAAATATTTTGTATTTTTGTTTCTATATTCCTTCTCACACACACACACACACATGCACACACGCGCACACATGTGCACACATACACATGTGCACACATACGCATGCGCACACACACACACACAGAGCTTTAAACGGATACCCGGTACAAAGTAAAAAAAATAAAGGTTATACCAAACCTTTTCGGACACATTTGTTACATGATTAATTATTTGTCCATTAAGGAAACAAGATTAAGGACAAACCTCATTATTTGAGGTTAATGACGCCTTTAGTTTGAGGTCGTTAAAACTGTTAAATTGCATGTGTGCCTTGTGGGCTCATTCAAGCAAGTAAAATAAATTTAGGTTACATATTTTTTCGTAAGTAGAAACAGAAATTTGAATATTTGAGCGCCAAAAACGTTTTTTTTTTTCCTTTCCCCAGACTAACAGTGTAGCATTCTGAGCAGCACAATCCGTCATGCACAAAATAATGGAAATGTATTACTTGATTTTTGGCGAACAGAAGCGGGCTGAAGTCATGAAGTGAAGGAAAACATTTGGGCGCAGGTTACGCCACGACTAGAAGTGCAGAAACATCCCGGGAAGGATGTTGCGTAGAAAAATCACATCCCATAGGCAATATGAAGTTATGATGCCATTAGTAGTTGTATACAAGCAGGCTCCCCGAAATTCGTGGACCGCCTAATAATATAAAAAAAGAGAACTAGAGTAAAATCACAAAAACTAACATGAAGGAGATAAAAAGAAAAAATCGCAGCAAACAAACTTACCTACACGGCGGTGAAAAACACAATTACATCATAAGATGTGATGTAGAACAAGAGAAAATAAATCGTAGCTGACTACATGCTTGTTGAAAATGGAGAAGGCAATGACCTTGGCGGGTCGCATGTATATTGAATCGTATGTGCTCAAAACTCTAGTGTTTCACATACACAATCAATTATTTAACGACTACTCAAATACTTCTAAATAGATTACCAAAACTTTTCATTAATTTATCTTAAGTAGTAAGTTGGAGAAATTATGAATTTTAGAGCTACTTGACATCATCAGAACAAGTACTAGCTAAAAGTACAATATTTTAAAGTATATTTGTCATTGAATTATTTAACCAGGGAAACTTGTACTGAATATAACAATTTATTAAAGAATCTAATAAATATAGTCGTTTGACATAAATAAATAACACAATGAAGCAATTAACCGGAACACATATTCACATAAAAAAAATTTTATTTAGGCAATAAAGGTAATTAAGTAAGTATTACTTGAATATCAACATAGTAAAAATAAAAAAATAAACTGTGCCAATACGTCTGGAACATACTGCAAACCATTCCAAATGAGCCACTGTTTCAATGTGTTTCTCAAGAGTATCCATGGAATTTTTTTGCATGACTGGCAGCACTGATTGTTTTGTGCATATTGCATTTCAGTATTCACGCATGATGTCTTTGCAACAATGTTATTTTACCAACTTTAGCTCATCACAAAGCATAGTCGTGCATCTGATTTCAATTGAGTTTTTTTTTTGTTGGCCTCCACGAGAAGTCATGTTTTTGTACCGTTCGCAACAGCAAGAATGGTTGTTCCAGGTAGGGGTAGGCGAAGCTTCGAAAATTCGAATTCAAATTGAATATTTTCAATATTCGGCTTCGTATTCAAAATTAATTTTTGCTTAGAACTTTGAAACAAAAAATACTTTTGGGCAACAAATTATTTATTATTATTTGGCCAAAAAGCAAAAGAAGACAATGTGTGCTTAATAATATCAAAGTTTTTGTCCCCACGTTTGCTACACACATAAAAACATAACCTCAACTCAACAGAATGCCCACAAATTAGTTCAAACTGCATTCAGTGTAAAATAATTGTCAGTATCTAATTTTTGTCACAATGTAGCAAAACAGAATAATTATCTGAGAAAAATCTTTTTATATTACTAAACACTTCATTATCTTTCCAAACTTAATTCGGCACCTCACATTTTATTCAATATTATGTTTTTATTTTTCTCACGTACAACAGAGTTTTGCAGTGTGATAAATATTATATTAAACTGCCAGTTTTACAGACTGAATTGCTCTGAAAAGTGTGAAATTGAACCCACTACTATTCAAATCTCACTTTTCAATAATGTAATTTTAAAAAACTGGAAATTGTTAGTAAAATACAAGTGTGATATCATGCCAGAAGTATTGCATCGACTCTTTACGTACGCGATTATGATTTGATGAATTAAATTTAGTAGAGAAAATTGATTTTTCCGCATATTCACAGGCAGGCTAGGAAAGTTTGTCATATAAGTAAAAAAATAATTATAAGTTATATATTATGTAACTTGACCCATTTTGTTTCCCAGTAAAGTGCTTCCTCTTTGCAGCCATTTGTAAATTAATCAGATCAGGATTAGCCATTAATCGTATTAGTCCTTAATCCGCAAACTCTATTTTTAGACCATCTCATCATGTAATATGCCTAGTGAATTAGAACCCGCCTGCCCCTATTACTACTACTAATAATAATTATTATACTCACGTGTTAGATAAGGGGACTCTTGTCAAAGTTGACAGGTAAAGTCTCAGCATTACAAAAATGCATCCAACCACAGGACACACTGCTTTTAAGCATGAAAAGTATTTGTCAAAATCCTCTGTCTCATGGCAGGTCAATTTTGGAGGACTAACTACTACCTGAGTAAAAAATTACGAATAGAAGCCTGAGTAATGTTGTGCATGTAACACAAACTTAAATACTGAACTAGCAGTGTCATACATTTATGGTATTTATGGTCCTAGGTTTTGAATTGAAGACTACCCCGAAATGTGGGTGATCCCTTATTTTTTCTATTCCTTTTCTGTCAACAAACCTTGTCTTCCTTTCTGGAAAATACGGTACATGTTAAAATACTATTTTTTTTTTTTAAATCTGTGGAAAATATTTCTTTTTTATCTGCCTTTTACCTATCTTGTAAAATGAATATAGTTATTAAATTGATAAAAAACATATAATTGGTGCAGTGTGTACTTGTCAACAAAACGCTTTGAATTGACATACATTCAATTCGAATTCGTGAATATTTTAACAAATTCGTTTCGAAATGAAATATCCAGCTTCGCCCACCCCTAGTTCCAGCCGTAAATTTTATTATTCACCGGCCCACCGAGACTAAGGAACTAAGACACAAAGTTCCACTGCAGGCTGCTAGGTGGTTACACCAGTACTTCTCTGCCATCTTCTCATCTCCAAGACAGCTGGTGACATCACAACTCCATGAAGCTATGCAATCGCCACCTTCCTCTCTTAAACTTACAACCCATCGGCCACAAACTTGCCAGCCAATGACAGCAGAGGAAGCCCCCAGGAGAGTATAAATAGTGGGTTACAGCCCACAGATTCCAGTTGTCATCGGCTTGTCTACGAGCCACAACGGGTACACCAGTCTTCAGTCTTCCACTGCACTCGTCGCCATAACTGACCAGCCTGCTCAGCTATGCTCCTAGCTCTACCTTCCTACCTTCATCACACTTTTAGTGCCAAGGGAAAACCTACTCCTTGATATCCACCGCGCTTTTAGCACCGGAACCATCCTTCTAGACCAGCTTTGTTGTCCCTGAAGACAACAAACCGTCACGTCGTCTACACACTTAGTCACTGCTGCCCCTTTTGGGCAGGAATTGCATAGGCAGTTAGTACAAGTTGAAGTTGTTTTCACAGCGTTCAACTACCCCACCATTGTTAGCTTAGGCATAGGTCACCTCTACCAGTTTTAACATAAACTAAAGCTTCCTTAAGCTATTACTAAACATAGGAGGTAGTGTGACACCACATGTTTATTTCTTGTAACAAGGAATAAACACAGTGTTTTATCATATCTAGGGTACCTCTTTCCTGTAGACTTTGCACCTTGCCCAGTTGGCCTCACACCGCTGCGAGAAACCGAGGTGAATCGGTGAAGCTACTCACTCGAGCCAAGACACTGTTTGGTAAACCCATACACACATTAGCTACAGCCACCCTTTCTGCATACCCTGGTAAGCAGAACGTTAGAGCCTACACTCAGGTACTCTGCTTCTTGAGTTCAGCTTGATGCTCGCCCTCTCCACCGTATTTATGCGGCAGAGGGGCCGTTCTGTGAATTGGGAGGACTTAAGCTCAGAAAATACACCCATGTGCAGGGACTGTTTATAGCAAGGCCTGAATTCCAGTGTTCACCACATTTAGGCGCTGAGCACTGTGAGAAGGGTGTCTGCTACCTCAGCAGACGCTCCACGTGGCTCGGCACGTAGTAGAGTACACGTTCACTGTATTTCTTCTCACGGACGTGAGGGGTGTTCTGAACCACTAATGCCTTTCTCCCATTGAAGTGGTATTCGTGAGGAGGTGAAGCATGAAGCAGATACTGACTACCTCCAGGCGTTTACAAGAGCTGACCTCTGCCCTTGTTTCTACCAACAAGCTTGTACCCAAGGAACAAGCACAACCTCTACGCCACCTTCTGGTTCCTGCTGTCGCACCAGAGATTCCGAAGGACTTGTTGGAGGCCCCAACCCGTTTGGAACAAAAGATCCAACCTTGGGTCGCCGAATACCTTAGCCAGCCATATCAGCCATCGACAATTCCTACAGTCTATTTTCGACTCTATAAACAGTTGCTCTGCCCCCACCAGCACAAACACACGTCAGAAGCGTGAACCTTAATTTACGTTCTGCACATGTACATCCAACCGAAGCTTCCACAGCCAAGTCGAACACAGAGGGTATACATCGGCCAGTTATCCCACCGAGAACTCCCAGCCTGAAACGCAAAATTACCTTGACCGAAGCTGACTTTGTGCCCTGCCACACAGTTACCAGGCCGGTTCTTTACACGGGACGGGCGCCTGTGCCTTGTAGAGACTAGATTCAAATCAGCAACCCGGCCAGAAGGGCGTGCCTGACATAACACCCAACAAAATCAAACCCCTCTCTGATGTAGTGCACATCCAGTTTGCCTAGGCATCAGGTCAGCATAAATAACTAAAACATTAATCTCAGAACGCAAGTAACCCCAATGTAACACAACAAATGTTTAGATAATATATACCCTAGACATGTTACTAGCTAGATACACATGCTTATGTTGCATTTTTGCACATGGCGACATCCATCCCAGGCCTGTCACAGATAGATGTGTTGCTCAGTAATTCTGTTTTCAGCATGGATTTAGTGTTTACTAAATTTTCAGTTTTTACCTGAGACCTAAAGCAGGTGAGCAAAGGTGTACATTTGCATATTTTGTTCCATTTTATCACCTGTTACGAGATCAATGTTGATCAAAAAGACTCCACTGTGCGTGCTTACCAGTCATGTGAGCGCACAGCATGATGAGTGAGTATGTTCTTGCTTGTAGCACTTCCAAGCATGTGCACGCTATAGAGTAATATGGCTGAGCATTTGAGATATCACACACCGGTTGATGCACTGTGATTTGCACAATGATACACCACCAAGATGGGTGCCATATGCCGAGAGGCAGGTTCCAAACCACAACTCAACGCTCCCAAGATCAAACTTGTTACAATTACGAGAGATTGAGAATGTTTACCCAGACACCACCTAGCTTTACCTCATCAGGGCGGGGAGATTGTTTGTGGGTGGTGGGTCTCTGCAGAGAAAACATCATGTAAGACACACATGCACATAACGATGGCTTGGGATCAGTCCGCTACTCTTAGACATGTGTAGACCATGTGTCATGCCTGCACACACTGACTGAGAAACAACACCTTAGTTAGTCGGAACAGATGTACTTGTCACCATAAAAACAATTCAGAGATTTATTGGCCCATTGTTGCTGACTAACACTTCACTACTGAAATCACAGGTATACACTTGGTTACCGTAAATGGTAACCAAGCAATAAGGTACATAGTTTGCATACACACAATAATGCCTTTGAAGCTGCTTGAGAATTCACAAGATGGCAATTACAGGATCTGTTTTATGGGCCAGTACTATACACTAGAGACATTGCTTGATCGTGAGGGTGAAAAGCTATGTAAGTAGATTGGAGAGATTTGTGCAGTTCTTAATATTGTTGTCTTGAGAGTTGATGAATTTTAAGTGAGTTGAATATGGAGCTGCAAGGGTGGGGAAACGAGATCCCCGAGAAAACCTACAGCCCAGCAGTATTGTTTGGTACAATTCCCACATACAAAAATCTAGTAGCGACCACGCCGGGAAGCAAATCTGGTTTGCCTAGGTAAGAGGCGAGTAGTCTGACCACAACACCTCTGTGGCCTCCGAAAAGCAATATGAAATTCAATCCAGGTCATTAAGCAACTGCTGGGAAATACTGAGGCACACATACATGGATGAAAAGCTAATGGATTAAGAGTAATTCTAAACCAGAACTACGAATCAGAAAAATAAAATTATGCATAGGACTGGACACGTCCAGCCACGTCCACCGCTGAATCAAGACTAACTGGGATCTGGAATGGTTACCAGATGACGGCAATCAAGCCACTTTGCATGGCCACATCAGAATAATACAAGAATAGACTCACAAACATGTACTATAATTACTATTAGATATAGATACTAACATATGTTATCTTTTTGATAGTTGAATATTATGTACTTGATAGCAAAAGAAAAAATATAGTGGGGGAGGGGAGGGTTTAGATTTTCCTTGGCTGCCATTACATATTATGCTCTCATGGTAGAATTTTGTGTTGAAGGGGGTGAGAGGTGGGGTGGGGGGTTCCCCCCTTTTTTCTTTTTCCTTTCCAAGTCTGCCTTTTGTGGGCTCTTCATTGATTTTAAAGAACACTGGTTACTTTATGTTGGGGAGCCTAACACTTAATAATTACTTGAGCTGTTGTCTTCTCCCACATGCTCATTGGCAGCGTGCAGTCCATGGTATACTTTGGGCTTTGCGTACCTTCCAAGAAGCAGGTTCTGCAGCAAGGTACTTTTATTAAGAATGATATACTGTAAATGGTATTTTATCTGAAATTGTGTGGTGTTTTCCTAATAAAGTGTAACAGTTTATACATAAAGTTCAGTATGTACTGTCATTTGTCAATTATAAATGTAGATCCCTTATAAATATACGTACCTCTTTCATTTGCCATGAAACAGGAAGCTGCCTCGTCCGAAGGGATCAATATTGTTTTGCACTACAGGAATGTTATTGCAGTTCATGCGCAGTGATCCTGGCCTGAGGAACATATCTCACTTAATACTTGATGAAGTACATGAGCGAGATGTCATCTCAGACTTTGTGATTACCATTCTGAAAGATGTTATGCCCAAGGTATGTTACTTTAGCAATATTTTGTGTGTATGTTTGTATGCATGTGCAAAAATTTACATACACCTCTTTTTGTACATTAACTGCAGCCCATTAAAATTTTCACACCAAGAAGGATGTGAGCTATATTCAACAAATTTATCGAACAGAATACCCATCATCATGCACAGGTGACATGATTACTCTTGCAGGTTTGTATGATGTACAGAACATGGGGAAATATCATGACTGTGGCCCCACCACGGGCGACAATAACCGCTGCTACATCGTACAGCATTGACATGAAGAGACTGGATGTCCATATGGGGTATCTCCTCCCATGTAGCATCAGTGTGGGCACAAAGTTCATCTGTTGACCTGTGGCAGGTCAGTTGTCCTCCAACCATGGACAAAAGTTTTTCATTGTGTGAGATATCCTGTGAACATGCATGCCAAGGAATCAATGTGACATGGTCATCCAGGAACAATTAGACAAAGTGTGCATCATGTGGACACACAGTATCGTGTTGGAACAGTGCCTGAGACTGGCTCTAGATGACAACAGCATGCTCCAACACCTTTGTGATGTAACAGTTGTTGGTCAACATATCAGTTATGTGGACTAGGCTCGAGCAGGACTGGAATACAGTGGCATTCCATATTGTAGCTATAGGTGCTGGACTGGTATTACGGGGCATAATGCAGGACTCAGCCAGGTGTACACTCCGGCCATAAAGAGAAAGTGCTGTGCTGGAAAGCAAAATGGCTCAAGTCACGAATAGGTATATAACACCCACAAAAGTTTTACATTGTAAGAAAAATGCTGCTACCATACAGCCAGATTAAACACAATTATTTCATTGTGATTAGCTTTTCTTTAAAATTAAATCAAATATATCATATTATTCATATAATAGCATTTCTTGAAGGGTTTGTCATAAATTAATGCAAAAATACTTCAACCTAAATATTATTTTCAGCACTTCACAGGTGTAGTCTTGAATTCAGGTTTAAATATTTTTCCCTTAAAAATATTTTTTTAGGAAGGGGTCGTCTTCCTTCCTGGTAAATACGGTATTCATATTCTCGGTAATTAAAGAATTTGTAGTCAATTTTTGTAAAGTATTTAATAACGTTTCGCAGTACAAATCACTTTTTCCATGAAAAGGAGTATATAAATACAATTTGCGCTTTGACGCTTTTGTGTACGTACTGGGAAGTATTGAAACATTTTTTAATTCCAATTTAATGTATTTCAGAAGACAGTGTTTGTGATGTAAAAAGAAAATTACCCATTACAGTCATTGTAAAGTAATTAACAGTTTTTGACTTAATGGTTTTAAAAGAATTCTTGGGCTAAAAATTGTGAAAGTCATAAAATTTTTAAGAAATAACAAGAAATGTTGAGTATTACATTAGAACTTCAGAGGTCCTGCTCTTTTTCGTTATGATTTGTTTTTATCATTGTGCACTTTGGAGTTGTACAATTTTTCTTGGAACTAAGATAATCGAGAATCAAATTATCGAAAATTCAAGCTTCTTAACAGTAATAATCGAAAATCTATAATGAAAATAATTGTATTGGGACTATTAAAACACTTGTGGAATTATCAAAATTGACTATACATGTTGTGTTCCAAATATTGTGTGTTAAGAAGACTACTACTGACCAAGTTGTTTTTCATTTGTAATGTTATTTATTTGGTATTGTTCTATACAGTAGGTTTTAAAGGTTTTGTAGACAAAATTGCTATTGCGAATAATAGAGGTGTGTAATGAAGAAATTAATATCTCTGCTGCATTAAATTGTGTGTTCCATACGGTTAGTGCAAATATTCAAAGTATGGGTCTCAGGTGTAACAAAAATGCTTAAAGTTTGTCTGTTCACAGTTCTTTTTAATAAATGAATTAAATAAGAAATGACATATATTGCTTTTTCCACATATACTTAACTGCAGGCTGTACTGATAAGTGACAATTATTGGTAAAACTTTATGTTTTTAACAAACAAAACATATAAAACACAGTAATAGCACAATACTGAATTGCTACAATAATTTTAAAATCATAATTTTTTTAATATAATGCTTATTGACTAATGTTTTCTAGTCTTTTTTCCCAACTGATTATATAACTTGAAAAACCTCTGGATGGTGTACTAAAACTTTACAGCTACAGGAATTATTATTTGAACAAGTGTATTTTGATTTTACAGTTGCATGATAATTCCAGACAGTAAGGTTGTTAGCATACGGTTAAAAATTCGAAGCGTTTATTGAAAAATTAAGAAATTGGAAACCATTAATTTATGTTTATTACACTTACCTATTTTTTAAAACATTTTTCTTTTCCCTAATTTCTACCATTACAAACCAGTGGGTAAGTAGCAAAGCAGGAGTTTCCCTTGATTTCCAACTGACCATAGTCAAAAGAATGTAATAGTGAATTTAAAATGGATAGTACAGTAACATTTGAATCTGAGAATAATTATGAATAAAAACTTATGAACCTTAGAGAGTAAACAGGTGGGGAACTGTATGCAAGATAATGTAATGTGTAGTCGGGCACAATTTTGATTCTTTTAGGAAGAAATGTCACATTTTGGGGTGTGTAGTGCAACTGGCATTGAATCAGTGTTTACCATTTACATAGTCGTGAACGTAGAGCTACGGTCGACTCGGTTAGTTGCTAGCCTTTCACTCCGAGGTCTTTGGTTTCATGCCAGGAGGTTCTCATGTAAGGAATGTGATGGACATTGCCATTGTGTGGGGGTTTCCTTGAGGTGCTGCTATTTCCTCCTCCATCTTCGTTGTGATGCATCGCTACCACCATCTCATCTTTCGTTCATTCTTTGAGCTGACAGGAGCGACAGGCTTGTCCCTCGGATGGAGTAGCCGGCTCTGATCAACGCCATCCAACTCCCATGCCTATGATACCCTGCCTCAGGTGGGAACCACATGCGGATTTTAATTTTCATAGTGTATTGTACAAACAAAGCTGTGCGTTTGGTTCCCAAAAATGCTGGGTAAATGACTTCTTTTTTGCTTTGTTTTCAGAAAGAAACTGACATTAGCATAACTGTTTATTCCAGAGTACAATCTCAGGGCTTGTGTGTGTAACTTTTGCATTATGATAATTGGTGTTGAAAACCATTTTGTAAGGCAGGTAATTATATTAAGGTTTATTTTTCCCCCTTAGAGGCCTGATCTGAAATTGATACTGATGAGTGCCACTTTGAATGCAGAACATTTTTCGAAGTATTATGACAACTGTCCCAGCATTAACATTCCTGGCTTCACATTTCCTGTCGAAGAGTTATATCTGGAGGATGTTTTGCAAATGACAAAGTAAGGTTATGTTAAAATATGATGCATGCTTTCTTTTATTTCGCCTGTATTGAAAAGCTGATAAAGTTGGAATTGAAAGTAAATTTGTTTATATGTATATATTAAAACCGTATATATTTATTGCTAATTTTATTTTAGTGATTTTGTACATTTTACAAAATGACAGTTTTATTTTATTTTGTCAGTGTTTTTGTCAGATTGTTACTTCATTTATTGTGTCCTGATGTTCACAACATGTGTTTCCAGGCTCATTTAGAGGTGTACTTGCAGCACCACCTGACACTTGTTCGAAGCTAGTACAAGTACCATTAATAAAAACATTTTATAAAGTTTTTTTTAGCCATTATGTATTGCACTTAAGCCTACTCCTATTTTCTGTATTTTTTTTTAAACATGTATAAATCCAAACAATTTTTGTGAAATTTGTGTCGGTTTATGTTCTTTTTGTCCTAACCACTGTGGTTCAGGATCTTGCTTGTTTTATTGGGCAGAAAGTTATTATTTCTTAAAAATCTCCTTAAAAAAATGTGTGTAATATGCATATTTCAGTGTAAATATTTATTGTTAAATGAACACATCAAAAGTGTTTTTGTGGAAAACACTTTATTTTGATTATGACCAAGCAAAAAATGCAGTAATAATTTTAATACTGGGAAAACACACACACACACATTATTGAATTTCTAACCCATTTAAGAGTCCACATTATTTAAACAAGAAAATGCACAAAAATATTCCACAAAAAATAACATCAAAGTTTCTCTAATAATTTGCATTTCGTAAATGATTTCTGGTTTTGAACTTATTTTCATGAGAAAACACTCCCAACTCTATAGCTAATTTTATTAATTCAAAATATTTTTATTTATGTACACACAACAGATCTCAGGTTTTGAACTTCTTTTCCCAACAGAACCCATTCAATATTAAATAACTTACCTATGTGGGCCAGAACTAAGCAATAAATGCAAACAAAACAGAATTTTCAAAAAATGTTTCTACATACCTGGAACAAAAGTTTCTGAAAGATGGTTCACCGAGCTTTTTCAATGGGATATTGGCTTCCACAAATGCTTTGATCAGTGATGTCACAAAAACATCTTTGTCGACTTTCGTCTTCTTGGCAGCCTGAAAGCTGCCCCCAACAGAAATTTGTTGTTTGCTTGCTCTGGCTTGGGAATCAGCAACTGACTTTTTGTTTATGTACTGAACTGCTTTGTCAGTGCTTGAGGCAAGTGTCTTTACGAGTCCACTCAATTTTAACATTGCAATACTTGCACATTAAAATTTTGTTTATTTTGTCAAACATGTAAAATCCGTTGCTCTCGAATTCGTGAGCACTATCAAAAGCAGTCACTATTTCTGGCATTTTGAACACATGGTGCTGGTAACGAAATCACTCAAATGAAATGCAACAACAATTTCCTGCGTGGAATGTTCGCTATCACAGGAAATCCGAAGTGAAAGTAAGTTTATGCACTGTCACATATGACATTAATTTTGGAAATTGCATAGTTAATGTGGCAAGCATGGATTGACCGCTATATTTGTCAACGCCTGACTGGCACTCGACATGCACACAGGTAGGCCTACGCCGCATGGATCATACAATGGCTGCCACCACATTCGTACTAGCACATTACTCTTGTGGACTATGAATTTATTATGAGGCGTTTAATATGCTCGCTGCTTCCGTCGTTTTTTGTACCATGAATTTCACATAGTAAAAGTATACAAGACAATGCAGTTGTTTGTATGTGAACAGTACACTTGTAACACGTAGAAAGTTTTGCAGTGAAAAAGTGAATAACATTCAAATAAAGCAGACAGCCCAAGACTGCTTTTTCGTTCTTGCGTTTCTTGATGTAATTTTTGTCATATTTGTAATTTACCAACATCGTAACAGTTTTGAAATGTATATTTTGAAGTTTATTTCTACTCCCTGCTGTTGTTAAAAAGCACGAATGAATTAGGTAATTTTTCAAGGTAAAGTGTTATGTTTTTTGTTGTGATACTATGTTAATAATTTGTTCACATTTGTTTTTTTAAACTGTAACTTCTCGTAATGTGTGTGTATTTTTTTTTTTTTTTTTTTCCGAAAGTTGTGTTGTACAACATGGCCTGCACACTGTAGGCCGTATTTGTATACATTTTGCCGTGGTTATTTTATTGATCCAAACTTGCAAATCTTGTTGCAAACAGCATGAAATTATGTCTTACCATAAATCCTTGCTAATAAACATTTTTGCGTTAGTTTTGTACCAACTGAGCTGATAATGACACATTGTTTATACAGACCTCAGAACACAAAATAAAATAATGTGATTTGTAGAAAATTGCATTTTTGTTTGCAAGAACTTGTCGTTACAGCATGTTTTCGGATCATTTACATGTCTCATAATGTGAATTTATATATAAATAAGTATTCCGGCAATATGAACTTCATGTAAAATGTGATTAATGACCAAATTTCATTTTTATTTCATGAATACGGGTTTACTGTAGAAATTTGTGGATAGTGGTAAATTATTTCGTATTTTGTGTTATTTTGCAGTTTGCAAAAATTTTCAGGCTCTAGTAATGGTTTGCCAACAATTCCCCGCCATATATTTTTGTGCAGTGTCTTGATTTGTTAAAAAAGGGAGGAAATATTATCTTTGTTTTTCTCGCAGTTTCAGATCATTCAAATCTGTAAAACAGCAAGAACCACAGGGTTGGCGCAAGCATTTGCGTCATTCCAAAGTAAAGATGAGGGAGATGGATGATTACAAGGATTTCATTGAGCCTTACGTCAGGTAATCAAGTCAATTACAATAAATTGCTAAAATGATTAAAAAATGGTACTTGCTTTACTTTGAGACACGCTGGTTTGAATGAAACCGTACTTTTAAGCCACCCGTTGCACCTGGAGTATGGGCAACATACTGGACTAGTGAGGTCGGTGGATGAGGTTTTGAACCTCGTTTGCCAAAGCTTGACTGTCACACGGGAGGTTTTCTCTAATCGCAACTACTATGGAGCCACCAAAAGGGATTGCACACAAGACCCAGGCTAGCTATGTTCGGGTTCTATCCACCTTGTCTGGTATGAATGAGATTAGGGTACTTGTGGTGGCATATGAGTGGTCTGTGACTTGGGTATCGTAACCTCGATTAACAGTCTGACCCTAAGGGGACGCTCGTATACTGAGCGTGAATGAGTGGATTTCATGCCTGAAAGAGGTTACTCCCTCTTGGTCAAGAAGCCAGTATATTTCGTTGGATGTGTGGGGTTACAAGCGGGTACAAAGTCAGACTCATTGGGCAACACAACACTCCATCGCTGTATCTGTTGTCTCACTGGTGGTAAAGCTCTCCTCTGCTCTGCTGGCATGACTCGGGTGGCTGGCTGAGGAACAGAAGCCTGCGCTGGTTCATTTGGCGTGGTGCTCGTTCTGCTCATTGAGGGAGGGGAAGGTGTGGAGGTATTGCAGTAAACCGAGATGTCAATACTGTGGGTTCTGTACCAAATTTGGCAGTATCGTAGTGAAGTAATAGTAAATACTAGAAGGGTAGACTGCCTGGTTGCTTTTTTTTGGGCGTGGAAAATGGTGATTGGTTTGACGCATGACGTCTTGTTCATTATTACTAAACGACTGCTACTATCAGCGCAACTGCATTGCTGACAGTTTATCCATAAGTCATGCGCCGCCTGCAAAATTGTTTTACATATGGGACCGGGACAGACGTCTTCATACTTATTTATTTCACCCTAGGAGCCACCGAGACCATGCAAGAGGTCTGGGGCAAGTACAACAGTGTGCTGCAAGATGCCACCACATGCAAGATGCCTAGATCCCACCGCTCTCCACTACGCCACACACTCAGAGGATCTATGCACTGGGCTTGCACCTGCTGTTGCCTTTTTCCAGATGCCCTATGCCAGTGGAAGAAGGGATGGCCGAGGTGTATGTAAGGAGATGCATCCCGGCCTCCGGAATGTCAGTTCTGCTACAGTTCTCGATTGCCTCTCCTGACCCCTCTTCGCCTCTCCTGAGTCCTCTTCACCAAGGCTAAACCTGTTTTTACTTCATCTCTCACCTCGTGGGGCCAAAGTTCCTCTCCAGCAGCTAACCGAAGGAAGAACCAGCGGCGTTGACAGCTACACATTTAGACATGTCCGGTCCCTTATGGACAACCTGAGAGTAGAGATCGCCCCGAGGTTATACACGCACCAGCTAACTGCCTATCCCGCTAGCTTTGCACAGAGCACCTTCCCCTATATTACGATAGGGTGTTTATCTTCCACATAGGCCGTGGGGAATTAGGGGAAAGCACCTCTGCCATATGTGTTTATTTTCTTTGAATATATAAACAGAGATCTTACAATTCTCTTGACTTTAACTCCGAGCTCCTTACCCGTGTCATATCAGAGCCGGAGGACTCAGCAGCAGACTTGAGTTTTTTGCTTTTCCGAACGCACAAACAACACACCAGGACATACTTGGAAGGCCACCCATTCTATGCCCTGGCAGTAAACAGTAGAGCCATGACACTTACTGTCCCCTGGAAGTTGGCTTGCCGGCTCAAAGTCCCCCCCCCCCCCCCCATCTCACTGCTCACTTTGTGGTCCCGAGGAGGGGATCTTCTTAGAGTCTGAGGAGACCAGTGACCACTGGACTCTCATCTCACCATTATTGGAAGTCCACCCATTCCTTGCGTCAAGTGGGAGGAACGGTAGAGCCACGACACTAGGTACGCTTCCGGTGGGATAGACTTGACGGTCAAAATGCTCAACTCTCACTGCTGAGTGGTGGTGCAGAGAGGGTTGCATTCTGGTGCCGGGAAATCTACCCCTGCGGGACACCACCATGCGGTTCCCACAACCATCACCCTGCAACTCGCACTGTGTGTACCTTGTAGAATCGTCAAGAGTGAGGTGATGTTTGCTGCAGTAATTTCCACCTACATGTGGACACTGACACGTCAACTGACAACCTCCTGCAGCCCCAATTTCCTTACACCCATAGGGGTGGAGTGGAGATACGGGCTAAGAAGGCGAGAGCTATTCTAAAAATCTCCAGGGGCTACGTATCCTTCCTAGCAGGTTCGGGTTGCTTAGTCCAAATAAGCTAGCTGCACTACTGAGATGCCTCAGCGTACCAGCACCCACTGTCACGCCCGTGGACTTATTCGAGCCACCCACCAAGGTCGCGGAACGATACCACCTTATAGTGCAGGAGGCACTATTAGGCATGTGACCAACCAGCATGCCAGAACCGCAGCCGGCTACTGTACCAGAGCCTATCACCCCCTAATCGAGTGGAACTCTGGTAGAGGGAACCAAAGTGTGTAGGCACGCACCCAACCACCTCGCCACCCTATTGCACCACCACCTAACCCAGCACCTCACTATATAAAGGTTATAGAGCCAGACTTTGTACAGAGTCGCAGACCCACTAGACCCGTATTGTACACCAGGCGGCCTCCCGTGCCCAGATCACACTAAGCCACCTTGAGACGCTACTCGCCTAGTGTCGAGTAAGTAACCCAGGGCAGGGACAGTCAGATAGCCGGGACTGCATGCGTCAAGTTGTCCTGAGCTACGGTATAATAAGAGTTATTACTCTCCTCTTCGAGTAGGCGTAAGTTACGTTTGAGCCGGTTTCTTATACCGGTTTTGTAATTCTTTGGTATGAGGTCAATTTAACTGTAAAAATTCTGAGCAAAATAATAATAATAATATAAAAGAATTAAAATTTCAAAAGCCAATCCTGTTGCGTGCCGTGAAACAGAGTATAATTAGCGGTTCTAACAGTGTGCAGCCTGATATCCAACTAGACTAAACGCATCTTGCCCTTCAACTTCTCCTGGCCATCCACAGCCAGGAGGGTCAAACAGCAGAATATATGAGCAGTTGAACAGAATTGTAGATATTGTATTTACCCTATTTTTTATTAAGGTCCAATTTTTTTAGTTATTTTAAATGCTGACTCCGTACAGATTATTCCCACTTCACAATTTCTTTACTTTGCACAATGTTTTATTGGCCCGTTATGCTCAGCTGTGTAACAGCGCTATTCAGTAGAAAATATTACTGTGAAATGGCCCAAGCTCTGTTTTCATATTCATAATAGGTGCTCAAGCACACATGAGGTTTCATCTTTACCACCTGGTGATAGCAATTCCCAAATGATGTGCATGACTTACAGAAAAAAGGTATCCTCATTTAAGTTGTCCTCTTTTAACAGTGTGTTTATATTTTATGTAGATTGCAGGAAATGTTACTATGTTGGGTAAGATCATGGCTGTAGGTTGTTAGTACAAACTGGATACAGTAACTTTAACATTGCTGTATGAAAAAAAGCTTGTGCTAGTTTACTTCTTTTCCTCTTATTTTTAACATTATTAAAATGGGTGTAAAATTAACTTGCCATATGATTATACTAAAATTGTTTTTATCAGTAATGTAAAATACTTTATTTCATATTTCTGTGAGTCTGAGATGTGTTGTGAATACAGTTAACTCTTGTTTCTAAGTTCACTGGAACAGTGACCCTCGAAATAACAACCCTGTTTTGGTGAACCATGAAAAAAATTTAATTGAAACGGTTTTATCAATAATGGCCCATTCAAAATAACAAACCTTTCCCTGAAACCACGAAAGGTCTTAGAATCTAGAGTTTACTGTATGTGTGATGTATAATATTTGTGAAAAATTAATTTTTAAACAGATGATAAATAGTTCTGTTTTTTTTTCTCAGACACCTGAAATCGCATGGGAGCTATTCTGACCATGTTTTTGAATCACTGAGGAATCCAGATTCAGAGCAGATCAACGTGGACCTCATAGAAGCTCTAATCCACCACATTTGTCTAAATGAAGGGGTTGGTGCAATCTTGGTGTTCTTGCCAGGCTGGTCAGAGATTTCCAAACTTAACAATTTGCTCACTGAATGTGGCAGATATGGCTCAGGTAAACACATATGACAACAGCTGTAAAACGTAATTATTTTGACGATAGTTTCAAATGGCATAATAACAAAGCTGTTCGCTCAAGATGTGAAAGTTTATGGGTTTTTTATACTTACATGTGATGGCCTGAACGGTTAGGGCACATCAGCTTCTACTAAGTTTTTATTTCCGTGTCATGTCAGACCGCAGGCTCGGGGAGGAGGCCTTAATGAGGCGGAACCTGCAAGATCTGGTGCTTGGCCTTGATTGTGTCCTTGAATAGGGTTTGGATGGCTAAGACGCCTGCTCGGCACAAAGTACAGTTGGACTAGACTGAGCTTTCGGCTGTTTGAGTTTGGTGGGGCTGCTGGCTTACCTTATCTCAGGGAAAGAACTAAACACTTTCCATGTTCTTGAAAATACATAGTAAAGGAATTGGTTTGATGGTTTGAATTGACACGCTGTGTAGAGTTTCGGGAGCATTTTTTTCGTTTCGAGCTAGTCGTTGGCTTGCATCTGAAGACTCACTGTCGGCAGTTGAGAGTAGCTGGCAGACTGAGGGTGTGGGTTAGCAATTGTTCAATACAGTGCTTCTCTCAATTTGTAAGGATTTTACCTTGGTATTTGGTGATGCAGAAATGTTTCAAGGAGCCTTGTCACATGTTCTACATGCATACCTATTTACCTGAATTCCTATGTACTTGCATTATTACATTATATGCATAATTACTATGGGTGTGCGAATATTGAATAATTCAAATGATTGTGAATAATAATTTATTAATTATTCACATTCGAATTTCGAATATCTTAAGTGAAAATTGTGAATAATTTCCGTTCCTGTTTGAAGGGGTTATTTACTTGACTTCTTATGCCTATTCATTTGAAGTCATTCATTTCAACTGGTATTCCTTAGTTATAAAAGCTGGACTGTTACTAACCATGTTATGACAAATTTAATATTACTAAAATTAACTTGCTATTAGTGAACTGTATAACGAATTTCAGCGATAAAACGACCGACTGGCGACAGCTGCACACGACTCAACTTACTACCATTATATCCAACACGAAACTGCTCTTCTTCCTGTAGCTCAGGACTGCCAACCCTTGAGACAGCGTTGACAAATGAAGAATTCGCACCATGTCTGGCATGCTGGAAATTAAAAATGAGTCACACACAAGTATTAGGGGATCAGTAAATAAACTACATATTTACAAAGTCACAAGTCCAAACATACCGCCCAACTTAAAATGCTGAGCATTTCAATAAAATTAGCACTGTTCAGGTAAGGGGGACAATTTAACAATTTGACGCCTGAATACTCCATGGACAGTGTGCACAGTAGCAACTCGGCGCAATACCATCTCCGCCTGGATGAAGCTCCTCTACACGTGCAAGATGCCACTACAGAGGAGGTATTCTGTCGTTGGTGATCAACACAAGTTGATTGGAAGCGATGCTTGCTCGTGGCTTTTGCCACTTTGAGTGTTGCTGGAGAGTATGGAGATACTCCCGGTGCCAATGCTGCCAGAAGTCTTGATGATGCCGCTCAATCAGCTGCCAGAGCTGAAGCCGATTTAGGCTCACATTTTCGTGTTTGGGTTCTGCCACAGCAACAAGGGGCTCAAGAGTCAGGAAGATCCTGTGGTAAGGGCGACAAAGTCATTGGGGTCCAAACTTAGAGGGCACAGTGGTCTGGAGTTCAGGACAGCTTCCATCTGCAAGACAGTGTACAACTCCTCAAAGGTTAGGATTTGTTCTCCAATGACACGTACCAAGTGGGTTTTGAAGGATTTGACCCCGGCCTCCCACAAGCCTCCAAAGTGAGGGGCAGCAGATGGGTTGAAGTACCATGTCACTCCAAGGGGTGTGAAAGCATCGACAACCCTTTTCTGGTGAGAGGACGATGTCGGAAGCTGCTGGAGTTCCATCAGGCAGTTGTGGACCTCTGCAAAGTTGGTCCCACAGTCGTAGATCTCTGAAGACCTTCCTCGATGAGAAACAAATTGTTTGTAGACAGCCAGGAAAACATCAGTGGATAGGTCAGAGGCAACTTCCACATGGACTGCCTTGGTGGCACAACAAATGAATATTGTGTGATAGGCCTTCAACACAGACGACTTGCGAGTCTTGTTGGCCCTTGCCAGAATGGGCCCTCCATAATCCACCACTACCCTACCAAACGGCTTCACCTGTTGAACCCTCATGGTAAGCAGATTACCCATTAGAGGTGTGCATGATGATGGTTTTGCTTTCCCACAGCGCACACAATATTGCAATCGCTGTGTGATGGCATATTTATCTGTGAGGATCCAAAAATTTTCCCTTAAAATGCCCTGCAAAGTACAAATACCAGGGTGCTGGTTCCTTTCATGGTAGTGTCAAATGATGTCAGTCAACACATGGGTCTTGGGAAGCAGCACTGGATGCTTGTGATTGAAGGAGAGGTCAGAGTGCTGGAGTCTAGCACCCACCCTCAACAGACCTTTTTCATCAACAAAGTGAACAAGTTTTCGAATTGAGGGAGAAAGACTTTTACCCTTCTGCACAGAAGTAAGCTCGTCTTTGAATGAGACAGACTGCACATGTAACAATAGAACGTGAAGGGACTTGTCTAACTCACTAGAGGTAAAGTGTCCAGTTAGACGATTTGCACGAGAGTTACAGCAATTGTGAATAAAACGCAGCACCAATGACATCACTCGAAGCAACTGTGTCAAACTTCAAAAATGTGAGCAGATTATCAAATTGGTCAGCTGAAACAAAAGTTCCCAAAACCTTAACCGCCTGCTCGAGCAGGACTGGGTAAGTTACTAAAGTTTCAGAACAGGAGGGCCACTGAGCAGGTTGTTCCCGTAACCATGCTGGACCAGTCCACCACAGGGGATGCCGTACTAGCTGAAAGGGCAAGAGCCCATGAGAAGCACAATCCGCAAGATTGGACTGATGGAACATGCTTCCACCAGGATGGATTGGTGAGTTCCTGGATCTCACTCACCCGGTTGGCGACAAGTTTTCAGTTGATGAGGGGACGAGTTCACCCAAGAAAGAACAATCTGGGATGTCCAGGCACTGATAGATGACAAGGTAATGGCAGAGGTGAAGAACTCTACCACATGATGAAGTAGACTAGCTAACAATAAAGCCCCACAAAGCTCCAACCGTGGGATGGACGCAACCTTTGACTTGCCAGCAACTAAATGTGTGGTGACTCCTGTAGGTGTGGTGAGGCGTAAATAAACCACTGCAGAGTAATAAATCTCTGAGCTATCGGAGAAGCCAAGCAATTCATTCGAGGAACCTGCGGGGCCAATTACAAGTCTGGCAACAACTGGTGCTAGCAGCAATCAAGTTTTTCTCCTGCCAGTGAGTCTTGATGAGGTGTTTTGAAAACATGGTGAGAGGAGAGAGCCACCTAAGAGGATCAAAAATCCTTGCCACTTCTGACAAGATGTTTCTCTTGGTGGTATCTTTGTAAGTAGTTTGTATCTTTTATGAAAAGCAATGGAATCCCAGCATTGATTTGCAAGATTGCAGTATTACCTCATAGCATTACTGAAGGTGGGTGGATTTCAATTGAGAAAGTTTATGTATTAGCAACCATGCGGCCTTGTTGGATTGGCTCCCAGCGGAGGACATTCATGCACCATCATCTCACTCATTCAATTTTGACCATGACTTGGTTGTTGAGATTCTAGGTCTGCAATGGAACCCTTCCACTGACACATTCTCGTATGTAATCCATCCTAACATAATCCGTTCACAAAACAAATCATCCTGTCAGGCTTGGCTCTAGTGTTTGACCTGCTTGGTTGACTAGCTCCCTTAATATTGTTTGGTAAATACTTGATTCAGATGCTGTGACTAAAAGGTGCGGACTGCAATACTGAACCACCCCAGTAAGTGCGTGAAAAGTGGGAACATGTTAGATTTCAACTGTCATTATTGTCGTCCAGCTCAGCAGCATCATTTGTGGTGGGCAGGACCATGGTAGTTGAAGGAAACCAGTGATCAGTGGCCCTGCCATATGTCCACAGAGGAGACCTCTGCATCAGCCTCCATCATTCCTGAACAGAAAACTCTCATTCTGCAACTTTGTAGACACCAGCCTCCTGGAGCTATTGCATGGAAGGTGCAGCAAGTTGAATAAGCTTATCTACATAACAGCATATGATGTACGTTTTATTCACAATTGTCGAGCAGCACAAAATGAGGCCACGGATGCTTTACAACCCCATGAACTAGACAAGGGCCAAAAATTTGGCTGAGGCATGTCCAAGCTTTTTGCTTTAAGCTGATATTAATGCTTTAAAGCAGACAAAATTCGCATTTAAGCAAAAGCACCCAGCTTTACTACCCAAATTGCACTGTTTTGCAGACTTGGTAATCAGTCATCATCATGAAGTCAATCAGCATTTGGGTATTAAAACTCTTCAGAGTATCCTCAGGATATAATTTTGGATACTTGCAGACAGATCTGCCATTCGTTGATGTGTTCATTACCGTCTCAAGTGCTTTAAGACAAGACTCGCCACTTCGGCACCATTAATGGGAGACCTTCCATCCATGAGGATTGAGCAGGTGAAACCGGAGTGGTCTACACTGGTCCGTTTACTATTAAGCTAACCCAGAAAAAATCGCCCAGTGTTGGTAAAACCTTATCTCTTTTGACGCGTGGCGCTCAACCTAGAAATTGACTACAATTACGACTCATCGCTAAATGTACCTACTTCCACTGCTACAGAAGTAGAGATAATTTTACACATGAGATCTCTGCAGCTTATTCTTCCAGACAACAGGAACTTATGAGCGAATTCTCTTCACCTGAAGGTTACCCAACCCAGCAGGCACGCCACTCCCCCTACCCCACGTTGAGAGCCGACAAGTTGCCCACCACTAGGCAAGGCCGAGTGCCGCCGAAGAGGCACGAAGCAAAAACGCTGACTACTGCTGACACGAGTGTTTCAACTCCCATGCTAACCAGGGCAGGAGACTCGCCCTCCCTGCAGCCCGCGCCGGCAGCCAACAAGCTTCACCTATATAAGTCAGAGCTGCTGGGCTCATCCGTACATCCCAGAGTACTAGTTCAGTGCTAGGACCTCTGGGGATCTCGTAAGCTTCAAGTATGCCCCCAGCGGCTACTTACCACGTGACAACCAGCGAACCCGTACACCCATATTTAACTTCACTTTGGTTCTTCCAGACGCCTTTTACTTAGCTCAGTTTAACTTTAAATAAATTTGTATTCTTCTAGAACCAGCTATTCTCCTTTGACATAGAACTAGGTAGCCTACACCTGGAACCGCAGTTACCTTCAGCTCTCCGCAGTTTGGTAAGAGGTAGCATGGGTCACTGTTTTAGTATTATATAAACACCCATTGTTCAGTACTCTTCTGCTTTTCATTTACAGGTTACTTGTCTGTGTTATTGGTTAGAGACAGAGTACGATGTGTGCTGCCAACAGGAACCAGGAGATTGCTGACACCCACATTAGATGGCTACATGTTTCTTCCCAGCCCCAGAGCACTAAGTTAGTGCTGGTGGGGAGAAACAGCGATGCCCCAACCACTAGAAACACCTTCGCACAGGGAGGGGCTACAAACTCAGGTTATCTCTCGCTTTGAGCACTAAGGTAGTGCTGAAGTGACATTAACCTGGGGTTTACCGCTCAATCCGGTGTGAACGCACATCCAGTAGAGGTTTGGTGGTCCACACGGCTCCACATCCCTGATCAGCCCGCATGCATGGGCGATCAGTGGGGAGTCTTATCGAGCTGGTACCAGCACGTCGCTATTGGGTTACACTGTAATTACCGTTCCTGTCTAAGTGCGTTGTGTAGACTGTCAGATTGTTGTGCTCTAAGCCTTACAAGGTAAAGGAGTGGCAAAAGACGTAGATAACAATACCTAGGTTCACGCTGTTCTCAAACCATGGATGGTATTACCTCCTCCTATGCAGGACAGGCAGGCAGAACGTGACTGCGCCACCCAACTTAGGAACCAAGCAGTAGCACCTGCTTCAGTTACAGTAATCTTCTTGTCACCTTGCTTTTGCATTCATCCATCAAGCCACCCGATGGTAAGAGGGTTGCTAAACCATATGGAGGCAACATACGGCTGGGCAAACCCGAACTTCTGGAGTAGTGAAGCCTACGATTGGAATCGCAGCTTCTGAGTAGATCGAGCTCATCACTATTGGGTGAAACCCACATCAACCACAACATCCAAGATGACAGTGTAAGTAAGCGATAGCCAACATCCTTTGCCTCGCACCGTCTAACCAGAGATAATCATCCCACTTTTGGTCTAACTGAAAAATCCTCCAAATATGTGTCAATCATACTTAACCGGGCACACATCACTTTACATGTTTGTTTTTTGTGTAACAAAAGCAGTGCACCTTGAGTTGGCATCTGATCTATCTACCAATGTATTTGTAGGTGAATACAAACACTTTCTTGCCCGTCATGGCAGGTCGTCTGACCTATATAACGACAGTGGAACCAACTTTGTGAGTGCTAATAACCATCTGAATGAGCTGCAACAGCTGCTTGCTTCTCCCAGCCACCAACAGACCATGGCAAGCTCCTTGTCCATCCTTGGGGTAACTTGGCATTTTAATCTCCTCACAGCGCTTCTCGTAGGTGGATCATGGGAACCCGGAGTTTAGTCGGTCAAGTCTCATATGAGGCATATAATTGGAGAGAAACTGCTCACAAAGAACTGAATACTATTCTTGTGCAGATTGAAGCCATCCTCAACTCAGGCCTCTTTGACCACTGAGCTCGGACCCAAATGACTTGTCCGTGTTTACTCCTGGTCATTTTTTTTAACTCTTGAGCCACGTCACAGCTCCAGAGCCAAATTTGCAAAACGTCCAGCTGAATAGTTTACAGTACTGGCAGCTAATGGAGAAGTTTCAGCAAGATTTCTGTAAACACTGGCATCAGGACTATCTTCACACCTTACAGCAGTGTCCGAAGTGGCAGGAAGAAAATCAACCTCTTCACCCTCAGCAGCTTGTATTAGTAAAAGAGGACAGGCTTCCTCCGCCGCAGTGGCACTTAGGATGCATCGTTGAGCTACACTCTGGTCGTGATAAAGTGCCTAGAGTAGCCACTCTCCGCACAGTGGATGGAACTGTTAAACTGTGCCCCCTGCCCTTTGAAGGTTGATATGAATATTCCAAGTTGGGTGGTGATTTTTGGTACTGTGTATATAGATGTCTTTGTAAATATTACTGTGTAGAGATTTGAACTTCCCGCTATTGCCATTGGTGGCGCGCTTGTAGTGCTTCTAGGAACTAGCAGATTTAGACGGTCAGTTGTTTACAGTTTGTTTGAGGAAAATGGTGTTTGTTATTTGCAGCCAGTTTTCACATCAACAAACTTTAGTATTATACAGTCCATCATGATGTTTGATGCAACAGTAATCTTGTGTTGTTTAAGACTTTGGCAAGCTTGCCTGCTGACAAATAATTGTTTTAATTCCTCACAGTAGTCCTTTTTCCTACCGATAGTCAATTTCCCACCAAAGGCTGCCTAATGTCCATGTGTGTATAGTCCATTTCCCAATGTAAGCAACTTTCTCAGAGCCCTGCTGAATATCTACTTGCAGACCCGCTTCGTATCCTTCCGCCAAATGTAAACTAACATTGCTATGTGACTGCCATGCAGCATCTGTCAAAATCAATATTTACGTGCCATTGTGTGTGTATGTGTGTTCGTATACTTCCGATACACCTAAACATAAACATTGAAATGTGACTTCTACTTTTATACCTGTCAGATATGTTGTTTACTGTTAACTGCTTTTCAAAGAATTCTGTCATATTCCAAAAACCATTCCATACGAATATTCACAGTTTAGGCCTCTAACATTATTTAGATCAGCTTTATGACATTTTAAAAATGCCTGAATTGACTGCAGTTCTTCGGTTATTTTACATTAACATATTTGTTTCCCCACGACGTAGTACAATACATGTAGGACTAATGCACGTTAGTATTTTGCAGCGACTGTGTTTAACACTGTTACAACAGCGAGGTAAAGGACTTCTAATTATCCTTTTGTTATTGATATGTGTTGGGTTACTTCTTTAAAAGGACCGCCTCAATTGGAATAAATATTATAACGAAGAAATAACCAGTCAAACGAAAAAGGCACATTAAATTCAAGCATGCAACTAGTGTTGCTCATTTTTGTCATACAAGCTTAAAAGATAGCGGTGAACATGCGCACAAATAAGCCTACAGTAACTTTTATTCTGCTCATATTTCTATGTATTGCTTCTTACTGTTTATTAGGTTTATTTAAATTTATCGGGCTGGGCTAAGTATTTTTCATCTGTGATTGTGGCAAATTACGTTCCATGACTATGTTTCAAACCCCTTAAGGCAAAGGTACAACGTTGTGATGAATAAACAGACATGGGTGTAAATAATTAACTTTGTCATAAAAACAGTTAACAGCTAAAACGTATAAAGGTGCTAATCAAATATTTGAAATCATGCACACACACAGGGCCAGCATATTAACCATGATGCACAAAATCCCACCATTTCACAGACACAATGATTAGCAGAACACACGTCACAGTATATTTATTACTGCCGTGGAAACTCAGATTTAATCACAACATCGTAACTTGCCTAGGCAGGTTTAAGAAACACGTCTACAAACCTGATGAGGTAATTTGAAGTGTTTTTCAGGGTATGAATAATTTCAAAAAGCAACACGCCATGTCTTGGCTCGCCATGTCTGCCAACTTCACTTGGTAACTGTCCTGCAATCATATCTAAATATATTAAAATTAGTATTCAAACATTAAAATCTCTTTTCAGTTGTAAATTACAAATTCAAAAATCATTATTTTGCTGTAATAAGTATGAAATATGCTACAATTGAAAACATGTAAATTTTATGCTTACTAGAGAAGTGAAACTTCCCGAGTGTGAAAGAGACAGAGAGAGAGCGAGAGCGACAAGCCTCGCCCAGCAGACAGTTGTTTTCAGTTGCTTTCTCGCTCAATAAAACAACACCGTACCATTACGGCTTACTATGTTTTCCGCTGTTCTTTTAAACTGTAAAAATGAGATATGTTGTCATCGGGACTACCTAAATATTCAAATAGGCACCATTTAATTTACAAATAGTATACTAAAAAACTAGGTTAAAATAATATTTTAACTGTGAACTATTTCTCATCAGTCGTTTCCAACGTTTCGCTGCTCTCACTGTTAATTCATATTTAAAAATAAATAAATATTACAAGTTATAGAAGATATTAAGGTAAAGTTTCACTTATTCAATAATACAGTACTCTAAAGTTAACCACAGTGTTGTATATTTGTGGAATACAGGTTATTGAAAAAACAGGTTGACATGTTTTGCCTAGAGTGTTTTTTCAAAGGTTGATTTTCATATGTCGCTTCCAGTCTGGAATGTACTATAGTAGCTAGCACACCTATCTGTAGCTATACTGAAACATCTTTTCATTTCCATTTGTTTGCTTGTAGAAAGATTAGTGTTGATAATTGTATGGTTCATTCTGGTTGCCTAAAGTTCTGTTTTCAGATCGGTTCATAATAATACCACTACATTCCCTGATGCCCACAACAACTCAGAAGTCTGTGTTCGACAGACCTCCTCCAGGTAAGAAACCATAAATTACAGCGTTCCGGACTGTGTATCGTGACACCAGGGAGGTTGCCTCAGTGTGTTACTGATGAACTGATAAATAAATTAATTAAATGTCTTTTTCTGTATTTTCATGAAGAAAGAGGCTATACTTCACTCTAAAAGTCCTTGGTCTTCACCTAAAGAAAATATTATGGATGGGCCGATGCCGCTACCGATAAACTGGCAGATACCATGACCATCGGTATCATCGAACATTATTTGCTGATCATTATTCACCAATTAGTAGCCCTAATTTGTAGGGATGTGCGAGCACTGAAATTTTGTTCGAACAGAGTATTTAAAGAAGCTTTGATCTTTTGAGTCGATCTTGATCGAGTTACTACAATTATTAATAAAACTCAATATGAAACTTCTAGCCGCCTACTTCACACAAATGGACAGAAACAATTTTCTTATTAATTAAAAGAGTATTTAAAAAAACAGTTTAATACTGAGTTACTAGAACCATATTATAGTGTGTGCCCATTAAATTATTCCCATATCAATTTTTAAAATCTAATATTGTACAGTAATAACATCAGCATGTAAGCTTACTGTATAATAATAAATCCCAAGGAAAAAAAATTACAGTGGGAGATATTAATCATTCAATTCAAACAGCATTGTAGTATTATTCTAGTGAACAGTAAAAAGTGTGTGTGTCTTTTTTTTTTTTTTTTTTATTTTTTATTTTTTTTTAATAGGCCTATTGACTTCTCTCAGCACTTTACACACAACTAAGGTTACTTGTTTACTTGTACTGCTATTGAAAATTATATTTTCAAACAAATACTCATTTTTCTGTGCTCCTTTAGTTCTGTTGGCTGAAGGCTTTATGTACACAACACAAAATAAAAATGCACTTTTGGCTTCATATCTACATGTCGAAGATGTTCCGACTTTGAACCGGTTCGCTATTCACATGTTCATTACGTACACATTTTTAATCAAAAGCAACACTGCTAGCACTAGGTTCCATGTGGCGAGCCATTTTGAGTTGAGTGCTGCTTGCATATCTCATATCATTGACGTCCAAAAAAATCAATTGTTTAAGTTTCGTTTTCAGTCAGTACAAAGTCCGTCTGAAAGTATTTTTAATTTTAAAAATATCAATCTTTTATTTACGTTGAAAATTAACACTGAAATATATTTGTGAAGAATTTGGTACATTTACGGAAGTTTTTTTCATTTATCGCTAAATCATAACAATTGAGCTTTTTATAGTGAATAGTGCAACTTTTCAGATTTTATAATGGTTATTTAGCAATTGCGAATTTTCCGGAACTCTACAAATAGGTAATGCTCGCATTTTCTTTCACGTATGCATGAAAGGTGGCACAAAGCTGTGTGGCGAATGTTACTACTGAGTGCACACGAAGGGATAATAATTTGGTATATACCAATGGAAATTTCCCAAACTTTGCCTGCTGTCTAGCCAGTAGTCATTTATTTTATTATGCATATAAAATGAGGCTTTCTTTCTTGTATTCTTCAGAACGAAATTGCAATATGCACTTTTTCTCCCAAAAAACTCGGAAGTTTTCGAGTTTGAGAAAATGATAATCTTGAGTCGAGTAATTACAAAGCTCGAGATCGTACTCGAAATTTCGAGTACTTGCACATCCCTACTAATTTATTTATCATACACCAGCATGCTACATCTTATAAAGTATTAATTTACCGCATCCATCAATCAGATATTCTGTCCGAAACCCAAAATATATTCCGAACAATTGTTTTCCGGTGATTTGCTCCCTTTGTTTTCACTTTACCATATTTCTTGTTGGTACATTCACCACAGATTGTGTGCATCATTCGTTTTTGGACACTCTGTGAATGCAAAACAATGCAATTTATTGTGAAGCCCGGAAAACATTGAAATTTGCTATTTTTAACCTTTTATGCAAATTTTCACTTTTTGTTTTCGAAACAGGAAGTTTTACCCAAAAAAAATCGTATCTTCCCAATTGTTTACATCACATGCAAGGTGTCGTCTCACCATAGAATGTTGTTAGAATTGATAGTAACCTTAATTGACAGTACACATTATTTTCTCAAAAGTCCAAATAGGGCAGTAAATTCGACAAATAAGTGTTTGTAGGACGTATATCTATAGTTATTGGGATTGATTATGAACAGAAAGATATCGGCACAAGTAATTCATACACGTTTTCTCACAAGAACAAAATATATCTCGTGTAGTCTTCAGGTATTGCATTCCCGACTGAAATTTATCCTTTTTATTGTTTTGATTTGGGCTGACTTCACATTCTCGAATCTCGATAATGTTTCTTGAAATTAAGTTATGCGTTGCGTAAAGCCCTCAAAGTGCTGGGTATTGCGCTACGATAGAATGTGTGGTGTGATGGAACACTGTAGTTTGGTTGAGTGTCTTCCATAACATCTCAAAATCCTTTTACGTCAACAATATTGTGAAACGATGCATGTTGACTGCTATCCAGATTCCAATTTTAGTTTTTTGGAAATTAGGGTTTTTTTGGGTGGCATTACCTTCTTCATACGTGTGTTTGTGTGCTTCCTTTATTTCTTGATTTTTTGTAATAAATTCAGCATATTTTTCAGGGTTCTTTTGAAGGTGTTTAATTAATATACTTGTTGAACTGTACTTGGTTTTATAAACATTACCACACTGTAAGCATTTTGAATCTTATTTGTCAGGTCAAGTTCCTTTTCATATGTCCACACATTTGAGCCAGAAACATTTTTCACTCGTTCACTTGTACTCGCATTGTTTTCTGATTTTGGTGGTTGCTTATCCTCACTGATTTTGTTTTGTTGATGAAAAAGCTGAAAAACTGCTAACTCATTTCCCCGAGACGAACAGCCCGGCATAATGAGATTTACTTCATTTTCTGTATCGGCCATTGCAGATAACTAGCAAAATTAACTTTCTATAAAAACTTTTTTTCTGCTATAAGTGGAAAGGGGGGAGGAGTGCGGAGGGGATTTGTCTCAACTTGTATGGAAGTTGTGTCAGCTGAATAGTGATGCCAAATCCAATTTCGAAAATCTGCCGAATGTTTACGTAAAATTTTCTGAATTCCTGCCAAATATTTAAAAAAATCCAAAAAGTCTAATACAATTTGTAAAATATAATGAGTTAAAAGAGAAACCAGTTAAAAAATCGTTACATTTTAGAACAATAAAGTAGTTTTATCATAATACTGCATTTACTCTTTTCTCCATATTAAGGCTCGTTTTCACGGCTATAGATTTTTGTGATAGTCCCTATCGGGATAGCTACTCTCGTATCACTATCGCCGTGTAAACAGCTCATTAGTTGATGTCGCTCCGAGCTAGATAGTTGCTAGGAACAGTCGTGACATAACCTAAACCATGGGAATAATACTTATTTTTTTAAATTTCATTAATATCCTGTCATGATATTTAACTATCTACCCCAATAAATATCAACCTCTTGACAAAAGGATATAAATATCAATATATTTGTACAAGTGTTGTCAGAAATGTCCCTTTTAAAGTTTTAACTATCACAGCATGCCTCGTGTGTGTTACAGGCTCTATCGTAGCAGGTACTGTCTCTGTTGTGATAGCTACTATCGTGGTAGCTACTATCACCATGAAAACGTGCCCTTAAATTTACAACAGTTTTTGAATTTCGACATGTAAAAATTAAATTTATGAAATCGTATTATATATTTCGCTGCCCACTAAAATGAATATTTCTCTTCTACATGTTTTTAAATTTCGCCAAATTTATCTGAAAATAAGCTGAAAGAACTTGCACAAATATATGCCGCAAGCTGTATAAGACCTCGCTAAAAAAATGCCAACCCTAAAGAATAACAAAATAAATGTTCTTTATTATTCTTTTAACTACACTCTTGCATGCAAGGAAACACTGCCTCTCGTAATAACAAGGCCATGGCTGGTTTATAGTCGTGCTGTTAAGAAACGTATGTAGTGGTTAACCTAAATTGATTGGTGTTGCCGAAGAAAATGACAAAGCAATCAGCAAGCAGAGAAGCATAACAAGAAAAAAAATTTCCTGTTCAGTATTTTGTCCGTGCAATGAACAAAACTTGAGTTGGTACCCGTTCGCTGGAAAGGGAAAACTGCATGAGCAGTGTGGCATCACTGGCTCTATAGCATCGTATTTATTTTCTAAAGATTTCCGAGGGAACAGTGTCATAGATTGGTTATCTCTTTGTATGTTATCTTTGACAACTGTGTGTTTTTGTTAATGTATGAACCTATCCATCATATCTGCGAGTTGTTTAGTTTGTTGTTAGAATCAGCTGTGTATCATGTGTTACAATGTAGTGTACATTTTTGCTTAATAAAGCCTAGTTCAGGTCATCCAGTTCATTATAACAATTTATTAAGCAAAAATTTTATTTATCATCAGCTATGGATCGCTTGTTTCACTCCGAGTGACTAAATATCAATCCTGAGAATGTTAATGCTTCACAAGAATGGAGTCATTGGATCAAGACATTACAAAATTTCATCGTTTCTGTTGACATCAAAGAAGCTGATAGACTTAAGGTACCCATCAACTTTTTTTCTCCGGCCATTTATGAACATGTAAGTGATTGTGGGACTTACGATGAGGCAATAGGTGTTTTGGAAAATATCTATGTAAAACCTGTTAGCGAGGTTTTTCCGAGACATAAACTTAAGACCCGATGCCAAGAACTGGGAGAATCAGTCGACAGGTATCTAGAGTCTCTTAAGTTGTTAGTTAACGAATGCAAATTTAAGGTGGTTTCGGCAGACATTAATAGAGATGAATATATCCTGTATGCATTCAGTGACGGGCTTCAGTCCCATCATATTCGTACGAGGGTATTGAAAAATCTCACACTCGCTGGAAGAGGCCTTAACCCTAGCTATGTCACTTGAATTGGCTCAACATCAGTCTCAGCTAAATTTATCTCCTCCTGCTGTCAATGCGGTCGTAAAGGATGTACAACCTGAACAACTTCCTGGTATTAATTTGAAACCTCAGGTGGAGCCAACAATTGCAGCAATCAGCACAATTTTTTTTTTTTTTGCGGTTGACCGAGGCACAATATGGCTCTGTGTCCAGCAAAGGAAGCAATTTGAAGAGGATGCGAAAAAAAAGGTCATTTTGTAAAAGTGTGTCGTAATTCTAAGTCCGCTTGAGATTTGAGCTCCTCAACTCAGTATTCTAATTGTGTTGCTTCCTTGCCTGCTTGCTTAAAAAAAGCGGTCGTGGATGTAACCATAAATGGCTATAAAGCATATACATTTCTTTAAGTCATCTGTTACTAAAGGCCAGTGTGTAATAACTCTTTGCTTACAAGGGCATGAGTACAAATAATATTACAGTTAGTATTCTTCGTTACTTGTGCTCTGATATTATTGTTGGTCATGATATCTTCAAAAGAGATTCTAGCCTTCAAGAAATTTTTGGTGGTGAAAAGGCTCTGCTAGATATTTGCAGTGTGGCTGCTGCTAATTTTGAACCTGCTCAGTTGTTCACTCACCTGTCTCCCAACTGTAAGCCTATAGCCATATAATCACATAGGCATACAGCTTCAGATTTTCAATTCATTGATTCTGAAATACAGAACTTGCTAAAAGAGGTCATCATTGGGAAAATGTATCACCATGTCGTGCTCAGGTAATGGTTGTAACCTCTGAAAACCATAGACGTAGAATGACTGTTGATTGCTTGCAGACTATCAATATGTATACTGAGTTGAATGCTTTTCCATTGCCTTGTATAGATGACATTGTTAACAAGGTGGCCTCTTATAAGATCTATAGTCGTATAGATCTCCGCAGTGCCTATTGTCTGGTACCTATCAGAGAAGAAGACAAGCCATATACAGCGTTCGAAACAAGCGGACAACTCTTTATCAATTCACACGTGTTCCTGTTGGTAATTGGAATGGAGTTCCGGCATTTCAACTAGTAATGCAAACGATAGTACAGGATGAAGATCTTAAAGGCGTTGAGGTGTATTTAGACGATGCTACAGTTGGTGGACTTACTCAAGAGGAACATGATGCAAACTTAAAAAAATGTATGAATGCTGTGTCAAAATACAATCTCACATTGAATATGGATAAGAATGTATCCTCTGTTAGCACTATCCATCTTTTGGGGTATGTTGTGAGTCATAAACATTTAGTCTCAGATCCTGACCACCCAAAGCCTCTCAGAAATCTACCTGTGCCGACAAACACACCTTCTCTCTGTCATGCACAGGGTATGTTTTCTCACTACGCTCATTTCATACGTAAATTTGCTAGAAATTATAATGCTTAGTGCAAAGTACATTCCCACTGAACCAGGAAGCTGTCAAAATATTTGAGCAATTAAAATCGGATGTGAAAGCAGCGGTGGTCTCTTCTATAGATGACGAAGCTACCTTCACCGTAGAGTCTGATGCTTCAGATTTTGAAGTTGGTCCTATCTTGTCTTAAAACAGTTGTCTGGTAGCTTTCGTTTCCAGGTCTCCATCCAAATCGGAACAACATAATTCTATTAAAAAAGAAGCGTATGCAATTTTGGAAGCCTTACGAAAATGGAGGCACTTCCTTATGGGCAGACATTTTCGACTTGTGACAGATCAACATTCCGTCGCATTTATGTTCAGCACCAATCGTAAGGGAAAAATTAAATAATTAAAAGATTATGTGTTGGAGACTGGAACACTCTGCCTTTCAAGTATGACATTATTTACAGGCCTAGAAATGAAAACGGAGCGGCTGACACTCTATCAAGAATTTGCTCATCAATTAAAGGAAGCATGACCCGGCTATTCACACTTCATGTCATTCAGGGGAGACAAGAATGTATCACTGGGTCCGGAACAAGAATCTACCCTTTTCAACTGGAAGACAAGAAAAATCACTTCTTCTTTCTGGACTTGTGCTGAAGTTAAACCTCGCTTCCACAAGCATGAGAGAAATCTAATCAAAACTACACAACGCTTCGAGAGAATCAACATGGATTGCAAGGGTCCTCTTACATCAGCTACCTGGAATCAGTATATGCTAGTCCTTGTAGATGATCATTCCCGTTTCCAGTTGGTATTCCCATGCCCTAACATGAGGGCATCTACAGTGATTAACAAACTCAAGGAACTGTTTTTTCTTTTTGGTGCACCGGCTTATATACATACAGACATGGGTTCTAATTTTTTGTCCCAAGAGATTAAATCATTTCTCTCTGCCATTGGTGTTAAGACCAGCAGTACTACGCCTTATAACCTCCAAGGAAATGTCCAAGGGGAACGGTATGTGGGGATAGTCTAGAGAACTACTGAATTAATATTGAGAAGCCAGCAACTTAGCATTTCTAATGGGATGAAGTTCTTCACGAAGCCCTTCATCCTATCCGTTCACTTCTTTGCACGTCTACAAATGTCACGCCGCACGAAAGAATGTTTGATTTCTCCCGTAGATCAACCAATGGTTTGGCAACTCCTTCGTGGCTAATGCAACCAGACCCTGTGTTGTTGAAGCACAATGTTCGGCACTCAAAATATGAGCCCCTGGTTGATGAGGTGTTTTTGTTGGAAGGAAATCCAGAATATTCGTATGCAACATTCCCCGATGGAAGAGACATGTTAGTGTCCACAAGGCGTCTTGCTCCAGTTGAAGGATGGAAGAAATTCTGTCTATTGATGGCCAGCACCCAGCATCGCCCGAGTCTCGAATTCCTTGTAGTGCAGATGGCCAGCACCCAGTTTCGCCTAAGTCTCGAAATCCTCGTAATGCGGAACTGTTGTCTGCCTTGTTTGAGTCTAGAAGGCCATCAACATGTGTTAAGGAAGAAGTTCAAGAATGTCATTTTTTTATCAACCTTTTGATGAACTAAGGGATCATGCTGACGTGCTACTTGAACGTAGTGCTCATGTGCGCCAGACTCCCGCTTACCTGAAAGATTAATTCACTTAGGGGAGGGTGAATGTCATAGATTGGATATTCTCTTTGTATGTTAACTTTGACACCCGTGTGTTTTCTTTAATGTATGAACCTATCCATGATTATATCTATGAGTTGTTTAGTTTGTTGTTGGATTCAGCTGTCTATTGTGTGTTGCAATGTAGTGCAGGGCTGCCGATTATGCAGATTTTGTCCATATTTACGAATTTTTATACCATTAAACGGATTCACGGAATTAAAGAAATTTCACGAATATTCACTTGTGTACAAAAAAACTGGTTAACTAGATTTATTCAGGGAAGGGATATTTGTTACCTGTGTATTTACTGTATACAGAATTGTAGCATATTGCAAAAGGCTATTGTTTATTAAAAGTGATTACTGACATGAGTCAATTTACATTACAAAACAGTCCACAGGCAGACAATCACGGTAAAATGTAAACACAACATGGCCGCCTACAAACAGAGTGAGTAAGCAACACAGCATTGCCACCTCGCATGCTGTAGCACAAGTGAATTACAAATTAAAAGAGAGAAATTTTTCCTTTTAATCTGGTTTTGGCATTAAAATTGCCTACCACAGTAATTTTAATTAAATAACACCCTAGTCGTTTGGAACAGCAATTATCCACATGTTTCTTAAACTACACATAGCAGTACTGGTAGCAAGCAAAAAAAGCAAAAAAAAAAAAAAAAAAATCACTGCGCAAAACAAAACATGCACACACCTTGTTCTTTAAAAATAAATAGTGAAAAGTATTCACGAGCTAAGGTTGAACCAATTTCCAAATTTACTTCCATTAGCAGAGTTCTCGTCACACCAAATGATAATCCCAACTATGTAAAAAGATGTATAGCATTTTGTTTTACACTTAACACTGTGAGTTGCGACTTAGAAAAAAACTTACGTATAATTGTCTGTGAAACGACAACGCATTTGGTCAAAATTCACATTAATTTTAAACTCCACAGAAATGCTAACGTGACGAGGGCATGGAATGCAGAGGTTGACCAGCCGGCATCATAGCGCTAGCTACTCTACTGACACAAAGCAAAGAATGTAGGACACTGTTGCCAGATATGCGGAACATTTCACGGCTGCCACATCTACTTTTTCACTTACGATCACACGTGTTTTTACAGTTTACAAACATTAGCAGTTTTGCATGTTGCCTACTCTTCAAATGAGGAAGAAGGCAAGAAATTTAAAACTTGATTTTTTCATCAAATGGCCCAATGACATAGAAACAAACTTTGCTAGAATCCATTTCCTTTTTAATTACCTAGTCTTGCAAACCAAATATTTTTATTCAAGAACAATCTTGCTGAAATTTCTGCTTGAACAGTAATTTTTTGTAATCAGAATTTAACTTGCGAAGACTATTTCCTGTTAGAAGTGTCTGAGGCCTATTTGTTTTGCGTGTAGTTTTTCTTGACAATATTTGTTTTGAGTGTAGTTTTTCTTGACAATATTTGTTTTGAGTGTAGTTTTTCTTGTTATATCTGATTGAGTGAGTGGTAACTTAATGTGAATTTATATTTCAAGAATTAATTTTCATTTGAAACAACATTTGCCTTTCTTGCAATAAAAATTAGTAGATTTTTGGTGCACTTGTAATTTTTAATTTGCTACATATGAACATATTTTAAATTGCGTAACCAGGATTTTTCAGGATATTGACATTGCATTTTTCAGGATTTTTGAGTGTGTTGTTTAGGATTTAGAGTTCAAGATCAGTGGCAGCCCTAATGTAGTGTACATTTTTGCTTAATAAACCTAGTTCAGGTCATGCAGTTCTTTATAACAAACAGTTTACATGCTTCGTTAATATGAAATTGTAATTAAAGTAATTTACCTTTGTGTACACAATTTAAATATATAACCACGTTTAACAGAATGAAATAAAATCGGACACAATAAAACAGTATTCCCGTATTGGCAATGCATAGTTTATTGGGAAACTGAAGCCTCTCTATCCCGGGGAACTGTTTAGGATGATTATCCCGGGGAACTGTTTAGGATGATTTTAACGCTACAACACGTAAGTAGTAATATTGTAAATATAATGCCACAGATACGCTACATACCGTAATATTATTGGAAGTGTCATTATTTGGTAAATTGTTAATAATTTGCTGATTTTAACTTTGGGGCAAGAAAATCCCGACTGGTCAGTTTTGCTCTGAGATTTCGGGTTGGTTTCGGTTTTTGTAAAAATTACCGGATTGAACCGAAAATTCAGTTAACCGATCAGCCCTAATTATTTTAATTGTTTAACTGAATTTGTAATATTATACCACATGTATTATTTCCAAGTTTATAAAAGTATAATTCTTGTGATAAAGATTTTATATTGTAAACTTGTACTTATAACAAATTTTAAATGATTTTGCACCTTTTCTATTTGTGCTACATTGTTTAATGAACAGAATTTTTGTTTTGCAGGTGTTAGAAAATTAGTGTTGGCCACTAATATAGCAGAAACATCTATCACAATTGAAGATGTAGTCTTTGTTATTGATTGTGGTAAAATAAAAATGAAGAACTTTGATGCAGAAAATAACATAGCGACTCTGAAAGCAGAGTGGGTGAGCCTGGCAAATGCGAGGCAAAGGAGAGGCAGAGCTGGCAGGTGAGTTTTTACTTCCATATGTGTTTTTTCTTTTAAATATTATTTTTAGTGATTGATGTTATTCTCATGTAGTATTTTAAGCTTACTATGCCAATTTACAAATGTAAATGCATTACTGACTGCTTGCCTCCTCCCCAATGTTTTCTCTCCCACTGCTGATTTTGCACTATATGCAGTCACTACTGCTTTCCAGGCGGGTACAATCACACCCTTGGTGCTTGCATGAATTATTTGCACGTACAGATAGGCATACACCACTGCAGTATTCTACTGTACTAGCTCTGATTCTTAACGCAAATAACTGTGAGAGTGGAAGTTCGAGAAGCTGAGTGTGTGTCTTATGTGACTCAAGCAGCTGTAATTGTAGAGATACATAATTTACTTGCCAACTTGGCCAGCATGTTTCTCTGTAGACACCCTGTGCCAGTCTTTGGTGAGTGTGTTTAGTTGCATGTGCTGGGAGGAAGTGAGTTTTTTTAATGCAGTCTTTTCTTGTAGAAGTCAAACACGTACAAGACATCCATTAATATTGAGAGTAGAGAAGCAGTTTGGTTAGATTTTGCATACCTGCCAACCCTCCCTCTTTAGAAGTGAGGCTCCCGCTTTTGCCTTTAAATCTCACGCTTTTTGTCCCGTCTCGTTAGAGCTGTTAGAAATGACTGGTATTTGTATCAAGCTCATGAGTAATGAGTGCAGCTGTCCCATAACTTGATGGTCGAAAATGTTCGGCCCGCATTGGCAATACACGAAGAACGGGGCCACGGTCTAAGAGGGAGAGGTTCTGACAATCCCTATTCTGGCAAGCAAAGAAAAGTGACCCCTTTGTGTCACCTAGAGTTCAGACAGCTGCCACAGCTCTACTAGGTACTTCTGCACACATCGACTCTATGACCGCCACCAAGTGATTAGTAGCGCTGCTGCAGCAAACATCATATTTGGCGGCAGTTCATTGAACTATCAGCGACATGAAAGTGTCAGTTTTTTTGTTTGAGTGTCCAGGCCTCTCTCCTTAGACTGTGGGTGTGGCCAATCAACAGTCAGCAACTAGCAACCATCTTTGTCTGGATTTGGTGGCGTTCAGTGGCATTTTTGTGTTTGTAGGCCTTCTTAGTATTGATTTCGTAAGAACCTGTTTATAGTATGTTAATCGTTACGTGTCATAAATAGCAAATAATTTTAATAAATATAAAGTTACATTACGAAAAGAAAGAAGCTAAATATTTGAATGTGTACAGAAAAACTTACAGCGTTGAGTTTCCGTGTATTATTGCGTCCAGAAAAGGAGAACATTTTGCTTTTTGTTCGTTGTGTCTGTGTGATTTTGTCGTATCACGTGCTGGGAGAGGTGACTTAAAACACATCCAGAAACTTCAAGACAATGTACAATGTGTTGATACAAACATGAAGTTACGTTTTTGTAGCGATGCAAACAGGAAAGAAGAAGAAAGTGTCACAAACGCAGAGTGCTTGTTTGTGTCTTTTGTTGTAGAACACAATCTTCCTATTCGCTGTGCAGATCATGCTGTGTCTTTGTTTCGTAAAATGTTCCGAGGCAGTGCTATCGCTATAAAATATGGTTGTACCCGCACAAAATCTGATGCAATTGTAACTGAGGTGGCAAAAACTGAAGAAGGAAAACTAATGCAGACACTAAAAAATGTAGCTTTTTCAGTGGCCACAGACATTAGTAACGACAGTGATTCGAAACTATATCCCGTTGTTAGTTATTACAATAGTGAAACACTTAAGGTGGAAAGCTCAGTTCTTTGTGTCCCTGTTCTGTCTGGAGATTCTACTGGCTTGAATATTTCGACATTGGTAATTCAGTCCTTGAAGTCGCACAATATTCCTCTCGAAAAGTGTATGTCCTTCAGCACAGATAATGCTCCTGTAATGATAGGCTTGAAAAACGGGGCGGCAGCTCACTTGAAGAAAGAAATCCCCATATTGTGTGTGGTAGGCTGTGCCTGCCATTTAATCAATTTAGCAGCAGAAAAGGCAGCTGCAACACTTACTTGTAGCATATATGAAATATTGGTGGATATATTGTACTACCTTGACAAAAGTGCAAAGAGAAAGGATAAGTTGAAAGAATTTCAAATATTGTATGACACTGAAGTCAGAAAACTGTTGAAACATGTTTGCACATGCTGGCTGTCCTTTGGAAAATGCTTGTCAAGGACGCTGCAACAGTGAAATGTTAAATTTCTAACAGCTGTTTTTTAAATTTTTACTTCGAAAAATGCTTAAGTAGCACCATTTTGCACCTTCAAATCAAAATTTTCCTAGGGGAGGGCCCCCGGACCCCCTACTCTATTGGGGAGATAAGTGGTAGTAGGCAGGTTTGAATTTTGGTATTTTTTCTTTGAGGTGTGCCTCCACGAGTGTGTGGCATAGCAATGCATGTTTTTGGTGCTCTTATCAGAGTGAAAGGGCAAATGTGTGTTCACAGTATTGGCCCAGTTCATTGTTTTGCTGACAGTTTGACTATGTGATATACGTCCGGAACATACCTGTGAATATTTCAACAATAAACTTCTTGCTAGGTATTTTGCTTCATTGTGAATAGAACAACAGATATGTAGTATTTGACATCTCATTGGTGGTGGGACCTTCAGAATTGAAACAAGTTGTTCAGACAAACAGAAGCAGGGGAATATCTGCCGTGGCCTGTAGTAAGTGTCCATCCCAGTATGGTATATATTTAAAGTGAAATACCATGGGGAGTGGGAACATAGGGATTGCAGTGGAGACTGTGAATAAGCATAGTGATATTTGTGTGTGAGAAAACATTAAATTAGGTAGCTGTGTCAGTAGATCATATGGCACTAGGAGCATGGTCCAGAGTGTTGGCACCATAAGCAACATGTAATCATTGATCTCCATGGTAGCTGATGTGTTAGAAAAAAGAAGTGATTGAACCAAAATCTATAGGGAAGAGCAGATGTCACTTCTCCTACCAGTCCTGGAGTACTGACCTGTTGTCATACCCTCCACCAGGAGTTGGTTACATTTGGCTTTCATAAGTTCATGTACTAACTGTAGAAACATTTTTTGATGCTGTTGTCTGAGACGGACAGGGTCTACAGGAACTTGGAGTTTTTTAGATAATTAGAATTGTACAGCAGTACCTAGGGACGCAACTTATACATCCTTAACCTACGATTCTCAGAATAAGTGATAGCTGTTCCATTAATACCCAGAGGAGAGAAGTTGGCAGGAGAAGGCAAAGATCTATTGCAAACAGATCCATAGACACAGAATCCAGATTATCTCAGGTCACTTGATTTAGGAAGTCATTGTTGATACAGATTACCCAGTGTTTCGAGGAAGCAAAGAAATCAGGATAGGTAACACAAATAAAAGAGTAGAGTTATTCCCTCATAATAAATGGGGATAGACAGGACATTCCCTTCGAAGTCATTCAACAGGCAAGAAAGAAATAGGCACTGTTCAGTCAGGCTGACTAGGATCTTGGCTAATTAACTGTAACAACACAATCATGGTGGTATCAGTTTTTGTTATATTTATTTGAAGTTCATTGGGGTATTTGTGTGTTATGTAATTGGGTTTTTCTTGGTTCTCATTGGTTTTTTTATGTATCCATGCAAACTGGTATTGGCTCCTGGTTGTTGACAGATACATGAAGAAGTTTGTAAATAAGTTCATACATCTGAAATATTCTGCATGTTGGGTTTGATCAAGAGGTGGGGGTTGCTTAAAACATTTTAGTTGGTTTGGTAGTTTACACATAATTTGTTTTATTTCAGGGTACAGCCAGGTATCTGCTACCATCTTTACTCCAAAGCCAGGGAGATGCTGCTGGCTGACTATCCACTTCCCGAAATGCTGCGCACACGCCTGGAAGAAGTAATTTTGCAGCTGAAGATCCTCCAGCTTGGCTGTGCTAAACCATTTCTGGAGCGTGTCATGGATCCTCCAGAGTCCAATGTCGTTGACTTGTCTCTGAAGGTGCATTTCCTTTTTCATAAGTTGTAGGTTTGCAACTCCTTAATTTATACATGATGAAATTATGGTGTTAAACCTGACTTTATCTAGGTAGTCTCCTCATTGTTTAACTCATTATTGACGTAGGGAAGATAGTGAACAGCATCCTTTTATTTAATAAAATTATTTTGTATTTCATACGGGTTATGAAGGAAAGGAAATTTAGCATCGAGGAAACATTTGCATGGAAAATTAAATTTCCCTTGGGAATTCAGGAACAATCAAGAAAATTATTTTAGGTTATTGAAGGTTGAGGGGTGCGAGGTCTAGTGAATATAACATTCTATCGTGACTTATTTCATGAAAATATAAACAAAACAGACAATAATGACTGTAAATGCTAAAAGAAATGAGACTAGAACTATAAATGTATTATTTTATATTATTAATACTATTAGCTGTAACCCTATAAATAGACACCCCTTCATTTTGCGAATAGTTTTTTTCATGAAATTTTTATATAAGCTAGTAAGGCCTATTTCTCAACAATTGGGGTTATTTTGGTGGTGTCACAGATTTTGCTTCGTGAAATATCACGAAATTGGTCATTTTTCATGTTTTACAGTAAATTGCCCGAAATTCTGCTTCTTCACAAAATTTTGCATGTAATATCACATTTTCAATCATTATTTTTAACAGTTTGCACAAGATGACTTTTTCAGGTTCAGGACAAAACTCCACAGAAAACTATACAATTTTACAGAACGAGACTTAGAATGATAATATCTTCACTCCCCCTTTTGGGTAATGTAAATGCCATTTGGTTTTAATGCCTGTAATTTTTGAAGACGGGGTCATTATCATATAATAAACACTTCACTCTCATTTTTCTGTTATGAATCCATGGCGCTAATTCGATAAATTGTTTCTATATGTAGTCGGGATAGGGCAGTCAACACTATCAGTGTATCGAATATACACTGCCGAAGTGATATCGCCAACGAGCATCAGCGCTACGGGATACCGCTATGTTTGGGAAATTAACTGATCGCTGCAACTTTCTAAAGTAAACTAATTTTGTTTGCATTTTGTCCTTTTTCACTTTCCGTTGCATAATTAATGTAACCTGGTTGGTAATATACAAAAGTGATAAATAGAAAAAGTACCGAATACTTATTTTAAAAATGATGATAAAATTTTCCATCGCCACTAATTTCCTGCCGCACGTTTATGCAGCAGAGGCTAACAGTATGCTCCATAGATTCGGATATCTATGGTATTACGAAACTGTTTTTTTTTTTTTTCTGTTATGTTTTTACATAAACATGTTATAAAAATTATCTAGGTTATGTGAGGACGATTTGTAGCTGGTGCCATTTTATTTTTGTTTTGACCAAGTAGGTTCTGTTTATTTTATAGGTGGGGCGTGGAACTTTAGTTCGTCACATACATCATCTTTCGCGAAGTAGCAATTAGAACTGTTCATTCTTTTGATGATGCAGTGTAAATTTTTGCTTGTACGGAAATAACATTCAGATTACTATAATTCAAAATTTTAACGTCACTGAAAGAACAAAACACGATAAATGGAACACTATTATTCGTACCGATGCGAGAATTACATAACAATCAATTTTATTAATTTTGAAAATCATATGGATTTTTTATGAACTACACTAAATCAGAGAAATCAATATGGTTTCCAGTCAGTAATGTAGACACTGAAGAGTTTTTCAATGTCTGGGAATGTGATGATTCTGACAAAAGAACAAATCAAAAGCCAAGTAATATGGTAGTAATTAATGCCACTTAATTCTCTGATTAAGTGTTTACTACTTTATTTTTGTGTAACCAAAGTTTGTTGCAATATGAAATATGTGCAAGTGCTTGCATTTTTTGACCAAATATATACAATTTTCTTTTGGTGTTGTTACCAAACCATTTTGTTCCTCAGCCAAATTTCAGCAAAATTTTAGATGAAATGTATTAAAAATTAAAAAAATCCACCAAAATCTGCCAAAAAATTTATGAAAGCTATCAAAAAAAATTTTCCACAAAAATGTGTCTATAGCTGTACTTTGCAGCTGCATCTCCACCCACTTAGAGTGAGCACGGCGGCTGGAAAGATAATCCACCTTCAAAACCAGGTACCGAAAAGTTGAAGGGTTATTTCTGTTACTCCTGATTTTGTATCCGCACATCAGCCTACTAGGCAACTCTCTATAAAAGCCGGGCCTCTCAGTAATTTACGGCCCCTGCCTAGTTCCACCCATGTTTTCTGTGAAACTGGCTTCACTGTATTTGGCATCTCTAAGGGTAAAAAGAACCAAAGTTTCCTACCAAGAGATCTATCAAGTCACGTTTACCCTGGGGTTTAACTCCCCTGTATCTTTGGTAGCCACTAAAACAATGAAACCCAAAGCATAAACTCTCCTCAAGGTGGGAAACCCCTGACCCAGTCTGGTGTTTTCTTGTAATTTTGCACCCCAGTATACGTTCCACCTGGAACATCCTATTTTGTGTACCAAAGCGAGAAGAGCAAGCAAGCGTCAACTTTCATATTGTTTCTACTTACCTGCATTTATTTGCTTAGTTTCACAAATTTACTGTGTGTAAGGTGTAAAAAAAATTTTTCCCACTTTATTAAAAATTTAGAATTTTTTGCACTGCTTCAACCAGTTTACACCAATTTTTTTCACCGCTTCAACCAGTTACACCAATTTTTTTACACATCTTCAACCAGTTTTTGCACCGATATTGGTAGTTTTTATTTACCATTTTTCAGGGTCCCTACCTATAAATTAATTGTCTGGCTTTGGAGCACTTCTGTCAAATTACCAACTTCAATTTTCAATGGGAAAATCACTTGGATTATGTTCAAAATAATAATAATTGTACTTTAAACATGATTAGAGGTGGTGAAAATAATTTTTTTGAATTTTCACGATTAAATGCTATAACGTGATTTAAATTAGAATTAATACGAAAATGTTTACTGTTAAAAAAATTCACAAAAAATGTGGTGTATATTTAGAATACATTTGTAGAAACAGGAGAAACTGTTCACCCATGAGCCAGTGGTTGTCGCAACATAATTGATAGGCAATGCATGGCAAACTTGGGTTTCCTGGTCACACGTGTTTCTCCAGATGGGATGGGTGGCCGGTGGGCGCCGTAGTTGATACATAGATAAAGGGAGCACTGCAGACTAGTACGCGATGAGTATGTTGACAGCTGCATCCTGTTGGGATTGGTGACCTTGTTAGGATGAGTGAGGCAGCCGACTTGAAGATAGAGGGATGAGAGTGCAAGCAAGAGGGAGCAGAAACGGGCCGGTCATGAATGGGTGAGGAGTGGTGGAGTGTGGTTGATAGGAATAGCCAGGAGTGAGGTAGAGAAGAAAGCAGAGGCTGGTCGGTTGTTGGTTGGACTGATGCTGTTTTGAAGCAGCAGTTGCCGTTCTTATTCTAAGATCTAAACTGGCAGACTGTCACTCAGCGTTGCCAACCCAGGTGAAGAAATCTGTAGACATTGCTAAAAAAAAATTCGGTAGATTTCGGTAGCCACTTTACTAGTCAGAAAATGGTAAATAAATAAAGCACGAAAATATTTATCGAGTCAACAAGTATCGTTGGATAGGTTATTCGAAGGAACCCTCTATAAATAATTGCAGCAGACAACAACACTAACGACTTTACGAAGTGGAGATCGCTCAGGATTCTTCTGGTGCTGCAATGAATAAATCTTAAATAATGTTGCTATTTGATGAAAGGAAAAAAATCTGTAGAAATTGAATTATTTCGGTATATCGGTAGACGAAGATCAGTTTCGGTAGATCTTCCGAGAAATCGGTAGGGTTGGCAATGCTGCTGTCACCCAACAAAGAGGTGGGCAAGAGAAGAAGCCACCCTGCTGAGAGATAATTATCTATGGGAAGTGGAGGGAGAGTGAGATGCAGCGCACCTACCCCACTGTGGCCGCTGTATGAGATAACATCTACAGCCTGTATTGCAGGTCACCAAATTACCAGCTTTGCAGGGGTCGCATTGCAGTTCAACCTTGTCATTTCAGTATTGAAAATCTTTTAAAAGCAGTATGAAATCTTAACATTAACTACCTGACATGTCAGTGCTTAATTTTTACTCTCAGTAAAATAAGGGTGTGCTGAATTTAAAAAAAACTATACGTATTAATAATTTATATAAACTAAGTTGAATTATGCTGAGAAATATGGCACACAACCTCGTAGATTAATATTTTTTATTTGATAAGTTTAAAACATAAATTGTCTAAACTGCCCTGACCTAAGATTATTACCAAAGTATTTTTTGTGTGTTTCTTTTATCCTACAATTTTGAAGAATTTATGTGAAATTTATTTACCTATTTATTTTGTATGTTTACTTACAGCATCAAATAGTTACGTTGTGCGAATGTGGCTATTTTCTCACAAAACGAAAATGAAAGATATGTTATGAACTTTCGTGAAACTGAAACGATAATGAAAAATAATGTCATTAGAGCTCAGCCTTAACGAAACATTAAACGAATTTCATAAAATCTGTTGCAAAATTTAACCAATAAATGTAGAATATGGAGTGTTCACCACAGGGGTCTTGCCTAAATTCATATTTTCTATTGTGTAATTTCAGTTATAAAATAACGAAAACAAACAAAATAATTTCCAGGCAAATTTTTTCTTTGCAGGTGCACTACATGAACATCAACTTTCAAAAATACTTTAGGTGCCAGTATAAATTTTTCATTTAATTACTCATACTTCCATTGTATCAGTATCGGATATCTGCTGTATCTGCAGGGTAGTATTAGTTCGTACTGGTATCAGTAAAATTCAGTACTAAAAAATAATATGAATTAATGTAGATATATTTTTGCAGGCTATTTTCTACAAATAACCTATCTTTATAGAAAATAATTTTCTTTAGAGCAGTAGAATAATGACGTATTTTGAGTGTGTGTTTTAATTCTATAAACTGATGAGTGTGCTATTAGGTGCGACTAACCTAGAAGGTAGTACGATGATGGTGTTCGACCTGCCAAGTCCAGCTTAGCCTACCACTGCAAATATTTTACATTCAGTTAGGAGGCGTATGGGGATTAGATGCAGTATTCAGTCGCTTGGGGGTAGGTTTACTATGGGTTGGAAGGTAGTCAAACCCCAGAGTGAGTTGGATAGTGGTGGCTTCTCGCCCATGGAGTGTGATCCTCCTCACTATTAGGGTCGCCAATATGCGGGACGCCAGTTGTCCCAAATGGATGAAATGTTGAGGTTTAACCTAACGGGATGATGGGGGTGGGTGGTCTGGCAGATGAAACTTGTATTGGACGAATAGGTTTACGTGCTGGTACGAAATGTACCGAGGGATAGGTTACACGAGTGCGGGATTCAGGTTGTGCTAGGAGTCGAACCCGGATCACTTTTCCCGTTGCAAGATTATCACTATATTTTGTGAGTACTGTGCCTGCAGAATGTTTCACTCCGATACGCCGTCCGTACTTTAAGTTGACATTACTGCAGGGTGTTTGTTGCTGGCTAGTAGGGTTGTCAAGGGGAATAGCCTTGTCCTGACCTAACAATTTCTCCTGTTCTTCGTATTCCGTTGTCGGATACCCAGGCCAATTGCCACAGTGTAGATGATCTAGCGGGGCAGAAATATCTAGAGAAATAAAGGGAGAAATGGCCTGTGGAGTTTGATTGTGACACCTGACCGGCGGTTCGTCCGGAGTCTTGAAGCTGGCGTTAGCGTGTGCAAGGGTGCGATGTTCCCTGTGTCATTGCTTACTAGGAGTGCCTCCTTTCTTATTGTGCATCTGTTTATTAGAATTCACACAATACCAAAAGATAGGGAACAACGGTCCACTAACTACTAGTAACGGTACACAAGTATTTCATGTGATGTGGTTGTTTACTGCGGAGATTGGTCCCTGGGGAGTAAACGCAATGATTATGACTAATACAAAATGCACAATTATATTTAAATTGATTTGCAAACACAAGAGAAAAATATGATACGAGAATTAGGTAAACAAAAGGGGTGTCAGGCGAAGGCGAGCCTGAGGAAAGTAAAATACAGCTACGCAACTTTACAGCAGCTAGAAATGAAAGGTATAGCAACACAACTTTGACAGCGGCTAAATTAAGGGGAAGCTAATCAGGTAGGCAACACAAAATGCGATGGCTCGTTATCGCGGAGTCAAAGGCAGTTGACTTGGGTAAGGATTGCTGGGTTAAGGTGGGGTGTACGTGTAGCTGGTAGACGTCTCATGTGCAGATCCTCGGTGATGTGCAGGTCTTGAGAGAGAGAAAGAGAGAGATAGTCTTCACAGACTTGACGCAGGTTTAAGATGCAGGTCAAGAAAGAAGGGTTGGTGGTATGAAGTAGAGTAGTCCTTGGTCGTACTTGGAGAGCCTTCTGCAAGCTGGGAGTAGGAGAGTCCTCGGCGGACTGGAGTGTTGAGGAGAAGAGCCCTTTCAGACTGGAGGAAGGTAAGTCCTTTCAGACTGATGAGGATGAGTTCTTGCAGACTGAGAAGTCTTCAGCATACTGGGGTTGGGTTCTCTACCTCTTCAGTCGCTGAGACCGGTGTCATTCACTGGTGCTGGCTGCCGGGGCTGTATTTATACTAAATTTTCTCCGATCAGCAGTTCTTCAGGGTGGAGGAGGATAGCATAGCTTTCCAACACGGGTGCACATTTATCGGGGATGCAGACGCACTGCGAGTTTCTTATCGCCCCTTGTGGAGGCGACGACAAATTAAAACCCCTGTCTCTGAGGCGGGCTGGTTGTGACGTCACAAGGTCACAGGGGTGCTGCTATCTCCCATGATTGCAGGAACTTCTTCCGGGGGCTAAACAGGAGTAGTAGAATTCTCAATAATAATCATTTGAATCGCAGGGGTGCCTTTGGCATGCATAATTCTGGACGGTCAATGGGGATTGTAATTACACATGTAATATACAATGATGTGATAGGCTACCCAGGCTTATGGACTTTTTAGCACAATACATTAATTTTGGCGTGCTGCTTATATATTCCGCCCCGGAGTGCACATAGTTTGTAGATGTGGCGAAGTCGTCCGTAGAGCCCACAGTCACACTGCGCAGCATTCTGGCATGTGTCAAAACAAAAGGAATGCCCTTTTCTACCAACTATATTGCTGGTAAAATACTGCTTACTACGTAAATATAAAAATTGCTATTTATTGCTATTAACATACTTTGAAAATGCTACAAGTAGACAAAATTAATGCTATTTTCCACTACCTCTAAACTTGGTGCAGTGGGCAGACTACTTATCTCCAACCTAGGTGAACCGGGTTGGATTCCCAGCAGGGTGACACCAGGACTTTCGCATCTGGGAATCATGCCGGACAATGCTGCTGGTCAGCATTGGGGATCTCCTGTTCCCTGACCTTGCATTCCAAGTCTGCTTCATACTCACCTCACTTCACCCTCATTGGCTCTGAAGATCTTTATGTTACAAGCTGTTCAAATCTCTTCACTTGCTGTTCATAATTTCATAACGTCTACTAAAGAACTTTAACATTTGTTGGTTCATTTTCAGCAATAAAATGTGTGTATATTGATACAAATTTACTCTAAAATAACTTTCAGCGTTTGCAGTGAGTGAACCCAACTCTTGAGTGAAGAAACTCATTCCAAACTAAAAATACAGACACTTTGCTGGTGTGTTACAAATTGTTTCAGCTAGAGATGAGATAATTCCAATCTTTTTGATGACAATACCCGATTCTCTGTTGATTCTGGATTCTTTTCTGATTCTCGATCCTTACAATTAACAGCTAATAAGATTTTTAAACACAAAATCTCACTGCCATTCACAGTCATAACTATTCTAATTAAATTTACACAAATTTTATAAAAGCTTGAGTGGAAATTAAACAGCACTGTGGAAAAGTGCTGAAAAGTTGCAGAAATTATTTCATTTTATATGAAACAATTATTGCAATAGCTTTTTAACTATGCGCTTTTGCTATCTTCAGAGAACTAACTTTTTTCAACAAGATTCTATTCATCAAAATGGTTCACATGAGGTGTCGATACATATGAAGCTTCACTCACTGAATATAGCTTGTAATTTAGTTGTTTTAATCTACAAACGTGAACAAATTTTTTTCCAAAAAATAAATGGGACGTGTGGGGGGATTTTTCTACTCAAAGAGAAAATGTTACATGTTGCCGAGATTTTTCCCAAAGTTTGGGATCCTACACACCCTCAGTAGTTTCTATAAAACTAGCTTCAGTACATTTAATAGTTTAGTTTACGTTTTTTTTTTCTTTTAGTAGAGTTGTTAAAGAACAAAGTGGATGTCAATCATAAGTGTAATTTGAATATTTCATGCCTTTCTAGTTGCTGCACACGTTGAATGCCTTGGATGAAGATGAGAATTTAACTCCACTTGGTTATCACCTTGCCAACTTGCCACTGGACCCACAGATTGGGAAGATGGTACTCATGGGGTCCATTTTCAGCTGTATTGATCCTGTGTACTCAGTAGCAGCAAGTCTGTCCTTTAAAGATCCATTTGTTGTGCCATTGGTATGTATGAATTAAAGAGGAAAAAACATATCCTTACAGCATATTTACTAGAATTTACCTACATCTGACACAGAAAATCTTGGCTGCAGTGCTCATCGTTACGAAAGGTTTGTTTTCACTTTGGGCCCACAATGCCAATAATGTTACATGTTAATGAATTACCCAAAGGGGAGTGAAAATTAAACAACAATTATTTACCGGGGCTAGTCGCATCAATGACTTGACTCTTGGGGTTAAAAGTTACTGTGACTTTAGTCACACAACGTTTAAGTGAGGAAGTGGAGGTCTTAGTAACTTAACAGTTTTACCTCGTGATACCAGAATCACAATATTGAGCACCTTAATGTTTAACTGTTGCAAGGCCAGGTCTAGTGGCCTGTCTGAGGGGCACAAAATCCAGAACTAGTGTTAAGACGATACCGATACCCATTGTCAAATATCTGCTGATATTAGTAATATTGGCCCGCCCTGAACCAATTTTATATTTAGCAGATACTGAGACCAAATATTTTCAATTAAACCAGATGATAATAGGGTGGCAATGTTGGAGTAAGAAAGGCTCAACTGCTGCTGTTTTTAGTCAGCAATTGCCATTCTTATTCCAGGTACTAAACTGACAGTGTCACTCTAGGATGCCAAAGGGTGGAAGGGACATGCCTCCCTGCTGTAAGATAATCATCTAGAGGAAGAGAGAGAAATGCCTCTCCCACCCCACTGTGGCCACCTGCTGTGACAGACACTTTAGGAGATAATCATCTACAGCTTGTATTGCAGGTTGTCGAATTACCAGCTTTGCAGGCACCACAGTTCCATTACACCTTGTCATATCAGTATTTAAAATATTTAAAATCAATGATTGTGACATTCATAACCCCGGAACTGGCAGTGCTTCAGTTTTACTCTCGGTAAAATAAGGGAATGCTGAATTTAAAAACTATACGTATTAACAATTTTGAATTTTTTGAATATGAACAAAGTTGAATTATGCTCAGAAATGTGATACACGACCTTGTAAATTTCATTTTTTAAAATTTTATTTGTTTAAACTATAAATGGTTTAAATTGCCATGACCTAATTTAAAAAAAAATCTACTAAAGTATATTTTGAGTCCTGCTTTTAATCTCTGATTTTGAAGAATTAATGTGAAATTTATTTCCTAATGTTTTGTATGTTTACTTGAAGCATCTAGTATATTGTGTGACACTGACTTTAACAAGATTTTCATCAGATTCCCAAAATACTGTTAGTTCTAGTAGAAGTCTTTCAGTCCATTACTCGTTTGTCCATTGTCTTGGTATCGGATATTGGTTGTATCTGCAGGAAGTATCGGTTCATACCGGTATCTGTAAAAACCTGTATCGGCTCAGCACTATCCAGAACTACTGTCATGGCCCTACAAGGGACTGACCCTTGTTCACACAGTTACCTGGAAGTATGCTGGTCTTCTGCTGACGTGGTCCCGGCTGGAGAATCTTCCCCTGGCGTAGCAAGGGCTGGTGGTCGCCTAGGTGACTCGCAGGTGGTGAAGTATTCTTGACTTGGGGGTTACTAATGGATGTTGAGGCACTGCAGTCCAGGGGACTGCCAAACCAAGAGTTTGCAATTCCTAAGGGAGGTTCCCCCGTGTGGTGGCGGGGTTTTTAGAATACCATCAAAGCCACCCCGTGCTTGCCGTAAGAGGCGACTAATCAGGACGCGGATGGGATCTGCAATTTGTCTGGACCATCATCTAATGCTTCTTCCTTCTTCTTCTTCCTTCTTTTTTGTCATCCATTTTCTTTACATCTCACCAGGTCCCATCCGCTTCTTCCTTTTCTACAGCATCGTCTCAGGCCAGGGCGATGTCCTTTCTAATGAGTGTCTGTCCTCACAAATGAGTGTTCCCCCAAAATTGTGTGAACATACGTGGTGCCTTTGTTAGTGACGGTCTAGCGAACCCTTCTCACTGGTCCAGCAGGCAATTCTAGGTGCGGAGCCCATAACCACGTACATGTACACCCACGTTGCACCAGTTGGTCTCTTCTTGGCAGTAGGGGTGTCATGGCCGACTAGCCCATGTGACCAAACCTGCCGGGAAGATGTTACAGCTGTACGGAGGAGGCTGATGTAATCAACCACAAGTCCCCTGAACTGGCACCCAAGGGTGTCCTCTATAATGTGACGCATACCGCTCCTACTAATCAACAACAATTACGACTCCTCACTCTATGTGAAGTATACCCTTACTTCATCCTACGTAAGAGTTGTCTACATCAACCACCCACGAGAGAGTTGTGCACACAACACTTAGGACATAATTTCTCGGCCGCTTAAATTTCCTGGGTGGCCAAGCACGTGGCCACAAGGTGACGCAACCAGCTGCATGCTGCTCCCCCCCTCCCCCCCCCCTTCCTTTACGTGCTGAGAGCCTACTAGTCGCCTGCCAACGGCCTAGGCCGAGCACTATCGAAGATGAACGAAGCAGTATTGCTGACTACTGCTGACCAGAGATTTTCCAACTCCCACGCCACGGCAGAAGAACGTCACACCTTCCCCACACTCCGCTGTGGCAGCCTAGACTTGAGCACTATATAAGTACTTGCGCAGCAGGGCTCCAGCAGTTCATTCTTCATATCTCGCGACATCCCAGAGCACTGATCAGTGCTGGGACCTCTGGAGATCTTAGAAGCTTTAAGTATACCCCCAGCGGCTACTTCCCGTCTCGACGACCAGTCAACCAGTGAACAGACGAATACTTATTAAATTCACTTTGTCTCTTCTAGACACCCATTTACTTAGTACACTTTAACAGTAATTCACTTTGTATTCGTCTAGTACTATATTCTTTCCCTGTAACCTAGAATCAGGTCGCCTACACCTGGATAACTCAGTTACCTTCAGCACTTCGCTGTTCGGTAGGAGGTAGCACACGTCACATGTTTATTGAGTTCTCAATAAACATCTATTGTTCTCTATCCTTAAACTTTTTCTTCTTTAGAGTACTTTTGTGTTTTACCGGCTAGAAACATATGACGTGCACTGCGGACAGGAATGCGAAGATTGTTAGTTAACCGAATTAGTCTGACCGCCACTGAGTCAGATCAACACAGCACCACTAGCACCACCTAGGACGACTGTGTAAGTCAGTAACCAACACCCCTCGCCAAACACAGTTAAGCCTGACGCGTGTCTGGTTAGACTGACAGGCACGTTGGTCAAGGATTTTTTGCTAGACCAAAAACGGGGTGATTGTCTCGGGTTAAACGCCAAAATCGTTCTGCGTTGGATCATTTGGTCAGCTTGGAGACTTCCATACAGACTGCCTTTTTACGAGGGCAGCACCTCCTTGCTGTTTTCTTTGATCTGGAGAAGGCATGCGACACAACATTGCGACATGGTATCTGGAGACAGCTGTCCTGTTGGAGATTTTGTGGACATCTCCCTGGTTTCACACAGCACTTTATGTACTTCCGTACCTTCAGTGTTCGCAATGGTGCCTCCTATTCTCGGGAGTTTATGCAAGAGAATGGTGTGCCACAGGGTAGCATACTGAGTGTTGCTGTGTTTGCTATTGCCATCAATGACATTTTATCTGTCGTTCGACCACCTGTGGGATGTGCGCTTTATGTTGGCAATTTTACTATCTTCTGCCATGCTGCATCTCTGGACATGCAAAATATCAGGTGCAGCTTGCCGTCCACCACCTTTGCGATTGGACAGACAGATGTGGGTTCCACTCCATTACAGGCCGACCAAATGTTGCTTTCCTATGGTGTGCGGGTGCGTTCGGACTCTTCACACCTTCACCACACTGCCTTTCTCCATCTGCTCAATGAACTGTTGTACTCCGTCAAGCCGGGTTCTCCTCAGCCAATGTCTGTCCAATTTGCTCTTACCCTGATATGAGAGGTATGATATACCTCTGGGTGTGTTGCCTTTGCCCTGCCGTGAACAGCAGTGGCTGACGATGCAGGTTTTAGGTGCGCCTTGATCTAGCGGAATTTCCTAAGCTGACCACTCCTCCTTTTGTTTACAAGGACCTTTTTGTTGAGCTTGTGTCTTTTGTGTTTGGTGATTTTATTTGCGGTTTCGCAGATGGTTTCAATTCGGATGTCTCAACTGGGTGCACCTTTGTGATTGGTGCTTCTTGGTACCTTTTTGGACTTCATCCATCTTGCATTATTTTAACGGCAGAGCTTTTTGCTATTTTCAAGGCTCTGTGTTTTTATCAATAGGGGGTTTTACCATAAATGCCTCATGTGCTCTGGTTCGCTGAGTGCCTTGATAGCCATTCGATCTGGCTCCACAGCTCATCCGCTTCTTTCTATGATTCGAGAGAAGCTGACGGGGCTGTGCGTATTGGTGTTCACGTCTTCCTGTGGCAATGAAGCAGCACATATGGCGGCTAAGGAGGCATGCAGTCTTCTACCTTGTGATCCTCGTGTCCCCGTGTGCGATGTGCTGCATGCAGTTCGTGGCCTTGTCTAGCATGCTTGGCAGCGGTAGCGGACTTCTCTCCCGCTGTCTTAACATGTTAAGGGCCATCTTTGACTTGCCTGTTTGTGCTCGTCCTGTTACATGTACCCGCAGGGAATATGTGGTGCTTTCTCGCCTTTGCATCGGGCACACTTGTGTTACACACAAGTACCTGCATTGTGGTGAACCTCTTCCAGAGTGTGTTGCCTGTGGCACTCTCTCTCGACTGTGCAGCACATTTTGTTGGAGTGTCACTGGTATGTCCAGGCTCGTCGCACTTTTAATCTTGCTGACGACCTACAGCGAATGCTGTGTGTTGGGGGTACATCTCTGAGCGGCATGTTCCCATTTTTACGTGCGACGGGTCTTTTTAATGTCTTGTGATTTATTTTGTTCTTCTGTTTCTGCTCCTCTGGATTATTTTATCCTGTTTTGTTTGTTTTTGTGACTGTCCTCTTGCGTCCTGCTGAAGTTTTTACTTTTTTTTGCCTTGTGTTCTGGTCTCCTGTGGAAGTTTTTCCCATTTTTACCTGGGTTTTCTTTTGCCTGCTGTGGAGGTTTTTACAGTGTTTTACTCTAATGTTCCTGTGGGCGCTAATGACCTCGCTGTCGAGCGCCCCACAATAACATTCACTCACCCTTAAGAGAGGTTCCTTGCCCCTTAAGAATGCCTCAACCACAGGATTTGGGGGATCTGGGAGCTTAATTAAATGGGGAAATAACAGGATTGGTGATACAGAGCGGGCAGTTTGAACTCGGTCCTGCTCTCTGTACGCTCCCTTCCGAGAGTATGGCATGAAGGGATAGGGATTACTACAGCCTCGCAAAAGGCAAGCTGATAACTCGCTTCCCTACTGTGTACTTCTGAGAAACGTGACTACACAGGCAGGAACTATACCAATTGCCCCTTTCGTAGCCCTAAGGAGAGCAGTGGACAAAGCGGTAATTGGTCCAAGCTGCTTGACGGGATATACAGGTGTGGTATCTGCAGGGGGTCAATCAGTCCAAGTTAATTACAGCTCCTTTCCAGCCCCATAAGTATAGAATAACCTAGCCTGCTCTATTCACCTGGTGGACGAGTTTGCTAGTGGTAGGGTGATGCAAGACCACTAGTCTACAAGTAGGTTCCTATTTACTTCGTCAAAAGGAAGTCTTTTTGTTCAAAAGCTAAGCTAAGCACTCCTGGGTGGATGGTGGGTTCAGATTCTGTTGGGATGCTGGGATTTTCCTGTTATACAGAATAGGCCGGGTTGGCTGTCTGCAGGGCAAAAAGTTCGCAGCTGTGAACACTATGGGTCTTTTGAGAGCTTTCACTGGCTTTTGGATACCTGGGCGACGGACCACTGGAAATGAACATGCAACAATAGGTCGTACTGTTGGCGGCGTCGTGTTCTTAGGTAGTTGTGTTTCGACAGGTCGCAAGACGTCTGAAACCCTGAAAGCTATGACAGGCGGCTGTGGAGCTGATGAGAGGTGGACTAGCTCCGCAATCCAGTGGGACAGCTCTGATGGTTCTGTTCGTATCGGGTTGCTGAAAAAGTGCTTGGTATTTCTGGCGTCACTGGATCATGCAAGTGTTGAAGTGCCTGTACTTGCTCTCTGGGTGGGAGACCGGCGATGGATGCAACCAAAGCTGGGGAGTATTCGTGTCAACTCCCAAAAGCAAGTAGGGTAAACTTTACCTTCTCCTTGAGTTGAGACCCCATCTCTTGGAGTAGGGCATGAGGTCACAAAATACACCACCACCGTTGAGGAATGGAAAGCAGGCTCCTTGTTTCTTCTTCCCCAAGTTACGTGTCGAACCATGGACGTCCAAAATACAGCGGTCACCCTACTTCAGACACCCGGCACAAACTGCAGTGGGTGCTGGATGTAGAGCCGCACTGGTGAAAGTCAGTCACGTGGGTGTTGTTCCCGTTCAGTCTCCCTACTCTGTGTATATATATATCCCTCTCTCTCCCCCCTCCCCCTCTTCTCCTCTCCCCCTCCCCCTCTTCCCCTCTTCCCCTCCCCCTCTTCCCCTCCCCCTCTTCACCTCTCCCCCTCTTCTCCCCTGCGGACCCACAGTAGAGAGGCCTTCGGACGCTAGCGGCTAAAGTGACAAGCTGTTCCGAAGTCAGTTTACCTGTGGGGCACCTCCGTTCCACTCGCTAGAGGGAACGGTTAACCAAGCTAAGTGAATGTGGGTAACAATAGAAAGGTAGAGTCTGTAAAGGGCTCGAGAAAATTTCCCTGGATTACCTGTGTTCCCTTCCCTTAGAGGAGACATCTGGGAGCTAGGAATTATGTCTACATGAATGATAAGTCTCAAGGTTTAAAGCCCAGTTCTCGTTTTATTCCAGTTACAAAAAGAACGTGGTGATGTATTCGCAACTGAGCACCGGCACAAATAATAGGCTAGAAGTTTGGAGTGCGATTGATTGGGAGGGGGTGTAGAGGCAACTGGCAACTGGTGCTATGTTGAGGTTTATAAGGAGCAAAGCACTGCATGGCCTAGCTTGCAAATTCTTCTCGCCTATTGTTACCGCAGTTCCCTATGCTGATGACAGTACATGGTGCTGTGTGCAACGTAGGGATACTAAGCAAATGCGAGGAGAGAATAGTCCTGAGAAGTACTGAAGGAAGAGGTTTCCCTGTCTTGAACACGTCCGTGCTGAGATTGGGGATGGGAGTTAGCAGGGAGCTTCTCGGAGAGTCACCTAACTAACGTCGCTGAATCGGCAGACCACTATGACTAAACCCCAAACAGGCACTAGAGCTTTTTCCGTGGGAGAAAAGGGCTGCTTTGCACCCATCCACTCAGGGAGACGAGCAGCCAGTTCAGCGCCAGCCTAGCGGGAAAATGGGAATCCCCCATAAAGTGGTTGGACGTCGAGAGAACGTGTATTGAGTGAAAGATCTCCACTGCCGCATCCGCAAGGCGACGTGCGGACAAATTCGACCATTCCCTCACGAAGCTATCGACTTTGAAAGGGACATCACCACCTCAATCACTTCCGAAGCGCCCGACAATGTGGAAAGTATTCTCACAACGGCCGCCTCGCCAACACAGAATGTCCTGACCGAGCAGTCATATTCACCAGACACCAGAAACTGAGGGGCAAACGACTGTCCTCCAGCCTGGACAAGGGGGCCACCAAAATCAGTCCGATCAGTGAACCTGTTACTGCTGTCCACCCCCACTGATTTCAAGTGAAAAGTGGTGGCCTGAAAAGGGGGATGGACACATAGTGCCAGTGAGATATCCTGGCAAAGCCTGCTATATCGGCAACCCCAACGGAGTCAGGTGCCTCCAAGCTCAGTTCAGGAGAAGAGCAAAAATTCAAGGACATCATGCCAAAAACACCCCACATGCTCAGGCCTCACTCAGCAGATCTGGCACTGCCGGCCCTACCCAACAAATTGAAGAGGAAGATAGCAACCTGACGTGCTCGGAAATACCTGTGTTGCCGAGGGAAGGACAAATCAGAAGTCCACCCTCAGACCAGGCCCTGCTGAAGGCATTAATGGAGCTGGTACCCTCAGCCGCGCCATACCCGGAAAGAATGCGAAGGTAGTTAACCGCCGGGCTTTCCCTTGTTAGTGTAAGAAGCATGTAAACTTCAGACATTCATCGTAACATTGCATTTCTACCAGGATATTGCTCAAGTGCAGAAGGGAAACACTGGCAACTAGGATGTAGAAAAGGACAAAATAGTGGTTGCTCATAGTGTTTGTTGTAGGCGTTAGGTAAAAGCGACCAGAAGAGAGGGCGTAGAGAGAGAGAAGGGATAGGAGTGATGAGAAAATATAGAAAAATGAGGAGAGATAAGACAGTTTTGCTACACTTTATCATTCTACAAGTATCTAAACAGTTTGCCACTTCTGCTCCTTCCTTTGATTTTTCTCCCCATATATAACGCACACCCCACAACTCCTTAACTTTATTTTGAAAATAAAATGGTGTATCACACTATATTATATATGGTAACTAAGAAAATTGATAAAAATTGTAGGAATAAGTTGGATGTTGCACAAGTGTATGGCATCCAACTTTAAACGCTGTCCGCTTAACTATAAAGTCAAGCTTCAGTTATTGTTGGCTGAGTAAGGTGATTAAGACATGGGGTTTGTTCCATGCAGGTAGTTGCCTACTGTCTTTTTCTTTTTGTGCCATCTTCTCCCTCCTATGGTCAACTGAAACACAATGTCCTGGAGACAGGAAGTGACAGACAAAGAAAGGGGGAAAGGGAAAGAGATGGAGAGAAGACTGTCATGGTGTTGATTTATTTATCTGTTTGAGAGACAGTGGAAACTCGTCATGGAAATTTATTGCCCTATTTTTGGGACCATGAAATACACATCACCATTTATTTTTAGTCCAGACCTGTACCTACCTTCCATCATTTTTTTTTTCCCCCTATAGCACTGATACTATGGTTGACCAATCATTTTTTAACTTTCCTGCTAACACTTAAAGCTGCTGTTTATGAGGCTGCTGCTAATGGTGTGCTTGCTTAAGTGAAATAAATTTATTTTAAAATAGCTTTATTTTTGTGGTGCGTGCATGTGAATGGCATTCGTGAAACTTTTCACGTCCAAAGATTAATTTCTGTTATCAAATTCTGGAAATTGGAAATGATGAAACTGGAATTTTTAAAGTTGTTCAGGACTATGCAGCACATAGTTATTACATGATAAAAACACAAATGTCGTCACTGAAAGTGTCACAGGGGCCATTTTCCGACAGAAAGACTGCACCAGTTCAGTGGCTTGTGCTTAGAGGCTGCGTGGTGCGTGATGCATAACGCCCTTATTGCTCCTGCACATCTTGGCCTCAGATATGCAAAATACTTGTTGGTATGAAGTGTTTACCGGGAGTGTTTTCCATTCCACAAAAATGTTTGTGTGAAATTGCCTTGCTGCCGCCAACCTCCACAATGCATGAGCGTGCATAGATGATTCGAGTTCTTTATGACTCACGTGTGATGGTCACCATTTAGGAGACCTTATTTTTGGGGGAAATGCAAGTGGTACCTACATGGGTAAATAGTGCAATACTAGTATTAATAAGCTTGTGCGATCTTAACCCTGTTTCCAAAGAATAAGAAGACATTCCCCAACCAGTAAAATATTGATAAAGAAAAAAAATATTATATGGGATAATTTCAAATTAGTTAATTCAAAGTCAAAAATTTTGGCCCCGTCATTTCAAGTTATCAAGGTTTTAATGTACATACCTGACATATATACTAAAAAAATTTCCAAGAAACTAGTCTTAAATTAGGCCTTATTATGTAAATAATTTTTGTGCAGAGAACATTTTAGCAATTTAGAATGTTGAAATGTTATTTTTTTTTCTTTAACTTGTTGGTTTATGTAATTAACATTTAAGTCAATATTAATTCTTAAACTTTTTGTGTAAGTTAACGTCTGTGTGTAGGGTGCTGAGGATAGAGTGAACAGAAAGAAATTCGAACTATCACACGGACTCGTTAGTGATCATCTTATTGTTGCGGAGGCCATGAAGCGATGGGAAGCTGCTGATCGTCGAGGCCAAGGTAGAAGTTTCTGCTGGGACTATTTTCTTTCCTCCAGCACTATGGTTATGCTTAGGTTAGTACTTACTTAGAAGCTTATCATCTAATACGTATATCATTTGTAATGCTGGGTGTAAAGCTCCAGGATGCCAAAAATTTTCATTATCTGGATGGTAACTTAGTAAATTTTTTTTCCATATTTAGATTTATATTTGGTTAGAATTTTCACAAATGCTTTCTCTCTCTCTTTTGACAGAGCAAAGGTGGCTCAGTGGTGGTTTCCTGACTTCGTTTTTGGGAGAATCCATGTTCATTTCCTAGTCCAGCCATCCTGATTATGGTTTTCAGTGGTTTTCCAAAATCACTCCAGGTGAATGCTGGCATGGTTCTTTGATGTAGTCCACTTCCTTACTCCTGTTTGTTTGAATTCTTAGTTATAACCATGCTACTGTGTAGACATTAAACTGTAAATAAATAAGCAAATATTACAGTGGATTCTTGAAAATTCGTACTTCAGAACACCAACTAAAAAGCCTAAGCATGCAGGAAAACAATGGACACAGACTTGGATTTTAGACCTGTGAAATATTGTACATAACCTCAATAGTCATGTCTTTTTTAAACCAACAGCAAAAATAGGTAATCAAAAACTACTTATTCAAGTCTGTTTGTGATCAAATATTCACTTAAATTAAAAACTTTTGTTCTTAAAATTGAGCAAAATTTGATTTGTATTTATTTTAATGTTTTTGTTAGGACTGGGCCGACACCAAATTTTGCAAATACCTACTCGCAGCACGGATACTGGTTACATACATACTCCAGATACCAGTACCAATAGTTTACGTATTCTTTATATATATATGCACATACACACTCGCACGCACACACACACATACACAGAGAGAGAGAGAGAGAGAGAGCGCATGTCTGTACTTTTTTAGTTACAAAAAATTTAAATAATTGCTTTTTATCTGAATTGTGCAGAAGTCACATTTTATAACCAGTCAATTACTACTAAGTATTTAAAATCAAAAATTTCAATTAGTATACCTAGGCATTCATGAAATGTATCTATAAACAGTCTACAAAGAATTTAAAATAGGCATAGTATATTCAAGTTGTATTTATTTTCTGTCCTATACACAAGAAACAATGTCTGGCTTTGACTAACTTTTAAAAAAGTTGACGCATGACATCTTTCTACATATTATTAAATTTACTTCTACTTGTCAGTGCAAATTAACTTGGAGCACTTTCAACGGAGTTTGATTTGCCGCCACCAACGAGACGTCAGGAATTGTTTTATTTACCCAAGGCAACGGACGAACGCATGCTCCACTCCAGATATAATTATTTGCCAGCCGAGCTTGGTGCGGCCTATACATGCCAAAATACTGTAATTTGTTACATACTTACTTACAAGGTGCCACAAATTGAACTTTGTGCACTGCAGCATGTCAGAGAAACTTGCCCGATTATTCAATTCAGCATCACCATAAATTGCAGTGCCTTGTTACCCCATTAATTTTTTTTACAGTTTTTAAAGTTCAAAACAGATTGGAAAAAAGTTTAAATCTGCCCTCACAATCATGTACTTCCAGGCTAGTCAATAGCATGTGGTAGACTTCACTACAAGCAAGACTTCGTAACAATTCTCCAGTTCACAAAACACATACTCACCTTGTCTTTCACATATGTACATAATCATCTCAATGTAAAGTGCAATAGCCTATATCACTCAGTAAGTAATGGTGACATCCTACCAGCCAATGAAATTTGAAAGTGATGGATCCAAATATCACAATAATTTTACTTTTCCTCAGTTTGAGGAATTAAAAGTGGTTTTGTTTGCTGCCTTTTTATTTGTGCTGTTATACGTGGTTAGTTGTTTTTTTAGGGTATTCAGAATTTGTGATTTTTGTTTCAGGAACATGAAAGAACAATTTGCCAGGTATATGCATGAAATGAACTTCCTCACTAGTGAGAGTGTAAAGGATCCCAATGGGAATATGAACTCTGATAACATTGGCCTCATAAAGGCAATAATATGCTCTGGGCTTTATCCAAATGTGGCAATTATAAGGTATGAATAACTGAATTTGGTTTATGCCTTTATTATTAGTTTTAGCCTACTTACAATATATCTTAAGTGCTATTAACAGCATGCCACTTAATAAGAAGCTGACTGTTGTGTGTATGTAATAAGTAGAATCACAGCTTCAAAAAATTGTTAATATTGATGCGTGTCCGATTAGACTGACTGGGCACGTTAGTCGAGGATTTTATCCGCTAGACGAAAAGCAGCTTAGGTAGCTGGGATGGGACGAGGGGTGTTCACTAGTTTTTGTACACTTCTTACTTCTAGTTGTATATTCTAGGTAGATATGTCTTAGGCGGGATGAATTATGTCGATGCCAGAACGGATGTTCCACAGACGAGCTTCTTTAGACAAGAAGATGTGATTGTCCCAACCTAGACGCACTTAGTACCTGTCAGAATCCCGGTGACAATCGGGTGACACTTAGTGGGGATACAGACATACGGTGGAAAGTTAATGAACACAACCGGAGCAGGCGCGACTGCTCGTCATCTTGAGTCCGGCGGCACTATCCCGTTCCACCTGTCTATCCTGCATAGGATGGGGTGATGCTATCCTTAGACTAAGAGTAGGGTGAGCCAGGTGATGCTCCCTGCGTTTTCTGCCACTTCTCCTCTTGTGAGGCATAGGGTAACAGCTCTATAGTTCATGCAGTGCACTGAGACAAATACTAACAATGTAACTCAATAGGGACTTGCCGGCTCGAGCTCGATAAGAGTCCCCACTGATCCCCACCATAGGCGGGCTGATCAGGGGACGTGGAGCCATATGGATTGCCAAGCGTCTAATGGTTGTGTGTTTGCACTAGGATGCCCGGCAACATTGCAGGCCACAGTCACCGCGCACTATTCAGTGCGGATGGTGAAAAGCAACCTGAGTGTGTTGTGCCTCCTGGTTGGTGTGAAGGTGTTGCTAGTGGTTGTGGCGACACTGTTTCTCCCCCACAAGCACTGACAGTGCTTATGTGTAGCAGGAAGAAACAGTAGCTGTCTAATATGTATGTCTTAATTCAGTTTAATAAAATTCCTGGTTTCTATCGACAGTGCACAGCGTAATATACCTTCAACTGTGGATACAAAGAAATACCCTATAAATAAAAACAAAACGGTAGAGAGCAACGTGTATTTATTGAGAACTTAATAAACACATGACCTGTGCTACCTCCTACCAAGTCGAGGATAGATGAAGGTAACTGCGTGGTACCAGGTGTAGGTGACCTGGTTCTAAGTAAAAGGGAAATGCTGGTTCTTGACGAAAAATAAAGAGTTAAAGTGAAACTGCTAAATAAAGGTATCTAGAGGAGACATAGTGAAGTTAAAAGAAAATGTTCGTGTTCGTATGTTGTTGGGTTGAATGGTCGTCGACGTACATAGTAAGTAGCCGCGAGGATGTACTCGAAGGTTGGTAACTTCTCCAATGGTCCTGAGCACTGGCAGTGCTGTGGGAGGTTGTTAGAGATGCGAGAGAATGACTCCCGAGCTCGGCTGCGGCCGGACTTATATAGTGGTATCTTGTAGGCTGCTGGCACAGTGTGCAAGGGAGGCGTGAAGTCCTCCAGCTCTGGGTGGCATGAGAATCCTCCCGTCAGCGATTCTGGCTTCGTGCCTCATCTGGTGTGCTCGGCCTTGCCCGAGGTCTGGGCAACTTGTAGGCGTCGAGCGCGGTGCCTGCCGGGTTGTGTATCCTCCAGGTGAGAAGAAAAAACACAGAAGTTCCCGTTGCCTGTAGGGTAAGCAACGTGTTTTCCATGCCTGTAGAGATGGAAGAGGTGCTCCAGGCTATGAGTCTTAATCATATTTGAATAGATGTAGAAGCGGCACACATCAATATAAATTATATGCTGTTCTGAATTCTGCTTCATTGTGACGCATGAAATGTAGCTGACGATATACAGTAGAATCCTGCTGTAGCGAGCACGGCAACTGCGAGAACATGGGTATAACAAGGTCTTTTTGAGGAATCGTCAAAAAATCTCAAAAATATTCCTTGAAAAGTTGTGATTTTTGCGAGTTGAAGCATGCGGCAAGATTGTGTGAAGCAGGCTTGCGGCGGGACTCGTAACCGTGTGAAGCGCACTTTTGTTATGTCTGCCATAACTCCACTCCCTCGCTCCGCCTGCGCATACCACTCTCATGTGTCATTCTTCTGCCTTGCGTCCTAACTTCCCTCTTTAACAAAACCAAGTGCTTTGTTCACTAAATAGAATCCTGCCCTTTCTACCTTGATCCCGTTTTCATGAACCAGTTTCGCTTTTCTATAGTCGTTCATGGTCATTGTGCTGTCAACTGTGTTTGGTTTCAAACAACTGGGCGTATGTGGGTAGGACATTATTGTTAAATGAAACCAAATTCCATTTAAACATAATAGTCCAAGCGATAGTTAGAATCGAATACAGCTACATATTAACATATTTTCGCTGGTTTTTTTTTACCATACTGTGGCATGCCAATTAAAAGGGATGCAACTACTACTACTACTACTACTACTACTACATTTTATAGCTGTGCTATAACAAACTTAATTTTAGTCCATTTTGATAAAGTTTTCTTGAATATTTGCTGGTTTTGAGTAAGTCTTGCACCATGCAGGTTTTGTTAGTTGAAAACGTATAATTTTCCAGTGACTACCATATTTACTGGCAAAATTATCGCCCTGGCACAATTCAGGCACCTGAATTTTATGGTGGCAAATTAGTGGAAAAAATTTCCCTCATATTTCACTCAGCATGTTTCTCTCAACGAGGTATGTAATGCTAATGGGCCTGCGCAGCATGCAGTTTGTTTGACCGCACCAGGTTGCTGAAACTTCAAGGTCACTGGTCCTGTTATCGATTTCTGGCTGCTGCGCCTGCGCTGCTAACATGTAATGTAAACAAAGTCAATCAAGAAGTTAATTTGTATTCAGGTGGTTTTTTTAATGCGAAAGGAATAGTTTACATTAATATTAATATTTGTTTAGTACAAAGGCATAATGGGTAAATATACTAGTCAAACTGCTGCATTTAAACTTCAGGTAATTGGGTGTGCAGAGGAACACTGCAATAAAGAAGCAGGCCAAAAATACACTGTTTATAGTTTAACATGCATGTCATGTTTTCTCAATATCGGGCCGCTGTTACATTGTGAACTGCACCTGTAACGACGGCAGTGGCGGGTGGTGGCTGGCCACCGCTTGCCAGAATAATCATGTAGTGACCGACAGCAGCAAGCCGCCACATCCGGCCATGCTGCAAGGATCTATGTGCTCACCCAGCTACATGCACACAGCAATGTTTTCGCTGCTAGCCCCAGCACACGAGTGATTTAATTTAGAATATTATCTTCATATCTATTATCAATAAATAAAGTGCTGTATTTTTAAAAAACTTATCCCTCACAGTTGGCGAGGAATTACTTACAGTAGACCCCATTTGAATGTTTTCATGTATATTTCTTGACGATTTCTTGCATAATTCATGCACGCTAATTTTTGGCACTAAAATCCTTTAAAAAAGGTGTGAGAATTATGCGTGTAGAGCTGCGACGGGCGAGTTATCGCTTGCAGGGCAGTGTTTGGCGGCCGAGTAAGCAAGAGCGGGAAATGCTGCGTAGGCCGGGCAACTGATTGGAGGACAATGCTGCGTAGACCGAGGAACTGATTGCCGGCTAAGTGGCTGTACTTACGTGGCGCTGTCAGATTTTCCACTCATTTTCATACAATCAGTTATATAACAGGATATTTTTACGTTATGGTGATTCGAACACTATTTGAAAGCAATTCAGCAACAGCGAGGACACTTATAGCGAGGATCGAACACCTGGAACCGTGACATCTCGCTATAATCGGACTCTACTGAACCTTGTATGAATCTACAACTTCAACTCAACCAATGGGAAGCCACGGCACCCACATCGGAGATTGAACCCGGACTTGTGCATCCCGAAGGCGATTGCTACATGCCGTTGCCAATAACACTTAATATGCACATCAATCATGCGCCACTGCCTTGCTACCCAAACGAAGATAGCCTGCCCCTAAGTGAGCGTCAGATACCACTCGCAATCACAGTACTACTATGCTTACAACCCTCACCAAGAGAGCGCAGTAAGGGATAAAGTCACCTACACAGGGAGGAGCCGGCCGAAGATGCCCGAACAACCTGAAGAAAACCGAAGAAAGGCTCCATTCAGTATTTAGGGCCGGACGCGTACCCAAAATGCCAATTGACATCACGTCATCGCATTGGCCATGCTAGGGCTGTGTGCCTCAACCAGATCTTGTATCAGCAAAGCTTGCTTCAACCCCCAATACACTCACACCATTTGGGAGTGCTTATTCCCGTCCCTTAAGGACTACACTATATGACAGTGGAGTTTGTCATATTTTTACGACTGCTTTATTAGTTGCTTTAGACTTGTTCTTTGCTTAACAGGTCCCATTCACCTATTATTAATGTAACTTCCGCCGGTTGCTAGATAACCATGAAAGTCTAGGAGTTAGTACGGATCACCGAGTTTATTCTCCCGAGAATAAATACGTTCAAGTCTACGCACTGCGTTTTGATTCCAAGGGTAATTTGTACCTCTCAACCTGCTCCTCTCCCCCTGTAAACGCAGTCCCCCAAGAGAGCAGCAAGTGATTGCATCTTGCCAAACAGTTTCTGACAATAGACTAGAACTGCTGGCTTCCTTAACAGGGCAACATATACGTCACAAAACACCAGACAAATCGCCGGCCACCCATACTGTGAGCCCAGTGTGCAGTCACTTGGTGCAGACGTACGGTAGAGCCCCCTACTAGATACGCGCCACGAGGAAGCAACTGGACCACCCATGTCAGCTAACCCGCTCCATCCATTATGTACAATTCACCAGTTGGAGTGCCAGGTCTGAACAGGTGTGACCCGGTAGCCTCTTAACTGCTCACAACGAAGCTTTAGCATCATCCCAAATCAGCTAACCCAGGCCTGCCTTTTAACTCATTTTATCTGTTTTAACAGATTTTTTACTCTTGGAAAATCTCTGTGAAATAATTCTAATACGAATATACCACTGAGGTGAACAAAATTACTTCTTGCAATCTTTTATATCTCGACTATGTTGTATGATTGAGGCACCATGACAATGTTTAAATAGCGTGTAAAATCTCTCCAAATGATTATTTTGTGTAAAAATAACTGTACAGTACAAAGAAATTTTGATGCGGGCTCGGATAGATTACTAGGCACGATGGTCGAGGATTTTGTCCGCTAGACAAAAGCGACGTGGTTTAGACGGCGAGAGGTGAAGGGTATTGATTAGTACATATTTACACTTGCTTCGTGGATGCCGTGGTCGTGGTGGGTTTTATCCAGACATAGCCAGCTTGGCGTACGCCGAACTGGCGATTCCGCTGGTGAGATTCGTTGGCCCAGAATTGGATGTTATCCCAGCCAAATCTTACTTCAGTACCGGTTAACAACCTTTTTACCACGGGATGGCATGAGTGATGAATTCGTAGACACAGAGATACAAATAATATAGTTACCGGAGCAGCCAATACTGACTTATGGCTGAGTTTGGCGGCGTGGTCCCGTTCCACGTGTCGCTCCGGTGTAGGTTGAGGGAGTGCACTCAACTGTCTGGCGGCAAGGAACACTGCGTTTCGTTCCCTACGTTTTCGGCTGTGCCTATGGTAGTAAGGCATTGAGTCTCTGAGCACAGATTACTAGGTACACCCTGACGTGAACAAACTAAGCACAATTATATTGTCAGTCCTGTTTTGGCTCTTTGACCAGGCTCTGTAAAGTCTCCACTGATCCCCCATGCTATGCAGGCTGATCAGAGGTGGGTAGCTGTTTGGGTCACCAATGCCGCCACTGGATGTGCAGCCACACAGGAATGGGCGGCAGGTCTCAAGCTACGAGATATCCCAGCACTAACAATGCTGTGTAATAAGTCAATAACTCGAGTCTGTCGCTGCTCCCTGGGTGAAGGTGTTACTAATGGTTGTGGCTACTCTGTTCCTCTCCATCAGCACTGGTACAGTGCTGTGGCAGTTGGAAAGCTACAGATGGCCGTCTAATGGGTGTGTAAGAAAATATGACGGACCCCTGAGGGGCGCCCGTAGTTGAAGTTAATTCAGTTATATCAAATACCTGGTTCTTGTCAATAGTGTACGCAGCAACCTGTATCTAGCAGGCAAACAGACAGATAACTCTAAGAAATAAAATCTTAAAGGTAGCAAACAAAAGTATTTTTATTGATGGTTCAATAAACATGCAACGCGTGCTACCTCCTACCAGGCAATTGAGTGCTGAAGGTTACTACGTTTACCAGGTGTAGGTGACCTGGTTCTAATGGAAAAATGGGAAAGAAATTATCTAAGCGAGAAAAGATATAATACTTCTGAACTGTTCTAACAAAGATGTCTTGAGGAGACAAGTGAATTTAAAATGTGTTAGTGATCCTGTTCGCTGGTTGTTGGGTTGACTGGTCATCAACGGTGCAGTAGCAGCAGGGGGCGTACGCAAAGCTTCGATGTTTTCTGGAGTTCCCAGCACTGAGCAGTGCTGTGGGATGTCGCGAGAGATGAACAAGAATGACTGCCTGTGCCCGGCAGCATCCTGACTTATATAGTGGAAGCTTGTAGGCTGCCAGTGCGGGTCTCAGTGACACGTTTGTTTGAAAGATTTTTGCAACGGAGGTGAATAATTAAGGAAAATATTTTGGACATTTGCCATTGCTTCAATAGCGTATGTCGAATATATTTCACTTAATTATTCACTGGCGCTGGTATACAGTTATCTACATATTTCTGTTCGTGGCTATATGATCACGTGCAAAGGCCAAGGTTATTATTGAAAAGAACTTTTGCCCCGCACTGCCGTTTTTGCGCATGCAATCGGAATTTAGTGACAATGTTTTGCGTTTGCTATTGATATCACAAATGGAGAGGAAACAAAAATTATTGCTGATACGGTTGTTTTATAAAGAAATGTGTGAGTGGAGAAAATAATTACTGTGCTTCATATATTCCAAACAAAAACAATTATATTAAATAAGTAAACATCCTTCATATCACAATTTGTTTCTGTAATTTGCCAATTTTTTTAAATTTCAAGGATATTACAGGATTTGACACAATGATTCCAGGTATAAACTGGATTTTTATATACAAGATTCAGGATTTCAACTTCAGGGCTGGTGGCAGCCCTGAGCTAACCTGCTCCATCCATCACGTGAAATTCACCAGTTGGAGCGCTAGGACTGACATGGCTTGACATTATTGTATCTGGGTACTCTAACTAGGGAATTCTGTCACCTGCCTCTTGCTTACTGCGACAACCCGTAGGACCTAACGCTATGTCATTCATCTGACGAGGAGAGACTAAGTGGGCCGATAAGAAGTCACCTATGGCTCTTACAGCCAATCAATTGTGAAGTGACCTATCCCAGTCGGCGTTCATCCTTTCCTCCACTCGGGATCAGGCACAAGCTGCACACCAATTTCAGGGACCTCACTCCTCAGTCCTTACTAGCCATTTATTCAAGCCACCCAAGAAGACAGTCGGGACAACCGCATCCAATCAGCGTCTGTCTCTGGTTCAGACCAGCTGTGGGCCCAAACCATCCATCAAGCGTTGCTGACTGCCACCTGGATCTCAGCAGCTCTAGTCGCATGCCAGCCGCCAATGATCAGCGACAGCGCCAGTCTACAAATGGTAAGGCAGCATCCACTGCAAACCATGCTTCCTTAGGTCAGGTTTCTCTGTCTGAATCCGCTTAAAAACTCTCCGTTGACTAGGTGACGGGCCAAGTATCTTGGCAGTCACGCATCAGATGTGAAGTTGTTTTAAAGAGCCATCTTTAGTATTGTTAGCATGTGAGCGTGCAAGGCACGGATGATTTATTGATGTGCGTGCTATCAGTTGCAACCAGAGACACAGTGGGATTTCGCAAAGGAGTATTTACAAAGCGTGCCTATTATGCCTATCAAAGCGCGTGCCGCTCCCAACCTTGTGTATCGCGTGTCTTTGGGATATCTGAAGACTGCTCTGGCTTACTGACTTTGTTCCTCTCAACTAGTCTCAGGGTGCGGCAAACCTTCCATTTCAAAGCCAGTGGCTATAAAAAGGGTTTTGTGTCTGCGAGCCGGCAGTTGCTGAATGGGTGAGTTTCAACGGTAGACAACGACCGAGAAGAGAAACGCGCAGCGAGAGAAGTGACCAGCAGGAGGAAAATCTTTGACTGTGAATGTCAGTGAATGTCAGCAATGAAGAGTACGACCGCAGGCTGGATTATTAGACTGGATGCGTGAGTGAAAGACATTAAAAATGATGGCAACAGGTAGACTAAACATGTGTTAATGATGAGTATGAGTTGATTGACAATAACCAGAGACATTAAGAAGGACGTTAATTAGTGTTGAAATAGACATTAATAGTGGAGACAGATAATCTAATGCTCTAAATAATGGCTGTGTAAATAAATTAAAAGTTAAATTTAGTTATTTTGTTGTTATTAGAACCTCTGTCCCTCACGAACTCAGATATGCCCCCAAGTACCCTTGTAACACTGGTGTTACAAGTGGAATGTATTCAAACTTTTGTTGTTTAATCAGGCATAAATTTTAATACTCTTTCATAAAGGCATGGCATTTTTTACATTGTCTGGTCTGGTGCGTTTACTTGACAGAAAGTGAAGTGCAACCTCATGGTAGAACCTTTGAGCATTACCTCAACGTTTACCGCCACATTCGTTTGAATACACCAGGCATCGCTCTTTACCTGTTCATAACTTGCACAGACTCGCACGTAGCACATGACGCTTTGTATGTTTACATTACAGTGTGCATTATTCGTTTGTTGCTAACTAGCATACTGTTCAATCACTCTTCCTGTGCTGTGTGGGTGCCTACCCCTCAGGCAACACAGTTTCTATTCAATTTTACTCAAAAACAGTTTGCCTGAGGGTGTTGCGACAAGATGACCTTTTTTGTTCATTGGGCCCTCTTGATACAAATTATGGCATAAAACCTCTAAAGAATCTTATGGAAGAGAAAATTAAACCAAAAACGGGTGGCTACCCCCATTATTTTAATGGAGGCGTAGGTATTCAAAACAATTTTTTCACAGACTGCAGATCTTGTTAGCATAAAACAGTGTCAGTAGATGTAAAAGGTAGGTCCAGAACCACCACACATTTTCATCAAAAAATTCAAATTTACCCCAAAATTAAGTAAAAATCAAGCAAATTTTCACATTTTTTAGAAATGCCAATTTTGCAAGCGAGTAATCTAAATCAAGCAAATTAAGCTAAAAATCAAATGAAATTTGATCCATTTATAATATTGAAAACTTTATAAAGAGTGAGAAAATTTTAATTAGAAAAATCATTTTTATTTGTTCAAAAATTCGTAAAACTTTTAAATGCAACCACTCAACTATGAGTCTAAAATATTCTATTAAAATATCGAAACAATTTCTTGTTTCTATAAAATCGTTTACATCCTACATTTAATAAAATTAAAAATTTATAGATCTTCAGTAATCATTTCTTTCAAGTAATCATAAGTTAAACTTTGTTCACTAACTAGAACAACATTACAAATTGTACCAACTCCAACAGCTTTATTAAAATCAACACTAATTTTTATATTTGTTGTTTCTTTAACTGTAGTTGTTTTTCTATATGAACAATCAATGACATACAATGGTCTACGCCCCCAAAATGAATAATAATTTATATCACCATGCGTTCATTATTTTGAAATACAGTAACCAGTTTTGTTTTCGAATTTCGAAAATCGCTATAAGCAAGATACATTTTATTGCAAAGGCCACTTTCTATATCTAGAGTCCAGTTCTTCTTTAAAAAAAAATTTTATTTCTTCCATTTTTAACATAAATATTTCTCACACTACAGTGATCAAACATAGAAGCATGTATGTTCTGATCAGCTTGATTTTTTCTATTAGTTTGAAAGCCTACAGTTGCAAAATTGGGCATGTCATATTGTAAATTATTAAACTGATCTTTTATATCAAAATTAAAGATAGTTGTTCCAGTAGGAACTTCTTTTTCTAAAAATTGCCAATAACCAAAGCTAATTGGCAGTATATTTTTTCTTTAATAATTTCTAATTTTTGAATAAAAATTTTGCCTGGTTCGGCATACTCTATCAAGTGTACCATCTGCTTTTTTATTTTGATAAACATATTGTTATAACGTGGAAAATGGGAATTCAGGGGTGGGGGTAGGAAAGAAGAAAAGGAAAACTGTGATAAAGGGAAATAGGGTAAAAGGAGGAGAAAAATGGGGAGAAAGGAAATTTGGTGAATGGGGGAATAATTCTTTCGTTACTTATTTAATCTTGTTAATCAATTGATTGATCTCAATCGTAACTTTGTATTGGTTTATTCTTTAACCACTCGTTTAACTAGTTCAACATGTTCAAAACAAAACTAAAATAACTGAAACAGCTTTAAAACTCGTGGACTCGTAGTGGAGGGAGATGTAGGGGAAACTCAAATAACATACTTAAAACTACTTAACCCCTTAACTCTTTTCCTAGGGGTAAACATCTTAAGTTGAGGCACACTTTCTCAACTTCACAATTGTATACTTATGCACCACAGCTCCTCTTCAGCTGCACCTTATTGTCTACTCAACACTGCATAAAATTAAAGACCATCCTGCATCTCCTCCCTAACTGCCTCTAAAAATTTGTCTCTGAAAAACTTCTGCATTGTAATCTGTTTTAATTACTGGTCTATATCAAATTCTGCTGGGGGTGGTCCACCACAAGGCAGTTTTTTACAAACAAAGGTGGCCTTGAAGTCCAAAACCTAATAATTTTGTCAATTTTAAGTAGAGCTCAAACTCACTTTCACTGCATGCAAGAGGTCATGCGCGATCTGAGACAGGTAAATCACTGACTATATAAACATAAAAAAAAATTAACAATTCATTAAATTAAATAGTTAGTCAAATTGATTGCTTCTTTAAAATTAACCAGATTCATAAAAAGGGAGGGTGAAATTGACTACTTAGAAATAAAAGATTATGTTTTCTTTAAAACGTTCAAATTTTTATATAAAAACAATTAACAATAATTTATACAAAAATAAATTTTATACATGAGGTGAATAATCAAAAGTACCTTTTTAATACATTTTGGTATGAAATTGAAGGAATTTAGATTTTTAAAAAATTGTTTCTTTTATAATCAAGCTAATTACATTCTTTCTCATAAGAAATGTAAAGCACAGCCATAATTTCATATCTATTCATGTTTAAAATTACATTTAATTAACTAGACAAATGCATTACTACAATTTCGACTTGGTTGTACTACTCCTCAACAACTAGAAAAATCCATTAATAAGTAATTATTTCTTTAGGCCAACTCAAAAATGAATTAAGATAATACTCATTAAAAATGTTTAAGAATTAACTGTAACTTTGGCCTGTTAAAGTAAACTTACAATAAATCAGAAATCATGCTACTATAAATCATGAATGGCCTTCAACGCATTGTGAATTCTGTACCATTTATCATTTGAAAACGTTTTACAGATATCAAACTCCTGACCTACCAACTAAACTGAAATTCATCTCTCTCTCTCTCTCTCTCTCTCCTCCTCTCTCTCTCTCTCTCTCTCTCTCTCTCTCTCTCTCTCTCTCTCTCTCTCTCACACACACACACACACACACACACACACACACACACAAAACCCCCACCCACCCACCCACCACCACCACCACCACCACCACCACCACCACCCCCCACCACCCCCTTTAAAAATTAATCACCTCCTAAAAAGAAAATTTGATAGTTCTCCTCTCCTATGAGTATTTGTTTTACTATTAACTTTAAACTTACTGGGTTTTTAAATTGCAATGAAATTTACACATGATGCCGCCTAACTGGAGCCCCTACAAATCAAACTATAACTACATGTCCTGATTACTTATCTTTTATCATCTACATGATGTCGGTCCTTGAAGGCTCCTCCCACTTTCCTCGACGTCACAACACTTCTCTCTGCTTCCGATGGCCTCCTCACTGACTGACTGACTGCGCCTGTCACTCCCGTGGTGTCCTCTTCATGTCCCTTCTTCCCCACTCTACAAAACCTCTCTTAAAACCTGACATCCCTCCACAGCTGGACTCCAACCACAAAACAGCGCCTTGCATCACCGCATATGTCACTGTCTTCCAGCCAATCACAGCCCTTCTCGGACACGTGCGGCCATTCACAAAGCAAAAACTCAGCACAAGACCACTCTCTTTTCCCCTTGGCTGTCTATACTTTGCTTGCGGTCTGCAGCACTACTTCTCCCCTCTTCCCTGCTAAGGCTCACAAATACACAGCTGTCGACTTGAATCGACGTTGACAAATCACTCCAGGAACTTTTCGACGCACATGCGGCTCGAAAAACAGTTTCGAACCACCGCGGGACGAGACAATACAATTTGGGATAATGATGACTGCTCTGTACCGTCGCAGCGGCGAAGGCAAACACGCACAGCTGCGGCCAGTACCAAAAATGCTGAGGCTGACTTCAGCTCGACACTAGAAGGGAAATAACTCGTGTAGCAAGCAGCTCGGGAACTATCAACTGCAAGGCTTTGATTCCCGAGATGACAAAGGGACACAATCTAGCCATCTCATATTCCAAGTACATTTTAAAAATAGTTAAATTCCATCCTAAACATCACCGAGTAAAAGACCGAACTTTTCACAATATTTAAAAGGGATAAAATGAATTATAAACTGCTCCCAATAAAAACCAATTAAGGACCCTGTCTAGAAAATTAATAAAAATAATTGATCAAAAAGGGTAGTACCAATTAAAATTCAAACTAACCATGACTACTAAGAGAAGGGAAAAGACTCTAGACACTAACACCAAAACAGAAGCTAAGACCAAAATCCAAATCAAAAATTTAAATTATTAAATCACTAAAACACTAAAAAGGAAGAGGATTCACATCTGAACAAAAAAACAAAAGGCAAACCTAACTTCAAAATGACAACTGAACCATGCCTAGGATCAATCTGAACAAAAAATAGGAATACTCCTAACCTGGATGCTGTAATTCAAAAATCCCCAAAATCCTACAAAAATTTCCCAAATGACCTAATGGATGGTAACAAAAAATAGGAAATGCCCCGAAAAATTAAGGGTATCATAACAAAAAATAGGTATCTAACAAAAAACTAAAACCACTCAAAAATCGCGAAAAATACAGTCGTAACAATATAAACAGTTGTCAGATGAATTACGAATGAAAGTAATTTTATAGCCACCTTTCCAGTAAATTTCATTGTTATCGCGAATAAAACCAAACAAATATCTTAGTGGATATATTACTTCATTTATTCTCTCACTATGGACAGGTTTTGCTCAATATAGATTATCAACATAAGACATCTCCATATAATTTTGTTCACTTGGCGATCTTAACAAAGCATTCATCATTGTTGAAGTTATTCCCGGATTTTAAAAGCCTCAATAATCTGTCCATGTCTTGAAATTTCTACTTTAGAAAATTGAAAAGGAAAAAATTTAGAACAAGTATCAAAGTTATCTCAGTTTTCATATTTTGCCTAATCTCCTTCTGTATCTCTCTTTACTAATCTTTATTGCTCAAAAACATAAGCATTGTTTGGAAAAGAAAAACCATCTCCTATAGGAATATCAAAATCAATTCTATTATTGTAAACATTCAAATTTCCCCTAGTCTGTTCAGTTGGGGGAAAAGTTTGTCGTTCAAACCTCTCAATACTTTTAAGCATTTTTTGACTGATTTTTATCAGGTTTTTTTCTTTTTCATTTTGCAGCTTGCAAATTAAGAATAGGGATACTACAAACAACGTGTTTTATCGCTGTGGACCAGCAAACGTATTTTTAATTTCCTTTCATTGCGATTTCTTTTCTTTTTTCCGAGATTTTTTTTTACTTTTCGTCAGTTTTGCTATATTTTGGCAGTTCCCGCGAATGGCTTCCTAATATCGCTGCTCTCGTTGAATTAGCTATTTGTAAAATGGAGACCAGACTGTATTGTATTTGTTTCTTTAATTGTGGTGACAAAGAGTGAATGCAGTCACATTTTTTTTATAGGAAAGTGAAGCATATTCGCAGCACAGGAAAGATTAAAGTGATGATGTATACACCAGAGGATGGCAATGTTCAGCTGCATCCCAAGTCAATTGCAGAGAAAATGAGAGCGTTTGATAGTCCCTTTTTGCTGTATCATCAGAAATTGAAGAGCACTGCAATCTTCCTGCATGATGCATCTGTGGTGAACCCTTTGCCATTGCTGTTCTTTGGGGAGTCTCTGCAAAGCCTCCCAGAGGGTGACGGTGAAATAATTGCAGTGAGTGAAGCAGTTCGCTTCCGTTGTCCAGCAAGTACTGCTGCATTGGTGAAGGTAAGAAATGGTTTTGAAGTTTAGGACAAGTATTTTGAAGTCTCTCAAAATACATAATAGTTAGATTAATTGTTTAAAAATAATTAATCTAGATTTTCGACTTAAAAATAATTTTTTTTAGAGCAAAAACACTTGTTAGCGACACATTGCACTGTAGTGACACTTTCCATGCGTTACAATACTTTCTCTAAAGAATAATGCGGTTTTCACTTTTGTCAATCTCTGCAGAATATTTTGCTTGTACTGGAATGAAATTATTCTTTTAAGGCTAAGGCAATGCATAGCCTGTGAGTAATTGATTACTTTTTGAAATTCTAGTTTTTTAAAACATCTGTAACTTAGTTCACTTCAGTACAAATGTAGCTGTCTAGCTATTTTCAGAAGCTAGAAATACCATGCCCATGATCCTATAATGTGGCATAACAAGACTATGAAGATGATGTAGTGGTGAGTTATGTTGAAATGTTGATTTGCAAGATGCATCATTGCAAACAAACATTTCCTCTGTCTCAAATAGTTTACAGTTTGTACTTTTCTTTAAATGATTTTCAATATTTTTAAGTACATCTGATTTGCTGTCATCTGATCTTCCCGGCTGGTATGAATCTACCCTGCCTCGAGCCCTGTTCACTTGCCTTTGTGTCTCCGATTAACGTGGTTGTTGAGTACACATTTGCAGAATACACAGACATGATCTTTGTGTATGGCACAGCTGAAGTTAATGGAAGAGCAGCTCATCTGCTGTATCAAGAGTGTTATCCGTAACGTGTGATACCATCGCATACACATTTACGCAACGGCTCCAAGAACATGGTACGTTCACTGCCGACAGGAACGACTATGGTGCTCCAAAGAGACACCGTACTCCCGAATTGGAAGAGGCTGTACTGCATCACGTTGAACAGCCCGATAGCCATGTCTGGGCAGACGAAAACCTTAATACCACTCATGTTCAGGGATTCTAGCACAGAATTTCTATCAATGTGTGGGCAGGTATTCTGGACGATCATGTGTCAAAATAACTTGTTTTGAAATGGTTGTAGTATGAATGTTTCCGGTGTTTCCGGACATTGGTTCCTGTTCATAAGATCATCTACTCAGTCCCCTCTACAAGTTCTAGGAGTTTGTAAGGAGAATTTCCGAGCACCCTCTGTGTGTGTGTGTGTGTGTGCGTGCGTGTGTGTACACACACACACACACTTGCATGCGCAGAGTCAAATCACATTATGACCGCGTGCTATAAATGCCATCTGCAGCGCATAGCCCATGATGTATGGCCAGTGATGTGGGCTGGTGAAGCGGATGTGTAATATGTCCGACAGGCTGGCTTTACACAGTGCGCGTGCTGCTGTCGTGGATAAGGGAAGCTAATTAAACCTAGCTGCAAAAAGGAATGATCATCTGCTTTTGGGCCAAGGGGGGCAGCATTTCGGAAACAGTAGCGTTTGTAAACTGTTCATGTGCCTCTGTGAAAAAGGTGTGTAATGATTGGAGGAATGGCATCATTGGGATAACCGTCATGGAGACTGTGGAGCTCCACGTGCCATTAATGTCCGAGGTGAACGTCAATTACGACGGTGCATGGAGGCCAACCAACAGGCTACAGTGGAACAGCTAACCGTCCAATTAACCAGGGGGCATCCACATACTTGTCTACTGCAATAGTTCAGCGAACCCTTCTGCGAATGTGGCTCTGGAGTAGACGGAGGCTGACTGCACCCATGCCAGCACAGGTGCATCGATGAAAACAACTGGAATTTGCTCGACAGTATGGTGACTGGACTGCTGCTGGTTGGCTATGGGTAGCTTTCTCAGACGACTTATGTTTTCAGGTGCATAGAATGGGTGTACATCAGCGTGTCCGGCAAGAAGTGTCTGAGAACAGGCACCCTGCATCCATTGCTGGATGAACACAAGGTGGTGGGGCAGTGTTATGGTCTGGGGAATGTTATTGTGTTATTCTCTAGGTCCCATCATGTGGGTGGTAGGCACTTTTGTTCTATTTGGTTATGAATCCATCCTCGGGAATCACGTCCACCCGTACATGATGATTGTCTTTCCTTGGGAGGATGGGATCTTCCAGTTCGATGATGCACATGGCTAGAAGGATCTGCACATGGCTGGAAGACTACGATCAACACTTCAAAGTTCTTCTCCGGCCCCCAAACAGCCCTAATATCAATCCAATTGAACATATGTGGGACCATCGTGTTCATCGTCTGTCTCCTACGACATGCACCCTTCAACAGGATGGCTCCAGATACCCATGGAGATCTGTCAGCACCTGACTGAGTCACTGCCAGCTCGTCTAACTGCTGTCCTTGATGCGAAGGGCAATTACTCTGGATGCTAGCAGGTGGTCATAATAATGTGATTTGAATCTTTGTGTGTATGATTACACACATGCACATCTTATTTTTTCCGGTCTCTGATTCTACATACTGTCTCTGCTGTTTCTTTTTTTTCTGTTGAATTGAACTGGTGGTATGCATAACAAAATGCAATGTCTTTGGACAAAGAATATTAGAACTATTTGCTGGGATACCAGAGAAGGGGCAAATAGTCATGGTGTTTGGGAGGGTGGGTGAACGAGTGATGGAGTAGATGTAAATACTTGCTCAGCTCTTCATATCTTCAATAGGAAATTGGCCATGGTCTCTAGGGTGGCTGCTGGTAAATTTGTATTTCATTTCCTACTCTTGTCTCTATCCACCAGATGTGTTATGCTCTGTAGTCTGGTTTGAGATACACCAAAGCCAACATTTGTTTCTCATATTTTGCAGGGCATGTTGCCACAGCTTCTCATTTTATTCCTGAGGATCTTGAATTAATGGCAGCCCAGACTTGCATCATTGCCATTCATAACACCTGTGCGAAAGGTTGAAACTTCCCAGAGCAGATAGCTCTGTAGTTCTATCTCTCCAGTATGGCCTGCTGGGTCACATTGTTAGATGCGCAAGAGGTGTGCAATGGTATGCATTGCTTACCACCTCAGGGCTTCGTTCCAACTTGTGCAACTGTACTTATTGGTGGTCCAGAATATGCAGCAGGTCACTGAGCAGCCAGCTGTGTCTTCCGGGACAGCAGTAATTCTCGGAAACACCACTTCTTGTACAGGGGTGATATCTATCTACAACACTGCTCCATTCCGGAGGGGTGTTATCTATCTACAACACTGCTCCATTCCGGAGGAGTGTTATCTATCTAGACAACCACTCCTTTCACAGGGGTATTGCCTGTCTACTTGACTAGAAATTTTGTCAGTTGCCAAAATGTGCTCTAGCCATTCTAGTTGACTGACTCTTTACACCACACATGTAGAGTGGCCTTGATGCAAGGGAATCCACAAACATTACTCCCACTGTCCGCTACAAACTGTGAGCCATGGTAGTTATCAACCGGCAAGCAAATCAATTGCAGTAAGAGACACTCTCTTGCAGGAGGACTATAACCTCCACTTAACAAACTTTTACTTTGACTTAAACATCACTCCCCGCCCTCCCCTCCCCCCTTCTTCCATTTCAGTGCAGCAGAATGATACAAGAGGAGTAGCAGATGAATACCCATGCTGACTTGCAGGTTATAGTGACTTGAAAATTTCTCAAATCACAGGTTTAGGTACTGTGCATGTGTGTCTCCAAGCACAGTGTGCAACTGCGGACTTGGGTAGTTGCAACATGAGGGTCTGGCAGTCATGATCATGGAGGGGTTGGGAAGGGCAGCTGCCACTCTGCAAGGTGTGAGTATGTACTGTATCAATGCCAGGTGGTGCGATGTTGTGACTTGTGCATAATCATTACAGTTTTGCATGAATTGGTGTGTTGTCACTTGAAGAATGGCAAATTTAATTTATGTTGACTCATTTGCTCAAGCTGGTTGGTAGCTGGTCATAAATATCTTCTTGAGCCCATGAAGGGGATAACAAGCTGAATACAATGTGTAAGGTAATAAACTGATATCTTTGATTACAGTGAACACAACTATGTCACAAACAATTGAAAAGAGATGTTAAATGTGATTTTTTTTAATGTAGTTGCACTTCATATAGTTTCTTAAAGAACTACTTGATAGGTACAGTAATAGTTAGAGATGTGCAAAATTCACATTATCTTTCGGTGACAGGATAGACTCCGCTGCCTTATATATAAGTGAGCACAGTCCGTTTGTTCATTGGCCACTGCACTTTAATCAACGTCACCTACCTGCTTGATCTAGAGATTGGCCACTCCACCACTGAACCAATATTATTGGCTCAAGAGTTCCCCTAGGCATGCCAGACAAATCTCCTACTAATGACTGAAGTTGATCAAATGCAATTAACTTGCAGTTCAGTCTGTCCTTAAATAATAACACAAATTTGCAGGTCTCTATTAAAAGTGTTAACAACGTCTTTGATTTGAAAAACTGGTGAATATGTGATGTGTTAAATGTAACAGAATATCGATTTAATAAAAATTAATGTTAGTTGTTACAAAATATTTGGCCCTATTCTGTAATCATTCATACTGGGAAAGAAAATAAGGTTAATTTTGTCACAGATATAATTCGTGGTTCTATGTATTATATGTTTTAGTATTACTTACTTGGATGCTGGTTAAGGTATCATGTTGTCTCTTCTAGTATGGAATTGTAATACATTTGACTATAGGCCATTCCCCATTGGAAGCAACTTCCTCGGAGCCCTGTTAAATATCTACTTGCAGGCCCGTTTCGTATCCTTGCACCAAATGTAAACAAACATTGCCATGTGACAGCCATGTAGCATATCAAAACCAATGTTTACATGCCATTGTGTGTACGTGTGTTCGCATACTTTTACTTCACCTAAACATAAACATTGAAATGTGACTTCTACTTTTATACCTTTCAAATGTGTTGTTTACTTTTTACAGCTTTTCAAATAATTCTGTCATATTCCAAAAACCATTCCATACGAATATTCACAGTTTAGGCCTCTAACATTATTTAGATCAGCTTTATGACATCTTTAAAATTCCAGAATTGACGACAGTTCTTACGGTTAATGTACATTAACATATTTGTTGTCCACAACATAGCACAATACGTGTAATACGCGTTAGTATTTTGCAGCAACTGTGTTTAACACTGTTACAACAGCGAGTTAAAGGACTGTACTAATTAGCCTTTTGTTATTGATATGTGTCGGGTTATTTCTTTAAAAGGAAGGCCTCCGTTGGAATAAATATTAAAATGAAGGAACAACCAGTGAAACGAAAAAGGCTTATTAAATTCAACCACGCAACTCGTGTTGCTCATTTTTGCCATACACACTTAAAAGATAGCTGTGAATATGCACACAAATAAGCTTACGGTAACTGTTATTCCGCTCATATTTATATGTATTGCTACTTACTGTTTATTAGGTTTATTGAAATTTATGGAGCTGGGCTTAGCATTTTTCTTCTGGGATTGTGGCAAATTACATTACACGACTGTGTTTCAAACCCCTTAGGGCAAAGGTGCAATGTTGTGATAAATAAATAGACTTGGTTGTAAATAATTAACTTCATCATAAAAACAGTTCACAGTTAAAACGTATAGTGTTAATTAAATATTTGAAATCGCACAGGGCCAGCGTATCGGCACGCCATTTCGCAGATGCAATGGTTAACGAAACACACATCACAGTATATTTATTACTTCAGTGGAAACTCAGATTTATCACAACATCGTAACTTGTCTAGGTAGGTTTAAAAAACACGTCTACAAACGTGATGTGGTAATTTGAAGTATTTTTCAGTAAGAGTAATTTACACTTCGTTTGGCAAAAAGCAACACGCCACATCTGCCAACTTCACTTGGTAACTGTCGCGCAATCATATCTAAATATATTAAAATAAGTATTCAAACATTAAAATCTCTTCTCAGTTGTAAATTACAAATTCAGAACTTTTTTTTTTTTTTGCTGTAATAAGTATGAAATATGCTACAGAAGAAAACATGTATAATGTGGACTTACTTGCTATATTTTCCGTTGTTATTTTAAATTGTAAAAATGAGATGTTGCCATCGGGGTTACCTAAATATTTAAATAGGCACAGTTTATTTTACAAATAGTATACTAAAAAATTGGGTTAAAATAATACTTTGACTGTGAACTATTTCTCACCGGTCATTGCCAACACGTTGCTGCTAATTCATATTTAAAAATAAATATATATTAAAAATTATAGAAGATATTAAGGCAAAGTTTCATTTATTCAATAATACAGTACTCTAAAGTTAACCACAGTGTTATATATTTGTGGAATACATGTTATTGAAAAAACAGGTTGACATGTTATACCTAGAA